>CM068838.1:127128427-127688427 GCA_028554795.2 Sinohyriopsis cumingii
AGATTGTGGGAGGAAATTGTTTGGTCACTATGGGGATCATCAGGTGATGACTATAAAATGTATCAACTTCAGGACTCTCAATGACCCAAGGTCCCGCCTCAAGTAAGCCTGAACGTTGTTAGAGGACGCTCAGTTTGTGTTATATATGCGTTCTAATGACGCGCCCAAATTTCGCCGTGACGCACCACGTTTGACCATCTGTACCTGCAACAATTATAGCAACCTTTGTCAATCCAGAAAAAAAACCCCATCGGATGTATAAGGCGGATCGATTTCGCCATTGTGTTGGAGTGGGTGGCAAACAACCCAAAATTCTTGCGCATGAAATTGGTACTCAGGATACGATCTGCTTCCTGTATTTACTGTATATACTGGTTTATAAGACAGAATCCAACCTCAGACTGCACAGACCAGATCTGACGTCTCATAATGCGCCGGCAATTCTAGGTCTGTGCAGTTTATTAGGAGTAATTAGTAGAACAAACGAAAAAGACCCTAATTTACATGCTCACTATCGTACGACAGATGAGGATCTTTATCTTCTGCAGTTAGATTCGACTTATAAGCGAGTACATACAGGTATGACTAGAACACGGGTGAATTAAAGACACTCGATGGATATATACTGAAAAGATATAACTTGATCAGATGGAAATTTGCAAGGAAAGTAAAAGTACATTTTTTTGTTGTTGTTGCTCTCTTTAAACCGTTAGGCGACATTTAGCTGATTCAGAGGGACACTGGATCAAAACCTATCGATGTACAGGGCAATACCTTCGGTGGTATTGTTGGAGACAAAGGTATGTCATGTTGCTCAATTCATAGCGTGCAATAAGAAAATAAATTTAGCCAAACCATTTCTCCGTGGTTTCATGATGCTAAAGCTACAGAAGTGGTTAATGCAATATTTTGAGTACAAAGTGATCTATTCGTCCAATAGAATCAAACTATTTAAGACTGATAAAGAATGGTCGTGTATTATTATCGAAACATGTAACTTTTACTCTGACATGATGGTTAACTTTAAATGCAACAATGGATTGCCCGAATGGGTAAAATCATGTAATGACCGCTACCAGCCTCGTGGATCTATTCGATAATACTATAAAGCGCGTAAAAATAAATCATAACCACAAACGCCTATCGTTGCCCAAGCACAATCGGATACCATAACAACAAAAATAAATGAAACAATAACCAGGATGGAAGCGATCGCAATTTATGATACTGACAAAGTACCTAAAATAAAACAAGTCATCGATAAAATTTCTCAAATAGAAAGACTCTTAAGCCTCCCCTTAGTATAAACATACCTACTGTGTAACAGCTAAAACAGTTCGCCTTGCAACATGGAATGTACATACCAAGTCGTATGAGAAAGTCTGACATGTTTAAATTACTGAGACCCATATTTGTACTGAATCTAAAATTATTGCCACCATTGTTTGCCACTGAAACAGCAACAACAAAACAACGGTAAAGCAACGGTTAAACAACTAAAGCAATTTGCACGTGAACATACTATCTGAATAACAAGAAGGGCAAGAAAAGCGGACACCCCTGTGGTACTAGACACGTTTGAATAACACCGTCTTCATGCTGAGGATGAACTAAAACATCGTCTCCCATCTGATATCGCTACTTGAGCGGCAGAGTACTTTCTTATCAACACATATTTTGATTGCTAGGATTTTTAGTAGATGTAAATGCGCCTGATATCGATCGGACAGTGTAAGTCGCTGCATAAATTATATGCGGGTTCTGTTAGACAGTAGTACGATGTGACTGAAACACAGAACCACCAGTTCTTTATCATACCCAGAGGTGTTTCTTAATTCGATCGAAGGCATAGCGAAATGGAATCGACGGCTGCTCGCTTACCGCCAGACGCAATTATGACGGATGATAATATCCGTGAGGTTTCAGCAAACACTCACTGCTGGATTTATGAAAAAACTTTTACTTCGAGCGATGCTAAAGTTTATGATTACTGATACATTCTGGTGCGTACAGAGGCGATGCACAACGCGTGTAATTTTCAACTGCGAATTTACCCTAACAAAACTAAAATCCCTGGAATGTTTTACAACTTGAGTGGGTACGATGGTCACTTGATCATGAAAGCAGTAGTCACGACATCACCGTTACCGACTAGTGTGATCCCAACAACATGGACAAATACAAGACGTTCCGGCTGGGCCAAATGCAGTTTATTGATTCGTTACAGTTTCTGGATTTGACTTTGGACAAGTTAGTGAGCCTGGCATATTAAGAATTACTTCAACAATGCAAATCAATTGTAACTTGTGACTTTGGCAGTAGTAGCAATAAAAGTAGGTCTGAAACAGCAGGCGTAGTTGTACAAGATTATATACTGTTTGGATTTTTACCAACCGTGAAATCAGGTGACTTGATATCGATTACACCCACAGCACCTGTTTAACTTCCATGTCATAATAACTGGCTGACACATATTCGTTTTTCCCATGTAGATCAAGACGATCACGTTGTTAATCTGCGAAAGATTATCGATACAACTGCACATTAGAGATCGATCTGACATTCAATAATAACAAAAATGACAGTCGAACACGGACGTGTGAAACCTGTTCGTGTAATTAACGCTAGAAAAGCCGTGTATATGACACATTACGGAATGGGCTCGGTCATGGTGTTCGTGGATTATTTGCGAATGCACCAAAAGCACTCGCAGCCTTATGATCATGCGCTGAGCCCATTGCTAAGCAGGCTGCAATGCGAGCTGTTGAAAGTTCCGCTGTGGATCGATTGAAACCAAAGTGCTCGCTGGCAGTTTAGTCGCTTAGAGATCGAATACGGCAATTAATAACACGAGCACCATTAACAAAATTCCAGTTACATTACTTTCGACAGAATCAATGCCGCTTGCAGTAAGTAAAGTCATTAACGTGGGCGCTTTTCAGCGATTGTCAGATTCAGCGAGTGTAAATGTGGCAATGGGGCTAGCTGCAAGCTGTCACGAAGTGGTATAAAAGAAAATCAATAAGGTATAAGTGGAAACTAGAAGTTTTTGTAATGGCACAGTTCAAAGAGGTATTTGATCCAGCATTTGATATGGGAGCGCCGGTGCAAGTGGGTCAAAGCAAGAGATATTTTCAGTATTACTCGTATCCAACCGGGGATTCCAATCACTTAAAAATAGAATTGCAAGTGCAATACACATCAAGGATTTTCCTTCCATGTGAGACATTCTTAGAAATTGAGGGAAGACTTGTACTGAATGACGATACCGATTCACCCGCCAATCCTACGGCGGTATTTATTGACGATGACATCGTAGTGTTGTTTGACAGTGTACTTTAGTCCATTGATGGAAAGGAACTCGAATCAGTTTTGGATAACATTGACACGACTATCATTGGACTTGCTAGACATGGCGATGATTACACGAGAACCGCTGATCCAACAATGTTTTATCAAGGATACATCTGACAACGCGGCCTGTCAACAATGTTGAATCAGTCGACCTAAAACACACACCAACGTTGCTAATGATGCAGATGTACAAACTGTTGTGTGCCCTAGATGCACTTTCAATGGCGAATTTGCTCAGCGCCAAGGGCAACGTCGTGGAGCCTCGTTACGAGTTCCGTGCGTAAATCAGTCATATATTCGATTTTAGTAGAGATGTTCGCAAAGGTTATTTCTGGAGCCAAATACAATCACATTAACCCGCAAGAACAACTCTAACGATGCAATTTGGCGTGGTGCGGCTGCTGATGATGGTAGAGCTGTATTAGAAACATTAACAGTGTAGATGTATGTGTTACCACCTTCACTTTCTACAGGTTCAATTTTGTGATTGCTTATGCAGTCGGGAACCACTTCACTAGCGCATACCACAGACGTTCACTCATCAATCGCTATTGTGGGACAATTCACTTAGCATATTAGTACCTAACACGGTCTTACTCCACCATAACATGTTTATGGCGTTTCAACTTACAAATTGAAACAATGTACAAGCTCACAGCAAAATGATATTTGACGACTTAGAATGTAACTGAGGTCTGGTTGCGGTTAAACGGTCATCAAGAAACTTCTGAAGAAATTCAGCTTTAATTTACAACCAGTCATACTGAACGTGCATATCACAATTTGTGGTCGTATATGGACCGGCATCAAAACATTTACACAGGCTTGCAGTGTTCCCAACATGACTTCATGATACTGTACCCGACGTTTTTACTTTCAATGGAACACTTGGAGTTGTTCCGACAATCCGTTGCGGACATGTATTTTATTTTCTTGCACGTGTAGGTAATGCTGGTGGTGGCTATCGGTACTATGATGGAAAATTCATAAAATCCATAATTGAACGTGTTAGGTATTTAAATAATTCCTTTATCGCGAAGTGAAGATCGGTCTTACTCAAAATCAACTTGCGAAAATAAAACACTGAATCAGAAACAATTGTGGGGTCACACTCTCTCCGGCAAAATCAACTGGAAATGTACCTGTGTGGTTGATCCAAACACAGCTCGCACAGCTTAATGCGGCCAAACACAAAAAGACTTCAGTAACATTAAAATTATCCAAGTTAGAGGTGACACAAATGCAAAAGACTGGTGGAATATTTCTATGCATTGCAGTGATCACAGCATTGTTTGCAGCATCGACTCCGGGGGCCCCGAGTGGCCGAGTGGTCTAAAGCGCTCTCCGTTACGGATCACTGCCATCTCACCTCTGTCTGCGTGGGTTCGAGTCTAGGATTCGGCCAATGTGGGTATGTGTGAAAGCTTGCCAGTAGCTTCTCGTGGGTCGGCGGTTCTTCCGGGGATTTTCCCGGGTTCTTTCTCCACCATTAATACTGGCCGCCATGCATAGCCTATCGTGTGCTGAAAAATGGCGTTAAACCCCACAACAACAACAACAGTAGAATCGACTCCTGAGGTTGCAAAAGTTGCATCGTTAGGTGCTGTCGGAACTGCATCGGAAATGGCTTTGGAAAAGGGGGTTGAAGGCGGAGCCTCGAGTGGCTGTATAAGAAATGACGAGGCCTTCGAATACCAGGTCGCATAAGATCGCTCCGTTGACCCGTCCGTTGATCAATTTTGATTTGCTAGCGATGACTAAATCAAATATTTTCATGATGTTTTTTATGCAAGTTGAACTTGCATCGGTGGTGCTATACACACGTGAAAGTAGCACCATAAGTCTGGATTTGTCAACAAGCCCTGTCACTCACTGGGTCGCATACGTGGTAACTCATCAGCATAGCTTATATTTAGACTCGTATGGACTTGCATCACAAACTGAAGTTGTTCATTATTTATCCCGGGGCACTGGTGGACGAAAACCATTTTGTTCACATTTATCAGTATAAAATCAAATGGATGGCCCCATATGCAGTCATCTTGTCATTGAAGCGTTGTATGCGCTGGACATTCGAAATATCCACTATCTTATAAAAGCAAATTATGCCATTGTTTAGTGGCTACATGTTGTATACTGGAGCTACTACCAACGGGACTGGAAGTTCACCTTCCATGGGTATGTTTGTCTATTCTGAGGACAAGGCATTCTGGATTGTATTTACTGAAGCATGGCAAAACATAGATGCAGCGAATGTACAGTTACACAGGTACTATTGTAACGTGTATGCCATATTAATTCAAATGAGCACAACCGAAACTATACACTGTATTTCTTACTAACTGATAGAAGTACCAAGACTGTAGTATTATACATGCAAAGAGGTAGCTTATTTATTCAATTGCCTCGAATAAAAAATGTTTTTTTTTATAGTTTTCCAAACTTCATCAAAATTGACTCTATCCAGAATATTCATATTCATTTTTGCGTTGACGCCCCCCACCCCCAACATTTTTTTTGTGGACACCCAACCGCTCTTCAGCCATTTTGGGCTGGCGACCTTAAAGGTGACCCCCTTTAGTGCCGAAATTTTTAAAAGGCTTTATATGTTATAACCTTTTTGGTCCAGCACATTCATAGTCATGCTTTCATTGACGGCCCCACCCCAACCTATTTGTTGTAAACGTGAGCTTACTCACCCGTAACACCTGTGACAACTAGGGTTTATATAATTGATCACTACGTTGTGATGACGTCTGGACACGAGCTCTGCTGTTCATTTGGTAAGGTCGTTTCAAGGTCTCGTTGAAATATGTTGTGCTTTGATTTATAACTGGTAGTTCTTGCGGTGATCAGATTAAGTCATGGTGCCCACAATACAAAAAACATAATCTGTATTCACTGGACATACACAAACCTTAATAGTTGTTTGCTCAGAGTAGCATTATTATTTATTCATAGATTCAATGGCGTCACGGGGGTGTGGGTGGGTGTGCGGACCTCGCTGGGTGACACAGAGCGGGGTGACACCAAAATGACTGTCTATACAATTTTCTACGAATTCTGTATGGTCTGTTACGGAAGGAGGTCCATGGAGGTAACACCATGGGTTGCCGCACTGGGTGACGCCAACCCTAGTGACGCTACTGCATAGACTGTCGAGTCTTGTTCAGTCGGCTGCTAATGTATTGACCTCGATTTCAACACAAACTTTACAAACGCCTTGATGACATGGACATGAGTTGTACAGTAGGTGTGTTTTTAAATATTTGTAATTATCTATGTGCAGTGCATGCATATTATGTTTTATGTATTTAAAGCAAGGCCTGTGTGAAATGACTGCTCATCGCGCCATGATACACACTATCGTCCACCTTTCCATGTAATGGAGGTTGCAAAGGGGAGGGAAGAGGGAAGCGAGAGGTTGACATTTCATGGCAGACACGTCTGAAGTGGGATGTTGGTGGGCGAGGGATTACATCATAGTTGTTAAGGGATAAAATACAAGTAAAAGATACAGTATTGGTCACGATGAGCTTCTTTTGTTGTACGGCTGTAGTACTAACGTGTAACTATCGATATCATTATACTAGCACGATTATCGACCGATAAATAATGACCAAAACAAAATGTAACCTCAGTCAGTGAAGCGTAAAATATGGGTTATAATAGTCTAATACTGCCACGAGGGAGTATAGTTCATCTAGAAATGTCTCCGCACCAAATTTCAGCAGCTAAAAATTTATTATACACACATGATATTATTGATATTATTGATAAGAGAACATATACAGATTTAATCACATATTAACACAATTATAAAATAAAATAAGCAAGATATGTTTTAAGTTTTAATAATTAAAAAAAATCAAAACCTACATTATTCTATTCTATTTTATCTCTTTTGTATCACCACAAAGACATAATTATGGGATAAATAAATAGGCACATTAACCAAAAGAACCAATACCTCAGAAGAAATAACATAAGCTAACAAATTTAGGAACAAAAACGCATTAATACAGAGGGATAGGGATCGTCCTGTCTATTAAGGAGTAAATGATGGTACCAAAGCTACGTGGCTAACGCGAGGTAACACGGATCGTACCAGAGCTCCCCAGAGGGAAGGACGAATAATAAGAATATTACGAAAACACAAACACGGGATCACAATTACACTTTACTATTACTATGAGGTATAACATACACGTCACCAAATTTCATGTTTTGTATGTAGGATGTTATGTACACAGCACGCAGAAACCCTATTAGGTCATTAGCTAAACACAGACATACTATAAGCCTTTAAGACGTGAGATGTAAGACACAGTGATCTTTTATTACACGGAGATGTATACAGTCATCTAGTTTGATGATTCAAGCATGAACAGTGACAACACAAAATAAACTCAGTCCGTGAAGCGTGAAATATCGATCACAGTGACCTACATTTGTAATTAGGTTGATGTATTCATCAAGATGAATTCAGTAACCAAGTCCCGTGATTTCAGGTGTGAATGTATGCAAAAACAGCCACAGCCAACAAAACAAAAACAACTTGCATGTGAGTTAAACGCTAAGACAGTTTACCTAAGCCTGCATATAGTCATATAGCTTATACTACCAAGTACAGCCCCAGGGCAAGAGGAACGAGGCAACCGCTTTGGGCCCCAAGCTCTTAGGAAATCAACTCCGCAATGCCATTTTCTTGCTTGAGGCCCCGTTTATCGCTTTTACTGCCTTGGGCCCCCTCACATCCCAGGGCCGGGTCTGTATACTACTACTACTACTTTTAGTACTACTACTAATAAAAATGCCTTTATGTTGAGAGGATAAACGTAAGTAGCATTAAAGGTTATCGCCAAGATGGTCCTTATAAAAATGTATACAAACTATATATATTGTGACATCCCGTTATCTGCCACTTTAGTTTCTAGTTCTAATCTGTCTTGTTTGGAATTTGAATATCTTAAATATTTTCGTTTATAAAGCTTTTCAGATGAGAAATATCACGTTGTATAAATTATATACCAAATCCGGTACTCTTCATAAAGTAATGTATATACTTTATTCAGTATTAACCAATTTAACTTTTATGAACTGCTATCAATCAAGATATGTAAATGATAATTTATAACTTTTAATGACATGAGATTATTGTATTGATGTATACATTACAGGTAAATTATGTTTCGTACTCGCATTGTTTATTGTGCTAAACGACGGCTTTATTCCGATTATTGTATGCGAAATATCTTATGGATTGGTCATATTTTATTGCTCTAAAAATGAATCTTTGGGGTTAGACAACACATTCTCCAATTCAGGTAAGTGTGTTTGTGTGATTTGGATTTTTAATGTAGCCTTTATTATATATATATATATATATATATATATATATATATATATATATATATATATATATATATATATATATATATATATATATATATATATATATATATATAGTTTGACATTTAGTTTTAAAATATTTTTATTCCATTACTTGTTATTGTAATGAAAAATTGTTTACTGGACTTGATTTTATCCAGTACTGAGTTTAGTTCTGTTTGACCGGATTGACTTTTTAAATTATGTTTTTCTATTTCTTTTCCATTGATACCTATAATAGAAATATTGTATATAGTTGCTTACCTTAATCAGTGACAGTTTTGGTAAACAACGTGTGTTTTTTAATTTATGTTTTTAATTCTTTCTCAGAGTAAGAATCATTAAGTTGAGTCAAGGTCATACCGGGACTACGTGATTTGAAACACGTGTCAACTGGTAAACAAACTTCTATTTTTTCAAGAAGGATGAACTTTTGACCCTCATCCGGGAATCTGTTAGGGTCTTAAGTAGCCGTAAAACTGATGTTATAATAAAAATTATATCGGTCGTGTTTTACCATCTGACACGTTAAGTTGTGACCAGTATGGGCTGAATTTTTTTCTCTTTAAATTATTGAATTCAAGTGATTATTTTCCCTGGAAATACAATAGTGCTCTGGTATAATTCTTGGACAAAGATATTTATTGGCTTTATACAGAATTAAAAACTGGAATACTATTTTCTGTGATTCAACAAGAGACTGTTGACACATCATTAGAACGCTGACTATTACTTATGTCATCGCCTTCCATCTTGAATTTCATCGGGATTTGAACTGAGAGTCACTTAGAATCTTTCATTGGTAGGACTTGTGTTTTTTTAATTCTTGGATTACAATTTGGGAAAATTCGCAATACCGTAAGTTCTTTTTTCTTCTCATTTTTCAATTTGTAGTCTAGGGAAATAAATTATTTGTTAAATTTTACAAAGCTTATTGAGTTCTCTATTTTTGTTACTTATGTTAAGAGCATAGACTCATAACACTTTAATTTTTTTTCAGTCATATCGATATGATATCTGCATTGTGACAGTTAGTGATATCTAGCACTGGGACGTCATTCCGCAGACATATATCATGATGTCCCACCCACTCACATTATCCTGACACCAGACCAACCAGTCCTAACACTAACCTCTTAATGCCGATCACCTAGCGAGGCAGCTGTTAGTGTCATTTTTTATAAGTCTTTGGTATGACTCGGCAGGGGTTCGAATCAACGACCTCCCGCATCTGAGGCGGACACTCTAACCATTAGACCAGCGGAGCGGTCCCAATTCAGGTACTGTCCTAACCGCACGTAAAAGAACTTTAAGCAGAAAACGAGAGAGAGAGAGAGAGAGAGAGAGAGAGAGAGAGAGAATACCCAAACAATATTTCCAATGTTTCCAGCTAAGAACTGTGACGGGGGAAAGAAATAACTTACATCCACGAAACAAACACTATCTGAATGACGGGATAACTATAAGCAAGAAATTAAAAACTGGAAGAAAGAATAGAAATAATAGAAAAATTGCCTTAAAAATCACATGCATTTTCTGCGATGCTGTCAGACCAAAATAAGCGTGAACACTGGGATGATCGTGTGATATATATATATATATATATATATATAGAGAGAGAGAGAGAGAGAGAGATAAAGATATATAAAGCGAGAAGATATACTTACCTCAATAGATTTTCAAGTCAGCGACAGATGAAAGAAAAACACAAGTGTCAGCTCTTACTGCAGCGGAAGTTTTCTTCCTCGTAACAATTCGGAGTTAGTGCATTGTATCACGCGCATGCTTCATGTTGAAATCCAGACAGAAAATATATAGTTTTATTGGGAAAACAAGTAAATGCGTAAATGCTTCACTGCACCTCGAAATGACTTCACCCTTATTGATTATCCGCACCTATTTTTATATTCCAACCACGTAAACGCGCATTCAATTGGTAACTTCGTGTCAAAAACAAATATATCAACTAAATTTGTTTAAGAGATAGAGTATTATCTTGACTGTATTTCATTATTTGCCTATCTTCTTTTATTGATTTACTTTTCTGAGTGTCTGTTTAAGGTTGAATGTATCGCATTTATTGGGTTCTCAATCGAGTTTAGCATGTTTATATCAATGAACTATTTAATTGAATTAATTGAATCTGCTCGGAACGAAAGATTATGAAATCTGTAACAAATAATAACCACGGTTATGAACGAATATGACTTCTAAAGAGAAACATCAATGTTAACTTGTATTTACTACAAATGGTATGCACATTGCATAATTAAAATAATCTCAGCAGAAGAAAGGATTTTTGAAAATAATTTTTTCCTGCCAATATGCCGCTTCAGAGTAAAATATTATCAGTATATCGCCATATACCCCTATTATGCACTGACGTTGACGTAACAAGGTCTGTGAATATGGATGCATGTACTTTCTATACAGTCAATACTCGTGATTACAATACATCCACGTCGAACATAACAATCAATTTGCTTTCTAGTCAGACCGTTATGATACTGTAAATAAAGTAGAAGACTCTACTTTTAATTTTCGACCAAGATAAACAAATATGTCCTTGTTTCCAAATAAAACACAATCGTGATACTACTACTACTACTACTACTACTACTAATAATAATAATAATAATGCGGATTTAGTCGAGCTCCTAATATTTATAAGCTCTAAGCGCTTTACAATATTAGATAACACATAAAAACATATATAACGACAAGATTAAAAACCAAGCACCATGAAATTACAAAACAAGGACATGCTGACAATAATTAGGGGAGTAAACATTAATAAGTCGATAAGTCTGCTTTTGTAGTCTTACAAGGAAACATTCCCTTATGATTAACGTGAATAAATTTGTTATTTTATGGAGCTATGTCACTCAAACAACATTATTCGACACAATATTTGTTTTTACACCAATGAGCCAGTCATCTCTTAAGCACACGATGCATACATAGTGAGGTGGCGAACACAAATCAACCTCGCGAATCATCGAACCATTCGGAAATCCTTTGATGCTTTCATATTATTTATAAATGCTACCTCTGAGATACCGCTTTGTTGACACCTCTTAGCTCCATACCAGCATATATGGCTGGTTAGAACTTAGAAGTGACATCCTGTTTTTTAAAGTGTTTTTTGGTGTTTGTTTCCTCTGTCCTCCCGTTTGTGTGTAAGTATCATTGTGTAAAAACAATAATGCGGTAAAGTTTTTGCAGGGTTGCTTTATTTTTTTTCTATCAAGTTATTCAGTTTTCTTATCCCATATAGCTACATGATGTACTATTTTCCCTATGTCAGTGCTTACAATGGACCTGATTTCCATCATAGTAGCTTAGATTTAGGGTTGTACTATTACTCCATGAGCTAGGTACGGCTATTGAATACATTTCTTCCCTTTCCCTATAGTTTGTTGTTGTATTCAGTGACTCTGCCAGAGTCAAACGTCCATGTGTGTAAGTATTTGGTGCTTTTGGTGTTGTTGTTTGTGTCTGGACAGCCTTTTACGTCAAATTCATGAGAGTTTTAGTCCTTATTTATCCTTATCTAAAAAAAAGCCTTTATAAAATAATAAGGTGTCTACCTGTTTGTTTTGTATATGCGTATGTGTTGTGTGTCTGTAGAAAATATATGCCTTAGCATACGGGGTGGGCTTTGGATACTCATGTTGTACAAAAAGGGTTTGAAATCATCCATCACGCGGACGTGATGGAAAACATCCTATTTAAGTTTTAAATTAATTGTGCCGTAGCACATGATGTGTTCACATTCGTGGTATTGGAGTTCTCCCTCATTATAGATAATGTGTGGAGCGTCCAGATGTTTTAGTTTTATTTGCTTATGCCTTAGCACATGGTAGTTTTGTCAAATTATTGTGGATGTATATTGATAATGTGATGGTTTCTTGATGGTTCCAAATCCCAAGAACTAAAGAGAACGGCAGCAGCAATAATAATACCCGAAAGCAGGATAACACTCGGAGACAGACTCTCGGATGCATGCTCCATCAATACAGCAGAATTTTGGGCGATAAACAAGGCACTCCAATGGATAAAAACTCAACCACATAAACAATATGTTATCATAACAGACTCTCTAAGCGTATTAAAATCCAGAGAGACTGGTACAACAAAAGGTAGAGGTAACATGCTGGAAGAAACACAAATGTCCATTCGAGAGATTGAAGGAAAACAACACAGTGTGGAATTTTTATGGGTACCATCGCATATGCATCTAATAGGAAACGACAAAGCAGACCAACAAGCAAATCTAAACCTTATGAACACCTCAGTAACACATCTTGACTATAGTGTACAAGAGATATACAGCCAAATAAAAACTATAATAAACAACAAATGGCAACAACTCTGGGAAAATACCAACAAGGGCAGACAACTATTCCAACTGCAAAAAGAGGTCGGCAGAACCATCATAACATCTAAAGACATAAACAGCACTGACCTCCGTGTTATCAACAGATTAAAAACAAGAAAAACTTTACTTAAAAGCAGCTTTGGAAAGTACCTCACCAAAGAAACAAACCAAAACATAAACTGTCCCCATTGTCCAAGAATAGAAACATTGGACCATGTTTTCAACACCTGCCCCAAATATCGCAGTCAACGAAATAACTTCCACAACAAACAACATAAACTAGGATCACCTACAACATACCCAAACATGTTAAATAAGATACATAACAAAAATATTGAAAATACATACAAAAATATAATATGGTACCTAAAACAAATTGACAAATATGATAAAATTTAACAAAACAAAATAGAAATTATTGGACATTCAAACACACAAAACAAAGAAATCAAAACTAACACAACTAGGAAACAGGCTAATATATCTAAACCTAGGGAGAAAAAACAAAAAAATTTAAATAAAAAAGACTAGATATCCTTGAAAAGTCTTAATGACCCGAGCATTCGGCAAGGACAAATGTCCTAATCAAAATAGAAGTAGCCAGAAAGTTAACACTATATAAATAATCAACCTGAAAATAGAAATAACTAAAACAGATTAATAAACCTAAACTTATGGAATAAGAAAGACCGGATGTCCTTGAAAAGTCCTAGAACCCGATTACTCGGCAAGGACGCCGGTCTCATCAAAATAAACTTAGCTGGAAAAATAAACATTGTACAAATAACCTAATTAAAAAATAATACTAATAATAAACAAATAAAAAAGTATATATATAATAAATACCCTAACCAACGTAATCTAAAATAGGGCCAAATAAATAAAAACAAAAATGGACCTAAAATCACAAATAACACAAGATTAATTACATCCACACCGGACTGGACTAAAGAGATAAGGTAAGATCTCTGGCCAAAAGGCAAGTCCATATCACGCACCCCCCACCCCTCACCCCCAAAATAATATAAAAAAATATATAAAAAACAAACAAAAATGACAATAAAAAATAATTAAAAAAACACAAAAATAAATCAATAATAATTCTGTATTAAGCAACAAAAAACAAAAACAAAATTATTTACTTCACTGTTCTTAAAGGTGTATACGAATATGTATGTCTGTTTATATATATCAATAACTCTCTTTTATTGCCTGTCAGCATGTGCACTTCAAACTAACATAATAATAAACACATAGGTCTGTAAGAACCAATTCCAACCCAAGGAAATAGTAATATATGAGGTGGCCAAATCCCTGCCATCGGGTCCGGTCGCACAAGGCGACAAAGATTGGCAATACTCAAACAAACCATCATTTAACCATAGGGCCCAATAAGAAATCAGAATATAACGTGACAAAGCCCAGTCATCAGGCTATCTAAAACACATCATCTTAAGCCCAACATTACATAAGTCTAACATTTTCACAAAACTAATAACACTTAGAGGCACAATGTAATTCCAAAACTCCATCAAGTAAATGAGAACAACGGCCTAATAACCAGAGAGACCAGTCACAAACATCAAACCGGACTACAAAATTGAAAGTCTAGTCGGAACGAAAAACATCCCACCTCAACAACAGAAAGCAGAAAGAAGACGGAGAAGGAAGAAAAAGAAGACTGACATCGACTTTCAAATTGCCTTCTATTAACGAGGTTCTTCCTATGGTTTATGAAGTACTCTTTTGACAAAAGCTCTATCCACAGAATCCTAATCTGAACTTTTGATTACCACCATCAGTATTCAAAACCCCCAAAAAACCTAACATGGTACAAAAAGTATACAGGGTACCTGATACCCAGCTGTTTGGCACCTTTCCGGAAAAATAAAGGTACACCATGTACACAAAATTCCAATCTTTTGTTAAAAATAATAAAGAAAATTATACAACTCGAACAATTTTGAAAATTGTATAGGTGGCTCACACATTATTGGGAAAGTAAGTGTCCAACAGTAAAACTGGACGAAAATTTGATCGTACGAGTCTCAGCGTTACAGGGCGTACCAGCATCCAATGGCTCACAGCGTCACAGGGGCACCTTTACTTTTTGCCTCGCCTAGACATGTACAAAATCTCAAAATTAAGGAGTGCGACATTGCACATAAAAACGGGGCTGTGGTGGCACAATACCCACAGACCCGACTAATTAAGAATCCTGACCTTCAGGACTTAACCGGTCGAGCAAGCACTAGCTGCGCAGGCGACCTAAATTTATTATCGTATCGTGTTCTTGTGACCAGGATCTTGTTATTTTCGAGTGTCCATAAGATATGTTTATTATAAAATAATTATGCATGTAATGTTTGTGTTGTGCCTTAGCATTTATGTATTTATGTTAGTGTTTGAATTTTATTTGGTTAGGTTCCGGTTATTACAATATGTAGTTGACCTTGGTAGAAAAAGCGGATTGAAATCTTCCATCACGCGGACGTGATGGATAACATTCTATGGTTTTGTATCATGTATGATTTATTTATCTGCTTGCCAGACACGTGTCTTCTGTTTGTCAGAGAGTGGGGGTGCGAGTGACAGATGAAGGTATCTGATATCATGTATGTGATTTTTTCAAGTTGTAATAAGTATTGAAAATTAAATTTTTTCGGTAGGTGTATAGTTTTCAAGCTTGTATGATACCTTAGTATTCATACGTATTTAGCTCTATGTATAAGGAAAATTTAAAAATATAAAACTATAGTGGAGGGGCAGGATTTGGGGTCCTGTGTATGTGTCGAAGTATGACTTCCCCTTTTCCCACTCCGCCACTATTTGTTTAATGGGTACGGTGAATCTGTTTTTAGTTAGTACAAAGGAAGTTTTAAATAATGAGTTAGATAGAATTAGTGGAGAGCTTCATGTTGGGGTCCTTTCGGATATCACAAAGCGACCTCCCCATACATCGCGGCACCGAACATATGACGATGGGTTATGGAGCTGATGATGGTTCGTTTGGCTGCTGAGAGACCCTCGACGTCCAGCACAACATAACAATGCGTATAATCTATGGAACACTACGTTTTGCTCCTTTACCATGGTTGCCGGTAATCAGCAACATTCCTACTCCACATCTCCGTTGTCAGGAAGCAACCACAAAACTGCTGGCTAAGGTCTATGCCAGTGAGAAACTTCTACCGTAGATGGACATCACTTCACATCCAGCAGTCCGCTTGGCTTAGAAATATCCAATCTGGTTAGATCCATTGCCAGAGGATAATGATAGCTATTTCGGCATGATGAGTGGTCTTCAACAGATGTGGTAAACCACTCCCTCGTAGCTGAGTCATCTCTTTGCTCTCCTGGCTTCACTGGAGTGATGAGTAGTCTTCAACAGATCTGGTAAACCATCCACTCATAGCTGAGCCATCTCTCTGCCCTCCTGGTTTCATTGGAGTAATGAGTGGTCTTTAACGGATGTGGTAAACCACTACCTCGTAGCTGACCCATCGCTCTGCCCTTCAGGTTTCACTGGAGTGATGAGTGGTCTTCAACAGATGTGGTAAACCACTTCCTCGTAGCTCAGCCATCTCTCTGCCCTCCTGGCTTCTTTGGAGTGATGAGTGGTCTTCAACAGATGTGGTAAACCACTCTCTCGTAGCTGAGCCATCTCTCTGCCCTCCTGGATTCATTGGAGTAATGAGTGGTCTTCAATAGATGTGGTAAACCAGTCCCTCATAGCTGAGCAATCTCTCTGCCCTCCTGGCTTCATTGGAGTGATGAGTGGTCTTCAGCAGATCTTGTAAACCACTCCCTTGTATTTATTCCTTTCTTGTTCTGAAGTAGAGCTTGTCATGAAAAATGACCTTCTAAAACTGCATAACAGTGGCTATGTTTTTCACAAACAAAAACATAAGAAAGAATCCTGAACTTGCTTTTGGTATTATCGAACTTAGATATATGGATTCGCATTGCCATCTAGGATTATAACTCTCATTAAATACCAAATGGACCTGTCGCATTGATTGCATTTCAAAAACAGCATCATCTCGATTAGTCAATAATCGAAAACTAAAATTCAAACTTAGCTATCAATTTTATCAAAAGTATATATATCTTGGAATATGCCAGTATAGTCTGGGATGGATGCTCTTTGATCGATTCAGAAAAACTGGAAAAACAACAGCTTGAAACGGTAAGGACAGTTACAGGACTTCCAAAATACATTAGTAGACAATCTCTCTATTTTGATACGGGGTGGTAAAGTCTGCAGTCTAGAAGAAAAAAAAAAAACAAAACTTATTAACACTCTACAACATTAAAACTATCCCAACTCCATATTATCTCACTGAATTACTCCCTCCCCCTGACTCCGAACAGACACATGATAACCTTGGACGTCCAAATAATATGGTAATTTGTAGTTTCAGGCTAAATGCTACCAAATCATATTTGATACCCTCAACATTATCTTTGTTGATTAATTTTTAACAGGATACTCAGTATAGTATGTATTACAGTGCTTTGAAAATTGTTTGTCCAAAAACCGTATCTAGCGAAAATGAAATGTTTTATCAATCGAACCCTGGATATTATCCATACTTGATTACGACATAATGTAAGCACATAAAAAGCTGATTTTTACCGTGTTCAACTTGCTAACACCCTTACGATGGGATCGTAACCACGATGCATTTGTTAATGTTCTGTCCTGTGTCTACAGTACAACGAACTTGGTTGATGTGAACATTACTTTTATTTTCATAATCAGCTATTATATTAGATTTACTGCTTTGGGGAAAGGGCGATGCAAATGAAAAATATAGAATTTTACATTTTGTATGCAAAAATATATAACCGCTACAGGGTGCTTTAATAACTTACTCAGGTCGTGATTACTATCATTGTGCCCCCTCCTCTCTCTCTCTCTCCAATCAATTTTCATTATTGTTATGTTGAAAATCGTGCAATACTTTGTATCATGTAAGGAGAGGGTAAATTAAAGTTGTTAGAAATTGTGTCTAATCCAGTGTTATGTGCCATTTTTCATTAATTAAGGCATTGCCTGACGTGGACAAATTTTCAATTTTCCATTTCATGGAGCTATTAAACATATGTAGTAGTCATACCTTTGAAATTTTCAGAGCCAGAGAATGGCACATTTGTTTTATTTTCTTTCCTCTGGCTAGCCAGCGTTAGTGTTGCCCGAAGTCACATGTATTTTGAAGGCTGCATCTTTATTGATACACTGTTACTCCAAAGTGCTTCAGTAGGTCACTTTATATCAATGTTGCTAACAAACCTAACAAACGTGCGTCAGGTATCTATGGATTGTGGTAGGAGTCTAAGCTGGTAGTAGATAACTGTAGTGTTGCGTAAAATGAAAACAGGGAAGAGTAACTGTTGCAGCTCACTCTTTCCATTTTGCATCATCCAAAAATAAATATTGGGCCTTTTTTTCTTTTTGGTTTGGAAAAAGTATTCATTATTGTGACCTTGAAATATGAAGGAAGGGAACGTTATGTCGGTACAGGCGAGTAGTCTTGGGCAACGATAAAACTCTGTCTGAACTTTTATAAGTTTGAGGGATTTGTAGTCTATGCTTGGACAATTATTCCTTTTCTGATTCAAATGAGTGAATTTATCAACAAATAATTGCAGTTGCATCAGTTGATAAATGCATGGAATATTTCCATTGTCCAGAACAGAACCATGTGATCAGACCCAGTTGCGTTTTTTTTTTTATACACTGTACGGAGAACTACTTTATACTAACTTCTATAAATATAGTCACGTGCAAAGTAATTTAAACAGTGAATTATAAGGCACGCACAGTGCATGCCTTTAATACGATATAAAAACTGTGGGTTTAGGCCTATATTTAATTAGAAAAGTGAATACACTGATTTGACAGAATCAAATAACAAGTCTTTGCAGTGTTTTGAATAAAAATAATTCTTTCTTTGAAAAGATTTGAAAACAAAGCTTTGAAACTTAAAATTTGACCAGAAGAGCATTGGGGTGTTACAGTACTTTCACTGCGGCTCGTTACAAATGAATTTCATACTATAGGTAAATGGACATATAGATTGAGAGATGAGGGGTTGTTCAATGACTAACATAACAATTGGACTCGAAGTCCTTCAGTGGGGTGTGTCAGAGATAGACCCGTCTCTCCCCCGTAGTAACTGTCATGGTCGATGTCTTGCACTTTTTGACTATTTGAACCCCCATCACTATAACCATTTACCGATATTCGTAATTTCATTTGGAAGTTGCCCCTGTAGGTAGCATAAGCTGTTAATGAACATGAAAACAGATTATAGAAACGAAAATTGGTTACTCACGTGTCTGGACATTAACCATTCGGCCAAGTCACAACGAACTCACGAACGTATCAAATCCAAGAGTCATTCATTTGTCAAACAAAACAACACGTCTTTTGCTTTGAACACTGAACTTCTACACAGACCACATAAACTATTTTAGATAAAATACCAAAACCACGCCGTGGAATGTTTAAAACCTTAAATCACCTACCATTGGTAGAATTTGTTTGATGCTGACGTAGTTACTACGTTACTGATACCGAATCCCTTGTTCTATAAAAAAAAACTACGTAGATGTCCTAAACAAGAATTCATACCCTAAATAAAGCTCTAAAACTGATAGGAAATATCTTTAAGAAAAAAAAAAAAAAAAAAAAAAAAATAAATAAACAAAGAAAATAAATTATAGAGTATTGCAATCATAAGAGTTTATCGTCTGCAGACTCAGAGCTTCCATAACGCCAGTTCTTGTGTAATTCGTCAACTGACAGTTTATTCCACGATAAACTAAAAAAGAATAAATTAAAAAAAAAGTTTTAAAAAATCCCGCAACATTAAACTCTTAATACATTAGCACCATGATGGTTCACTTGTAAAGATGTCCAACTCACAATCGGCTGGTTGCAAATGCGAACCCGGCCTATGTCAGACCAGGCTTTCTGCCATTGGCAATACCCTTTACTCCAGCTGCCTCGGATATAAATAGCAATTTGCGTTTCGATTTGCCGCCAAACACCAACAATATGTCATCGTTCTTCAAAACTTTTTGTTGCACTTTTTAAACTTTTTTGTTTTTACTAGATAGCATATGTGTAAACGACGTATGAAGTTTTGGATTATTTAGTTGTTTGTAACTTACTGTATACTCCAATTTTCCAGTGATGATAGTATGATAAACAGTTTCTCGTAATTTTATTATATAATTTAAATGTGGAAAATATTTAAAATGAATTCTATAAAGATTGGCTGGTACGGGTCGGTTTGAGTTCTATTCTAATTTTATACCTTACGATGATGCAGAAAATACGTTATTTAGCTGGAGGTCCGTATAGGCTGTGTGGATCATGAGTTGTACTTTAAAAGTGTCCACTGAATGACTAACGCTGGACTTGTGTGTGTGTGTGTGTGTAATGACAATCGTGCCACTTATGGAAGGAATTGCAGATTAAAGGAATTTTCTCATGTATACAGACAGACCAACTACATTATCTGGTTATGGCGACGTGGGGTTTGTTATGCCGTCACTGTGGTAGGTGTGGTAGGTGTGGGATGGGGTGCTTCCTATATTTATTTAAATTATTATAAAATTCTCATCCAGGCTCGATGTTGGTTGGAAATTAAATTAGTGAAAGATAGATTTAAAGCTCTGAGCCCCCAGTCAGCAATACCGACGGTTAAATGATTGAATATACAAAAATGTGAAATTAAACTAATAACAATTTAATAACAATTCAATAATCAAATGATTCAAATTTCCCAAGTACTCTCATACCGATCGACCCTGTGACACAGGGGCTCGTATCGTTGCTTAAAACTGACCTATCATACATGTACTATATAATAACTACAAGGGAGGACACTTCTCTCCTTTCTCGCGCGACCCATTTAAGAATAAACGCTGTTTTTGCAAGCACATTTCTCGTGGCGTAATAAATTTTGTACCGATGTTTAGCTCAGGCATTCGACTGGGTATCCGTATCAGAAGTTTAACTTAATATCATACCTTTAAGGAATGCCAAAACATTTTCCCAGGGTACCGCTCGACATGTACCTGATCGCCCCCGCTTAATATGCAAGAAGAAAGCGCTGGATGGAATAATGTTCTTTCATTGGTTAAAAGAAAATGACGTCCTGTATTTATTTGTAACTTATTTTCAGTTCGTCAAGACAAATTATTTATTCGTGCTGCAAGACCTTGATGCAGAATTAGTCTTATTGTTGTGTTCAGTTTTTCCTTTGGGCTGGAATTTATTTCTTCAAATTATTATTAATTCATTGGAAATACAAAGTGCTCATCTACGATATTCTTAAATAGAGACATGAACTTGGCATTATAGCGAATTCAAACAAAGAAACCAGGAATACTTACTATGATTCAACAAAAGACTGTTGGCACATCAGTACAAATCAGGTCATTGGTACATTAATACATTAGAGACTGCAGGTCACAAAGGCACATCAGCACCTTCAACTTTGGAAATTATTTGAAATACCAATAAAGTTTATTCAAAACTTCATTCATTAGGACTTATGTTATAAATTCTACGATTATGTAAGAATTAATTCGCAATACCATAACTTATTTTCTTGCGTTTATACATTTTATTCTGGAGAAATAAATTATTTGTTTAATTTTACAAAACTTGTTGGCTTTCACTATTTTCTGTTAGTTTAAGATCATAGCGTCGTTTTAAGTGGTAGGAGAGCCTAGGTAAACAACGACCCACAGGAAGCTACTGGCGAGCTCTCTTATCACATACCCACGCTAATGAAGCTGAGACCCGAACCCAGGTGATCTAGAGGAGAGATGTCAGTGATATGTAAAGGCGAGCGTCTTAGACCATTCGGTCACCCGTGGCCCCCGCGGAAAAATAGAAAAAGAATAAGAAAAGCTGAAGTGGCCGGAAAAGATGAAAGATGGTGACACATGATAACTTTTATGCAAACATGCAAATACCTTTCGAGAATAGTAGACCGTGCTACGTATTACTTGTTATCGGTCGCAAACCCGTACTGTTAACTGTTTGATGCTTACGTTTGCTTTTATTTTCTAATCTTTGATAAGGTTCCAAAACAGAACATTTTCAAATATTAACACATCTGAGGTCCCTTCCTTAACTGGGATATCTCGGTCAATTGAGGATCGGGAGGTAAATGCGTGGTCCGTTGCTCTTGCCAACGATGGAGTTCCATCCATCGTTCGTAAGGTACTAAAGCCAGTTTTCGTCTTTCCATCTAATTCCAAAGGTCACGTCTGAGAATTTTTCACCCCAGAGACCCATTTTATCTTTGAACCATAGCTCCCACGGGTCATGTAATTGCTGGTATCAATAGGGCTTTCAGCAAGGGTTTTAACAACAGGTGCACAAATCCTCCCCGTTGTACTAACATCGTTTTCTTTTGACGAATGTGTATTTTCTTTTGGACCTTTTGGCGAAGAATGTTGAGACAAATGTATCGTTCCTTTCAAGACATTCAGACAACATTCACACATGGTATCGATGACGTCTTTACAGAATGATTTGTTTTCGCATGGGTGGAAGGGCTTTGGGCAGGACAGACAACACGTCCCAAACTTTGGCTAAACGGGAAGGCAGTCCTTTTATTTTCTTTCCTTTGAGGGTAGAAGAGGGATGGCTAATGAAGGGGGTGGGGCGACGTGTTTGTTTGTTGTAGGGCACAAACAAAAAATACACTAACGTCGATGACTTGGCACACACCCTTTTTATCTTATTTTTTCACACAGATCAAAGGGTTTGTAGCCAGCCTTCTTGACGACCTCTTTGACTATCGCTTCGTCAAAAAGGGGACAATTTTTTTTTCGATACCGCCAAACAATCCTCCTCTTTGGTTCATCCTCTTTTTCTTTGGACGATGGAGTCTCTATTGGGGTAGACATCGATGCTTGGCTAAGCGTTTGTTCGATGCGGGTTCCAACGACGAGATTGTCATTTCCATTTTTGGACAGGAGAACGACAATGGTAATGGTGTCCACTTCTTTTAGGGGACCAATTTTTGGTTTAGGAGCAAAAAATACACGGAAGTCCATCGCTCGACATGTTTCCTTTATCTTATGTTTTGGAGGTGTAATTTTGGATTATGTTTGGAAAACCAAACTGAATGCACATATGTTCTACCATTGCAACGCCAACCCCCCCCCCCCTTACTTGCTCCTCTTTTTCTTTCGACAAGTCTTTTCTGCGATAGATGGCGATGGTTGGCTAATCGTTTCTTCGGATGCAAGTTCCAACGACGAGGCTGTCCTTTTCCTTTCTGGACAAGAGAACGACATTGATAGCGGTGTGCACTTCATTTAAAGGACCTAAGTTTGGTTCAGGAGCTTACAAATACACTGGAGTCCATCGCTCGACATTCGTCCTTTGAACTTATTGTTTGGAGGTGTAATTTTGGAGTACTTTTGGAAAACCAAACTGTTTGAACATATTTCCTACCATTCCATCTCAAAAAATCCTCCCCTGTACTTGATCCTCTTTTTCTTTGGGCGAGTGTGTCTTTTGTGCGGTAGACGTCGATGCTTGGCTAATTTTTTTTGGGATGCGGGGTCTAACGACGAAATTTTTGTTTTTTCCTTTTACTTTTTGGACAGGAGATCGACGATGTTAGTGGTGTGCACTTCTTTTAGGGACATCTTTTGGTGTTCAGGAGTACAAAAACAATAGTTCCCAAAAAGCCTTAGGCCTTTTTTTTATGGTGGAGGGGTCGCATCAAACTAAGTCTGGACAGGTCTTGCTTTGATAAATCCATTAAACTCTGTAACATGCCCGATCTTTCTTCGACATTGATGTTGGGGGCAGGTACTTTGTGAGCAGCTGCCATTGTGACTTAAGAGGGGAGGGTGTCAACGCAGGAGGAGAAGTTCCTGGAGACACCGATTTCAAATATTTCATCAATAGGGAAGAACGGGTGTCAAATTGGGTTCGTTTGGCATCACCACCAACGAGAAAGTGGAAGAACCTGAGACTACTGGAGACGCGGTCACCGTCGATGCAGGCCGTGGTTTGGGGATGTGGTGTCGCGTCTTGGCCGAAGTGCCTCTCTTGCGTGTAGAAGCTCTTTTCTGTTTTTTTTTTTTCTGGGGACTTTTCCATTTTTCTAGGGCCTTTTCTTTTTCTAGGGCTGTGACCTGGCCTTGACACTACTGCTCTTTTTCTTCTGGGTACGTTTGCTTTTATGGGGGTGGCTTTTTAATGGGGAGGACGTCGGGGACATTGGGGTCGCATTTTAAGAGGGAGCGATTGATGACACCTCATAGAGAACCGCTACCTCTAGGTTTCAAAATGATTTGCCTTTTGGTTTGAGTGTCGATGCGGCGATCTGTCAGCTGTATTAAGGCTACTTTGCTTCTGCCAAAAACTCTTTTGGTTTGACGAAGAATGTGAATCATGCCTTTCAGTAATTGATGTCACCGTAAATTATCGTATGACTTCTATGAGACTGGCTTCTAAGACACGAACACGTCTTTGTGGATTTTTCTCGCCACTAATGCCGTACAAGGCACGAATCAATTAGATGGGAAGATCAGACTGAGGGGACGTTATGTTGGCGATGTGTGAGACAAACCAAAAGTGTGCGAGGTTCTTATAGATTTTCTTAAGTCGACGGGGACGTGTACACTACAGCTTCCCTACGTCTTGACACCAGTGGTGGAACAGATTGGTAAGAAATCGCAAATAATTGGGGGTCATGTGTTTTAAATCCACGAGTACATCGGCGTGTGGGATTTGAGTGGTATCATCGTACACATAAGTCAGCTAAGGAATTTCAAACTGTTTGGCTAAGACTTGTTCTTGTGATTTACCTCTAGGGCTTAAAAAAGACCACGTAATGAGCAATGAGTCCAATGAGACTGGAATGCCAAAGTTGGCAAAGATGCTCTAAAAGACTGGGAAGAACATTGTGGACCTTCTTGCAACGAGATTACCAAAGAAAGAGGAAGATGGCTGCTCGAGTTCGCAAGCTACAGCAACTTGGTATTAGCCAACACCCTGGGACAACATAAAGGTTCACGATGCTGGACATGGCACGCACCAAATGGAACCCATCACAACCAGGTCGACTACATACTGGTTCAAAACCGTTACCGATCTGGCATCATTAGAGCAAAAACAAGGACATTTCCAGGTGCTGATGTTGGGAGTGATCACGACCTCGTGATTATGAACCTCCGAGTGAGGCTGGAGAAAATTAACAAGCCAAAGAACACCAGGCTCAAATTCAACCTTGAACAACTGAAGGACCCTAACATCTGCAAGTCATTCCAAGCCACAATTGGAGGAAAATTTGCTCCACTCCTTGTGATGGATGGTGATGTCAAAGGGATGACAGACACCTTCAACACAGTCATGACAGAAGCTGCCAAGAACATCATTGGCGTCCATCGCCCGAAGAAAAAACCCTGGATTACAGAAGAGATTCTGAAGTTGTGTGATGCCCGAAGAGAACTCAAAAACACCAGACACACAACAGGGGCAATGGAGTACCGAGAAATAAACAAGAATATCAGAAGAAAAAAAACTTGAAGAAAGCAAAAGAAGATTGGACTGGACAAAAGTGCACAGAAATAGAGAGCAGTCTGATAAAGGTTAACAGCAAAAAGGCATTCCAAATTGTGAAAGACCTCACCAGGCAGAAACAACCAAGAGTCAGTACCATTCAAGACAAAAATGGAAAATGCCTCACAGAAGCGAGTGATATTGCAAAAAAATGGACTGAGTATTGCAAAGAACTCTACAACCATCAGTCCACAGGAGACTCAGAGGTGCTTGAAGTTCCAAACTCCTCAAATGATTATGACTTCCCCATTCTCAAAGAAGAGGAGGAGTCAGCAATAAGAGCACTGAAGAATGGGAAGGCAGCTGGAGTAGGCAACATCCCAGCTGAACTTATCACAAATGGTGGTGGTGGGGGGGATCAGTGAAAGAGCTACTAACAAAAATCTGCAACAAGATCTGGCAGACAGGTGAATGGCCAACACAATGGACTCAGTCACTGATTATAACACTCCCCAAAAAGGCTATTGCCAGCTGTGCCAAAATTACAGAACTATCAGTTTGATCAGCCATGCTAGTTAGGTAATGCTGAAGATCATCTTGAACAGACTGAAACCACAAGCAGAAGAAATAATTGCTGAAGAACAGGCCGGGTTCCGAAGTGGAAGAAGCACAACAGAGCAGATATTCAATCTCAGGGTTCTGTGTGAAAAGTACTCGCAACACCAACAAGACATCTATCATGTGTTCATAGATTTCAAAAAGGCCTTTGACAGAGTGTGGCATGATGCATTGTGGGGGGAACAATGAAGAAGTATAACATGGGTCAAAAGTTAACCAATACCATCAAGCAGCTGTACGCCAAGGCTACCAGTGCAGTAATTGCCCAAGGTTCTGTGTGGGACTGGTTCCAGGCAACAGTGGGAGTGCGTCAAGGCTGTCTCCTGTCACCCACGCTTTTCAACATCTACTTAGAGCGCATCATGAGCGAAGCCCTGGAAAACCATTGTGGGACAGTCAGTATTGGAGGGCGTAGCATCACTAACCTCCGCTTTGCAGACGACATTGATGGGCTGGCAGGCAGTGAAGACTAGCTTGCCACCTTAGTGAAGAACCTGGATGAAACACCTTCCAGATTTGACATGGAGATAAGCGCTGAGAAGACAAAGCTGATGAAAAATAGTGGCAAACAAATCTCAGCCAAGATTAAAGTCAGAGGACATGAACTGGAAACAGTGAGCAAGTTCAAATATCTTGGTTCCATAATCACCGAAGAGGGATCAAGAGCAGAA
Source organism: Sinohyriopsis cumingii (assembly GCA_028554795.2). Lineage (NCBI taxonomy): Eukaryota > Metazoa > Mollusca > Bivalvia > Unionida > Unionidae > Sinohyriopsis > Sinohyriopsis cumingii. The sequence goes on from CM068838.1 coordinate 127,155,399, forward strand.
ATTGTGTCAAGAGCACCACAAACAATGGCAGCTATGTCAAAGCTAAGACCCATCTGGAGAGACAAGAATATCTGTCTGAAAACTAAAATCAGTTTATTGCGAGCTCTAGTCATCTCAGTCTTTTTGTACTCATGTGAGGCCTGGACCCTGACAGCAGAATTACAACGAAGAATCCAGTCACTTGAAATGAGATGCTACGGAACCATCCTTGGCTTCTCTTACATGGACCACATCACAAATGAAGAAGTGCGTAACACCATCAGGCGCGAAGTAGGCTAATATGAGGACCTCCTCACCACCGTCAAAAAGAGAAAGCTGAAATGGTTTGGTCATGTCACTAGAGCCAACAGTCTATCCACAACAGTCCCGCAGGGCAGCGTCCAGGGTTGCAGAAGGAGAGGTAGACAGAGAAAAAAGTGGACTGACAATATCACAGAATGGACCAGGAAAAGTTTTGCGGAGACACAGGCATTGGCACATGATCGAGGGAAGTGGAGGGAACTGGTCAGATGTTCGCAGCACAGTGCCTCGACGACCACACTAGGTCATGAGACTGATGATGATGATGAATGAGCATTGAGACTGAATGTGTGACGGGCTTTACTTTTTTGAAACAAATTTTGAGTGATGTAAATGACACTGGCATTACGACGTTGCCCTTTGCGCTCAAATCACGGTTTAATTTCTTCTTCGTCTTCTCATAACATGTCGTCGAAGATGACTAGATGAGTTTGACTTGGGTCAGACACGATCCCATCGTCTTCACCAGGAATGTCTTCCACAAACACGATGGAATCCCCTTGACTTTTTCGTAGTTGGCTGTACGCCGATTGCCGCTCTTTGTAACACCACGCGATACGTTGAGGTGGACGATCGATCAAACGATGTTTATGTTCCATCAATCGTTTGAGAAATTCGATTATGCCTGAACCGCTCTGTCCTGCAATTAACGTTTAAGGGATGGCGAAGATACAAGTCCTCTAAACTGGCAGTACATAAAATATTTGTCGATGACTTTGAAAGTGGTTTGAAGAGGGAGCAAAGACAGCAGAGCTAGCCATAGTACAGGGAATGTCACGTTTGAAATAAAGGCAGACAAGACAAGAGTTTTTATCCTTTTCTTCAGGACACGTTTATTTCAAAATATTTTTAAAATGAAACACGAAAGACAAAAATACATAAAAGCCAAAGGGTTAAGTACATCGATAAAATACACATCAAAACGATCAAAGTGGAATCTAAAGAAGTCACTGTACAACATGTTTGGTGATGAAGGTGTCCTAGGGACAGTTTGTCATGTTCTTAGACGCTCTACACTTGGCAGACACAGGAGTCCTCACGGAATGTACAGATCGTAAAAGCCGACAAAGAATCGGCTGATAAACGAAATCCCAGAAAGTAAATCACTAAGACAAGCACCACAAGTCGACCCAAATGCATGGGATATATTGCTCGTAATAAGTGTTGGTAATCCACCTTAGTCTGAATATTGTCATTGATTTCCTTCCACGGCAATTGTTGTATCACTAATGATAAAGGTCGTAGCATTGTATCCAGTTGTGCATACCTCTTCTTGTCTGAGGTGATAAGTGTACTTTCTGATCAGAAGCGGTTTTATTTCAGTACCAAACCAAAATGGCTTATCACTAACTCACATACCACACGTCGCACAGAAGTTTCCTATTGAACCAAGAATAGTTCTTTTAAAGATTTGTTGTAATCCTTTAACTCTTCCTTTGGAATTCGGTGCACTATGGTTACCTTGTAAGTATAATGAAAGGCGTCCAAATTTTATGAATCTCACGTGATTCTCCAATGTCTGACCAATGGAACACTTTGAAATGAATCAATCCTTTTATATCATTCAGATACCGGTGGTTCCAACATCGGTGACGTAATAGATGCAATTATTCTTTGCGCTGGACTTGTGTTTTGACCAACGCTTGGTAAATACGTTCTCTCTGCTTAAGAGGTAGATTTTGAATGTACTCTTCTAAACTAGACATTCACAACAATGTATTTTGTTGGAGGCAATAAGTGTACTTTCTGCACAGAGCTGATCATACTCCAGTAGCGAATCTAGATCCCTTAGTCACTAACTTGAACATCACACACCGTTCAGAAGTTTCCTCCTGAACCAAGTTTAGATTGTGTAGAAGTATTTGGTAGCCCTCTAATTCTTCCTCTGGAATTCGTTGCAGTAAGTCGTGTAGTTAATAGAATCAGTAACAAACCAATACTTATCGCCCATGAGTAGTTGATCAATGTCTGACCACTGGAACACTTTTATCAGAATCAGTCTTCTTATAGCACTCAGGTACCAGTGGTTTTAAATTTTGTGACATAACGGATGCAATTGTTCTTTGCGTCTGACTTGTATTTTGACTAATTCTTGGTAAATGTGTTCTCACAACTCTATAGGCAAACCACGAATGTTGTCTTGTAAAGTATCCATCCAAGGATTACTGAGGTCATCCCACTAGGTAGGTAGTGACAGTGCGGAGACAATCGAGCATGTTCCAGGTAAGCGGAATCTTTCTGCTCCCACTGGTGAAGTGACACACCGAAAATAAAGCATTTGACTTGATCACCTTCGCCCAAGTAGATATATCCGGCTCTGGTAAATTCTTCGGAGGTGGGTCATCCCAGATATTTAGACCACTTTCCTTGGAAGATTTCGATCCGACTTTCAAAGTAGCAGTTTTCAAGCAAACGCACATGGAACAAATATTCTTCTTTCACGTGCTCATTTCGACGAGGGTACGGTGAAACCCGTAGTAGTTTGCTCAGGCATAGATGACATCCTTAGTTTGGTAGCCGCATGGTTTCACGTGGCGGATGACAGACAATGAAAACCAGTAATATGATAAAGTGTTCTGTGACGAGTGGCGTCGCTTTCGCATCAGTCAGGTTAGACACTCACATCATCACTTTCCATGGCAGGTATTGCAGTAGTAGTCATAGCAAAGTTCCTATGATGTGGTACTGAATCGCTGAGGTCACAAAATACGGCATCCCTGCCATCGCATTCCAATTGAGAATCAGCGAACTTGAATGGTGTCTGTTTATAAGAATTCACATTTCTGGCTTGGTGTTGGCAGTCACAATGAACTATGGGCCGTGGACGTTTTTTCATTGTATATTAGCCGTAATGAAGTCTCAAACTTGTAAATGTTTCCTTTTTATATCTATTTTTGGAAGTCTTCCTTTTATCTTCGTGGACAACGGTACTACTTTCTCTAAGGTACCGTCATAAATGTACCTTAGTGCGATGGGTGGAAAGGCCATAGAAAGGTAAGGACAGTGTGGAGACCATCGAGTATGTCCCAGGATAGCTGAATCTTTATATATACATCGATCCATTCGCAACCGCAGACTAAAAATGAAACACTGAACTTCGTATCTAAATCCACTCTCAGGTACCAAGTAGAACAACCCTATTCTAGCTAAAACATTCGAAGTATGTAGTTCTTCCCTATATGTGGGTCATTTGTTAAACGTTTCTAATCAATGGGCACAATCACAATAGTCAGGCAAGAAGACAGGAAAATTGTATTGTTTGAACTTGGAGTTCGCAGCGGGTCTCTCACTTGCTTCTTTCTGTGTCGAAGTCATCCTTGTTGTTGGTGGCTGTTTGAAATTGGAGTTCGCAGTGGGTATCTCACTCGATTCTTGCTGTGTCGAAGTCATCCTTCTTGTTGCTGGCTATCCTCTTGGAACCATTTTTTTTTATCCCAATGTGTCCGAACGGTAGAGTGAAGTGATTGGGAAGTCGCACTCGTTTCTGGTATATGATTTGATGCAGTTTTTCCAACTGTCATCTTCAAAATCACTCCATGGATTTGAGCCAAAACTTCAGCTACTGTGTGAGGCGATAGGTCACGTTTCTGCCTCTTACTTTCTTCTCCTTTCTCCAGGAAACGATGCGATTGTTTCATCTTGATGTCAAAAAGTCGAATGATTACATTTGAAGCGCCATGGTCCCCTATATCAAAGTTAGGTCAGTGTCTTTTCTATACAAAAGGTCAGTGTCTTCCCTCAAAATATTCACTTCACTCTCAATCCTATCAGAAAGATGGAAGAGCCAACACAAATCGAACTTCTTATCTGAGCTTTGCCATACGAATGTATCCTTCAGAGAAGCCAAGGGACTACTACCCCTCCTTTCGAGATAAAAGTCCAGATACTTGCTATATCTGTCAAAAGAAAGGACACTGGTTTTCAGAATGTCCACAACCTCAAAGCAAGAAAAGAATCCAGATACAAAAGTAAAGACATCTGTTATCATTGTCAAGAGAACGTATATTGGTCTTCAGACTGCCCTAATAATCAACAGGAGCAGGAGACAGAGCCGGGTTCAGAACAGAAAGAGAAAACAGAAGAACCCATACACGTCAAGAAAGAGAAGAAAAGAAGACAAGAAGAAGGTGAAGAAAAAACCGTGAAAGTGAAGAAATTGAAACAAAAGAGAGAGTGAAAAGTCAAATAAGAAGCTGATGAATTTTTTTAAAGTGATGTGTTGTGACATTTAATTGTAAATTTGAACCAGAATATACCATCAAGAAAACGTAAGTGTCTCTTATTTTTATTTTTCTAACTATAAGGACATACACCCACGCACTCATACGTACATAATGGATTAAAAGTGAGTTCAGTTTTAACTGATTTTGGCCTCCTTCTCTCCTAGACCTTGTTTCGTCTCTGCTTCTTATTCCTGTCGTTTTCTTCTTGCCTCTTCTTCTTGGTGGTACTGTTGAATGAGAAAGGACTGTTTTGCGTCTTTGTGCAGTTGCAAAAATTTATCTAATTCTTCTTTCTGTCTCTGTCGAAACTCCTCGACGTGTGGTAAGGGAGGAGAAGGAAGCGAAGGTGCTGACACCGGCACAAATTCTTATGAAGAAGAGAGAAAATCCACTAAATCCCAAATGAAATCGGTTTCTTCTGGAAGTTGGACGGTGTTTGATTTGGTAGCCGCTGCTATGTCATAACTTCTCGTCTCCACAGCTGGTGCACCCCAGTTCATCTTCTTCATAGTTTCCGTCATGTTCTAACAATGTCGCATCGATTCACTGCGCACAGACGCTAGCGAATCTATATAGGGAATGTGACGTAACAGGTATCTCTCTTCGGATTGGAAGACAGATTCCGAACTCTGACTGAATTTTGTAGCGCGTGTTTGGATTGGTGAAGGAACTCAATCCGTTTCGATCCGCTCTTCCACTATAAATAACCACAGTTCACTTCATTCCCTTTACCTGCTTTTGTCACAAGATGTGGACAAACGTAGAATCGTGTACCCTCGTATTGTCGATGCTGTTCAACCCTGACTATCCCATGTATGTTAAATCATCATGGGCTGACATCCAGATGACTGCTACAGACCTTTAGAAAAGAAGGATCTATGTGGAGAGAAAAGGCTGACTGAAGAGAGTCGTAATCTACGGACCAGAGGTCAGACGAAGTTTGAGGAAGAGAAGAAGATCCGTGCGATGCCCTCAATGTTAACTGAATAGTGATAACTAGAAGAAAAAACAAAGGCCCTTTTCAGGGCCACTCCATTGCCTCGAAAAGATTAACTCTCTTGCCATATTTGTGTATTTGTTTGTTTTGTTTGTTTCTTTGTCTAAGTCTATCAAGTTATATGTCCCGCTCCGCCAGGCGTTGTATAAAGTTCTATGTCCCGCCGCCCCAGGCGTTGTATAAAGTTATATGTCCCGCCCCACCAAGTGTTATAGCTTTTTTTTTCCCCCGCTGTCCCTGTTCTCCCGATTCAGGTCAGCCACTTGCAACATTGTTGCCAATGTCCAGTACCGTGACGTCACCACTATTCCATTCCTATTGTCTCTGTACAAGCCCAATCCCTTGTCGCTATGCTCACTTCCCCTTTCACTCCGTGTTAAATTTCCCCATGTTAAATTCCCATTGTTCCTAGAGTGGATATACCCCTTTTTAACATTAAGTCCCATTGTCCCTAGGGTGTCCCACATTACTACTCGGGTTCAAACCCAGACCGAGTCATGCCAAAGACTGGATGGGACATTATGCTACATATCTGTGGCATGATATCCCAGTGCTAGACATCAATTATAAACTACCACAATGCAGATATCGTAGCGATATGACTGAAAAATTGTTAAAGCTACGTAAAAAATCCAAATATCACACACACACACACACACACACACACACACACACACACGCACACGTACATGCACACACGCACGCACGCACACACACACACACATGCACTCAACATATTATAGCACTCTTGTTACTTAAGGCTGCATAAAAATATTACAACACTCGTGCTGCCTTAGGTTGTATAAACGTATTAAAACGCACTTGTGTTTCAGATAATTACGCTAGATTTGAATCTCATGACATATGGAAATATGTCAGTGATTTCGTACGCAATGTTAATTTTGCGAAACTGTTTTCCTGTATTAATTGTCTTGTACACGTTACTCATGATTCATAGTTTCTGACATAGTATCAATTTATAAAGAAACATAAAAAGACATCTTTTTGTTCCAGTCAGGATTTTAACGGAATAGTGTACCTCTACTTAAATATATCCACCTGGCGTCAAGCTGACGACATTTAAAAAGTATGACAAAAAAATTAAAAAAAAAATGTTCGCCTTTGTTGGCTATAGAACTTTGATTTAATGATTGTTTTAAAGGGTAGTGCTTTTGTAAAATTTATTTATGGACATGTCTTTTGCATGTTTATATAAAGAAACTAATCTGAAACGTACACAAAACTGGTTAACAATGTAGCATGTTGACTTAATTAGGTAAACACGAGAACAGATGTTCATATCTGAGAGCACTTCAATAAGAGAACGTAAAGATATAAATTAGTCGTCAGATCTATATAATATCGTAACATATTGCAATAGGTAACTGGACAGGTTGCACGTACATACATACATATATACATACGTACATACATACATGCATACATACATACATACACCTACCTAACTACCTACCTACCTACCTACATACATACATACACCTACCTAACTACCTACCTACCTACCTACATACATACATACATACATACGTACATACATACATACAGACACACACACACATATACCTACCTACCTACCTACATACCTACCTACATACACCTACCTAACTACCTACCTATCTACCTACCTACCTACCTACCTACCTACCTACCTACCTACATACATACATACATACATACATACATACATACATGCATACATACATACATGCATACATACATACACACACACCAAGAATAGTTCGACTTTTGAGACCATTTCCCCAGTATTGTCTTATTGACTTCTTTGGTCTTGAATGAAAAAATTGGATTTGTCGCATCCCCCCTCACGCAGTAGTGTGTGTGTTTCTGTGTCTGTGTGTGTGACCATAAATACATAAGTTGATATTACAAATTTACTACATTTTGGACTGTAGAAATATGAATAAGACTAGAACATTAATATTAAAGCGTTTACTACTTGTTGTGTCCTAGAAGTCTGATTAAGACTGAATAATTAATATTCTAATGTCGAGTAATAGCTGTGTCCTAGAGGTCTAAGACTGGAACATTTATGTTACAGTGTTTACTACTTGGTGTGCCCTATAAGTTTGATTAAGACTGGAGCATTAATATTACAGTGTAAAACACTTGTTTTTGCCCTAGAGTTCTGATTACGACTGGAACATTAATATTACAGTGTTTACTGCTTGTTGGGTTTTGAAGTCTGATTAAGACTGGAGGATTAATATTACAGTGTTTAATACCTGTTTGGGCCTATAAGTCTTTTTAAGGCTGGAGCATTAATATTAGTGTTTAGTATTTGTTGGGTTATGAAGTCTGATTAAAAGCGGAACATTAATATTACAACGTATGATACTTGTTTACCCTAGAGGTCTGATTAAGACTGGGACATTAATATTACGGTGTTTACTACTTGCTGGAATCTAGACGTTTTATTAAGACCGGAGCATACAGTTCCTATTAACTAATAATCTACATCTTCGCATCGTTACGTATAGGGGTTAAACATAAGCAGCAAGATCATGTAAACAAACATTCCATTTTCCAATATATCGATTTATTTAAACAAAATCTTAAATCAAACAAAGTGAAAGAATTAAAAATAACTCACAGTGTAAGAATTTCTAGAAAATCCTAAACTGTGCTATCAATTTCCCACTGATCCTGAAACTTTCCAAAGGTATTCCGAATGAAGGTAACTAGGTGTTTTTATGTTACCGTTCTATATCCAAATATTTTTACTTCAATGTAATCACGTAGAAAATCACTGAAGTCTTTGAAAGTTTCATATAATCCGATAGGACTTATAATGAGATAACTTTGTGACGTGCCCACCTCTATTCACGCCTTATCATCTCACTCTCTGCATCACTGTAAGTCTTAGTTGCAGTTCATGATCAATGCATGAATTTGGTGACTAGTACTGAATATTACAATTATTACGTCGGGACTTTGCATTATACCATGCAGCATCTTGTCGCTGATTAGTTGTATAAGTAGCTCGTGGTTGACATAATTAGTTTACAGATTGTAATATGGTGTCACGATTTTGTGGATATGATTAATAATTTATATCTATACGTTCTCTTACTGACATACTCTCAGGTGTGAACATTTGTTATCATGCCTATTAAAGTAAGTAGATATACTATATTGGTAACTCATTTTGTTGACAATGATGCCACCTTCCTGACGTTTGACTACATTTCAGATTAGTTTCTGTGCAGAAACATTCAAAAGATATATTCACAAATGAATGTTAAGAAAACACTACCCTATTCTTACAATGTTTAAATCAATGTTCCATAGGCATCAAGGTGAAACGTTTTTTATTTTAATACATTTTTTTTTGTCATACTACCAACCTATTTCAATATCATTTGTTTGACCCCAGGTGAATATAGAGGTGCGGTTAAAACATTGACTGCTTACAACAGTAGTTTCTTGTGGCTTTACATCAATGCTAACTAGTCTATGCCAGAAGCTATGACTTATGAGCAATGTGTTCCAAGACTGTTAATGTAGTAAAACAGTTTCACAAAATTGACGTTGTGTATAAATTCACTGAAATCCCCATGTCCTAAGATTGAAATCTTGCTGGGCAGAATTATTGGAAACACAAGTGCGTTATAATACTTTTATACAGCCTAAGGCAGCAAGAGTGTTGTAATATTTGAATACAGTCTAAGTGTTGTCATATTTATATAGAGACTACGGCAACAAGGGTCTTATAACGTGTTCATACAATATAAGGTAACAAGAGTGTTGAAATATGTTTTTATAACAGAAGGCAACAAGAGTGACATAACGTGTTTATAAACGGAAGGTAACAAGAATGTTGTAATATGTTCATCTAACCTAAGGCAATAAGAGTTTTATAGCATGCTTATACAATCTAAGACGATACCAGTGTTATAATATTTTTATACAACCTAAAGCAACAAGAGTGTTATAACACATTTATACAATCTAAGGCAATAAGAGTGTTTTAACATGCTTATAAATCTAAGGCAACAAAAGTGCTATAATATGTTTATGCATCTAAAGGCATATATATATATATATATATATATATATATATATATATATATATATATATATATATATATATATATATATATATATATATATATATATATATATATATATATATATATAAAATCAGTGTTAGAAAATATTCTTTGAAAATAAGTGTTAGGGAAGAAGCCAGGAAGAGATTTTAGTGATGACATATATTGTTTGTTTATAGTCTTGAAAAAAATTATATTTATGCCTTTTGGATAAATGGCAGAGATAAAGTTTCTTAACATCCATCTTTATAACTCTCTTTCCAGCATTATTAGCACAACACTGTCATGTCATTCTCAATGTAGTTTATATCCTTCAACACTTTAAAGTTGTTGGGAGTTTATCCTTTGGGACATAAATGGTGGGGCAGAGCATGCATAGAGCTGCACAAAATATCAAACTTTACGAATATTATAGTCCTTATGAATGGTTCTGCTGTGTATTTGGTACAGTTGTCCGTTTCTGTAAAGTCTCTCAGTATAACACTACTCCTGTTACATGTTTGGTTAAGGAATGGATCAAAACGAAGGGTAAAGGTTCTGCAGTTTCCAGGAGTGGGCGAAAACGAAGGGTAAAGGTTCTGCAGTTTCCAGGAGTGGGCGAAAACGAAGGGTAAAGGTTCCGCAGTTTCCAGGAGTGGGCGATCAATTTGGTTAATATGAATTTCCGTATCTATACCATGTTTGATTCGTACTAGTTTTTACATCATAAAAGAACTTATTTGTTTGTTCACAAAAATCTCTATATAATGTTCAAAGTTTAACATTTCTTGGCAAGAGGTTCCCTCACTTACAGCAATTTTGTCGAGAGAACCGGTGTAGGTACATTGATATAGTCAGGGCTATCTCATTTATAAAGCTGGCATTCACATAAAACATTGCTAAGTATCGTTATGCTAGTCTATGCTCCATCATTTCTAATGGTGTTATTTAAAAACTGGTTATGTAGTAGTCTAGACACTCTCACTTAAAACTATTGTGAAAAAGTGTTGTATATACATGATTGTGGTACCATTAACTCCTTCACTTGTAACAGTGTTATTGAAAAACGCGGTAGTTGCATAGTATTTAATATAATATGGTTTCTGGCATCATTTCCTTGTATCATGCACCAAGAGTGACAAAGAATAACTATTGTCTCAAGGTACATACATACATGACTTTTGGTAAACATACAGACATACGAGGAAATGTATGCATTACGATACAAAATATAAAAGTTGGGTCTTACTGTGTCTTCTGTTTCAAGGGATGACTACTCTTGCACACGCTGTTTGTCTTTCATGAATATACATTTTGTGTCCCAAAATCCGTGTGGCCAATTCACAGCCAGATCCTACCCAATCCATACTTCCACTAAAGTAAATAACAATCAATGGAATGTTCTGACCTTAGTCTAAAAGTTCATATAATACCGCTTCAAATATATTGTCATCGGATTGTTTTGTTGAGCGATATTTCGTAAAAGATAGTCTTTCCAAAACAACCAAAGCAATGTAATTTCTTGCAGGGGCAGTTGCAAATACTTTCTTTTTCGCTTTTAATTAATACACATTTTGAAACATTTTCTCCTTCTGAAGATAATGATTTGCACTTAGTGCAACCACACTGGTTTGTGGTAAGGCAGCTCGCAATATTAATTTTTGTTTAGGTCGAACATTGGTTCCTCAGTCGATAATGCATTGTGCTTCATCCACCAGTATAAAACCCGTTTTTAGTTTCATAACATCCTATATTATATCTGAACAAATGTAGTTTTTCCTCAAAATGTTTTCTGGGTGTGAAGTTGCAATTGAACTCAAGTTCTTTGAAAGGGACAAATTACGTGTCACACATTTGCTGTTACCGAAAACCGGCACTGGATCCAAGTTTTGTAATTTGCTGCTCTATCATTTCATTTAATGGCTCTATAATCACCACAAATGCAGCTTGTTGTAACACATGTTCTCAGAAAATTGGAATTATTTCATAAATTAAACTTTAACCATATCCAGCTGAAAGCATACGTATCACATCATCTCTGTATACATATCATGGTATATCTTAAGACAGTTCTTGAGGTTTTTGTCCATTGTCTGAAAAAATATGTATATAAAAAGGAACTGTTGTAAAGTTATCACAAGTTTACAACACTAATATTATAATATGGATCATGGAAATAACAATTATAATGATATCACAAATATATGGATTAAAAAAATGCAAAATGAAAAGTTTTATTGAAAAATTTATACAAAAAGTGGTATATCAAAGATACAGCGTACGTACTATATATGTATTTTATTATATCACATACAAAACACATATTCGCCCTTTGAAAGAGGTAAGACTGAGTACACGGAACAGTGTATTGACCGAGTGAATCTGAGTGTATCAGCGACATAATGTAGTTCTGTACCTTTTTGGCTATTCACAATCGCTTTTGCAAATTGATAAGTTGATTGTTTTCTCTATAGACACATATCAATTTAACATGAATTAGTGTTTTAATGAAAAAGGTGGAGCATTAAAAACACATTTTTTGCTTCTTGAATACTGAACGCTCAGCAAACACGGACCGGCAGTGGTATCTCTATCACGTAGGAACAGTGTTCAAATTTGAACAACCTAATTTTGATTGGATGCAGTGGCTTGCTGCGCATCCAATGAAATTCACAGATCTGAAGCATATAAATATCTGCTCGATAGGCCAAGACGTAGATAGATTTAACATAACAGAACCTTGGCCTGCAAAGATGGTAAAGACCAAATAAAGGTTTGAAGATGACAACGCTTCGAATGAATATTTAACTGAAGACACAGGGAGTCTTAGCGTAGATAATTGATTGCTTGCTATAATAAAAAAACTCGAGATATTTGTTCACAATGTTACAGAGCTTACTGCACACATTTTAATTTGTCGCTATGTATAGCCTATCGTGCTGCAAAATGGTGTTAAACCCAAATCAACCAACTCTCAGCGCTTTAAGTAGGATTACTACTTCTATCTGGCGTATATATGTATGTAGTTTGTATGCATTTTATGAGGACCATATTGGAGATAACCTTTAATGCTCCGAATGTTTATCCTCTCGACATAAAGATATTCTTCTTCTTCTTCTTCTTCTTATTATTATTATTATTACAAACTATATAACTATATGCAGACTTAGGTGAATTATTTTTGCATTTAATTCACAGCCAAATTGTTTTTGTTTTGTTCCTTTTTATTAACATACATTCACATCAGGAATCGCGAAACTTGGTCAGGGAATTCATCTTGATGAATTCAATACTTCAACCTCATTACAAATGTGGGCCATTGTGGCCGATATTTCATGCTTCACCGACTTGAGTAAAGTTTTGCGTTTTCATTGTTCATGCTTGAATCATTAAACTAGATGACTGTATACATCTATGTTAGTATCACATTTGTATAAAAAAAAGATCCATGTGCCCTACATTTCAAATATTAAAGGCTTAGATTAGGTCTGTGTGTTTAGCTCATGACCTAACAGGGTTTCTGCGTGCTGTGTGCATAATAGCCTAGATACAATCATAACATTTGGTGACGGGATACTTCTTGATGAACAATACTCTCTCATATCAAGTAGTAGGTCATTATGACCCTTATTTTACGCTTCATTGACTTGAGATAAAAAGGGTAGGTATTGTATGGCTTCTTTTTGGCCCAAACATTCACCAATTTTCAAACGAGTTGTTGACCTGAAAATACCATGGCAACTAAATATATCAACATTTGAAAAACCAAACATTGCAATTGACCTTAAAAACCGATTTGCTATGACGTTAGAGGCTTGTAACGTCACAGTTTGCTATAAAATAACCATTCTGTACTAAAATTTGAGGTAATTTTAAAACATTATGGTGGTCCAAAGGCGTGAAAAACCAAGTTCATATTTGTAGAGGATATAAATGTATGCCTGAATAACCTTTAGCTAAAATATCATTTTGTGTCTTGCATGTGGACCATGTGGGAAATGATAAAATCTAAGTGCGTCAGTGATTAATTAGTACATTGCAACTCTACAACGGTTAAATATTTACTACATGTAAACTGACCTTTTTGCCACCAAGAACTCATAAACTAATTCTGACATATGCCATATTGATTATATGTTCTCTGTATCATGTATACATATGGTATAGTGAAACGTTTAATTTTGTTGGTATGTTCGTCAAACAAGGCGCATACCGCCATATTTCCACATCTTCAAAAGGCCTCACCAACTATTAGCGCAGTTGAAAACATGTTGGATTTTTTTGACAGAAGACACTTTAAAAAAAACAAAAAAACATCTACACATATGCAAATTTCAAACGTATTCTCGTATGCACTCCTCTTTAAAGAAAGGACAGATAAGACAAACCGTATTCTTAGCTCATCCATTATATCCCTGGCCAGATGGGCAATACAATTCAGGTACGAAAATATCACAAAATACTTTTTGTCTTCTTTAAAAAAAACCTAGATGACATTCAAATTTCACCTGTCGTTTGCATTATATTTTTCCGTTTAAGTGATTGAGTTGTGGAATATTTGGAATAGGGCTTAGATATGAAAGTAAGAAAATTTAGAACTACGGCGTACACATACTCGGTGAAGTTTAAAGATTTCAAGTCTAACTTACCACTGGAGAAAGCAGACGGCTTCATCACTGGGGTGTGGGATTCTTTGTTAACCACTCTGTCAAGCCAAAGAAGACGATTGCTTGAGACTTTCCACTCATCACGACGGTTTGAAGTCCCCTGTTTGGATCGAGTTTAGCAGCTCAGCAGAATTGACGCCTTCCAAAGTCATGGACAAGATACAACACGTGCAACAATCCAACGACCAATTTCACCGATGGAAAAGCGACACTGTTCATGACTCATGTCTCTCTCCCCAAGGGGACCGGACAATGCAGAAAAGTGTTATTGGTGGACGACCTTCGTAGCATCAAGCGTAGCCTCGTCCAGATTAACAACCCTCAAGACCAGATGTGTTTGCCCGAGCCATCGTGGTGGGACGAAAGTATGCCGACAAGAATGACACGGCAGAACGGAAAAGAGCCTGGCAAACAAATCAAAAATCGAATCGTGCCAAACAGCAAAGAGAATCAGAACTCCTGTTACAGCAAGCGGGGCTATCCAAAGACACACGTTGTGTCATTCCTGAAATGCAAAAATTACAAGATGTCCTAGCTCCGCGCAACACCTTGAAAGTGCATCCTCAAGAAGTAAACGGACGATTGTGTTTTCGAGGCAAAGATTTCCAAGACGGAAAATACATTCACGTCTATCATTACGATGAACATTTCGATGCCATTATCAGTATCACCGTATTCTTGTGATACAGTTATTACTGCGAGAAATGTGACTATGGTTATAACAACCGAGAGCATCACAAGCGTTGTGGATCGAAATGTGAGGGCTGTTTGGCCTCGAAACCCTGTCTGGACGAAGGACAACCACGAGTGCATTGCCCTACTTGTCAGCGCACTTTTGTCAGTCCTGCCTGTTACCAACAACATCTAAAGACGCAAGGTTCACAGCAGAAAAGTGTTGTCAACTGCTGTGATTGTGTCCTACTTGTGGACAAGGCATACGTACCAACAGTGTCAAAGGACTCGTATCTTCAGGAAAGAAACGATGTCACATTTGTCACCAAATCGTGGACTTGGAACACCAATGCTACATTAAAAAATACCAATCCCAACAGGAAGATGGTGACAACAAGAAGAAAGGCAATTTCATCTTTTTCGATTTCGAATGCATGCAAGAGATCAGCATTCACATTCCTAATTTCTGCGTGGCTCACCGAGCATGCGAGAAGTGCATCGAAGAACCGATCTTTAGTCACTGACCTCACTGCAGCAAGATTCCTGGAGGACGTGAAAAAATCTTTCGGGGACCGAACACGTTGGCCGATTTCGCCAAATGGATCTTAGACCCCATCGACGAAACGTGGAGCCAAGAGGACATTGAACGTTACGGTGATTGTCATCGCCATGCCACGGTAATGGCTCACAATTTCTCGGGATACGATGGACAGTTTCTTTTGAGATACTATACGGAACAAAGCACCGCCCGTCCTAAAGTGACTTTGAACGGAGACAATATCATTTCCATGTAAGTGGGACAAGTACAGTTTAAAGCTCTGATGAGCTATTTGGCCATGCCTTTGAGCCGAATGCCTAAAACGTTTGGAATGACAGACATGGCCAAAGGCTACTTTCCACACTTTTTCAATATCGAAGCCAATCAACATGCCGTTCTACCCCACTTACCTGAGGCTCGCGATTACGACCCGGCATCATGCGTACCGAACAAGAAGAAGTTTTCTACGCTTGGTACCAGGCTCACGCCTCGGACCCTTTCGACTTTCAGGAAGAAATGTTAAAGTATTGTCGTTCCGACGTGGACATTTTACGACGTTGCTGTGGAAAATTTCGAGAACTGTTCATGGAACACGGAGGGGTCGATCCTTTCAAAGAAGCTTGTACCATTGCCAAAGCCTGTTCCTTAGTGTACCGACAACGATTCATGCCCGAAAACATCCTGGCTGTCATCAATCCTCAAACAGTCAACTTTGTCAAACGTCAATAATACTCGGTCAAAGCCCTACGCTATTTATATTACTTGTGCGACAAGGAAGACAAATGGATCCAACATGCCCGCAACAGAGAAGGCGAAAAGACCATCGGAACGTATTCGGTGGATGGTTGGGACTTAGAAAACCCCAAGATCGTGCTGCTAAAACTCGACTGAAAAGTCTTCGTTTACCTCAAGTGCGACGATGGTTACAAGAACAAGCTACCTACACTTTACACAAACCCATTCGGCGAAAGTTTTCCAGAAGTCGCACCTCAGTGGAAGGCATCGATCATGAATGGCAAGCCGATTTAGCCGATGTCTCTCATTTGTCCGCCTACAATCGTGGTTACCAATATTTGTTATGTGTCATCGATGTCTTTCCTAAATTTGCCTGGGTTGTGCCATTTACTTCCAAATCGAGTAGTGAGTTAGCGCGAGCCCTTCAGCGGGTGTTGAAACAAAGCGGTCGTCACCCTCTTCGATGGCAAACTGACAAGGGCACCGAATTTCTGAACCAAGCTTTCCAAAAAGAATTAGAGAAACGTAACATTCATTTTTTCACTACCGAAAATCCCAAAACCATAGCCAGCATTGTGGAACGTTTTCAACGCACTTTGAAAGAACGCATGTGGAAATATTTTACGCATCACCACACTCTCAAGTACATCGACATCTTACCGCACCTGGTTCAAGCGTAAAACCAGTCTTACCATCGACGCATTGGACGTACGCCCCAAGATGTTACTCCCGACAACGAAGTGCTCGTTTCTGATCACCTGTTTGCTACGTCCCAGACGGTGGCTGTCCCTAAGAAAGGTGAAGTGTTGTCTGTAGGAGATTGGGTTCGCATTGGCAAAACAAAACGCACTTTCGACAAAGGTTACTTACCCAACTGGACCACCGAATTGTTTCTTGTCACTGGACGAGTGCATGGCCGTCATCCTGCCGTCTATAAATTGGAAGCGTGAACGGGGAAGTGTTATAAGGAACGTATTACTTACCCAAATTACAACGTGTGACCAATAAAAGAAGACGTCGTGTACGACACCGAAAGCATTCTCGAACGAAGAATCAGTAAAGTGGGAAAACGACGTGTTAAAGAAGTCAAAGTACGTTGGAAAGGATATCCACCCAGTTATGATTCTTGGATCGACGCTTAGCAAGTCATGGACTATAAAAAGAAGTGACCATCATGCCCTTTCACACATCCTCAGCTACCGCTACCACTTCAGCGACTACTCCTTCACCCAGTTCTTCTCTGCAAGATCTACAAAAGCAACCCTTGTGGTGTGGTGTGGAGAACGTGTGTCTAAAAGCATGTCGTCCTTTTCTGCCAACTCTTTCTAGTGCCTTGTCATCGGTGCGGCTATTGCCAATTTGTGTTTGCAACAAGGAGACAAACAATTGTGGACCATTTTATTGAGCAGTTGCATCGGTTACCTTCTTTCCAATCCATCGCTGAAATTCTCTTCAAACGGCAACAACGGAAATCTTGCGTCCAGTGTCAGTCACCACCACAACAACAATAACAACAACCCCATTTTGGGCGGAGACACTCCTCTGACTTCCAGTGACCCCTCGGACAGCCACAGAACTCTGGAATTATGAACAACAATAACCAATTTTACTTAACCTTACCCGTTGACAGTTCCATGGAGGTGTTTCCCCACAACACTTTGTGCTGCTACACGGCCAAATTACCTCAGGTCGTCCAATCAGATCATGATGCCCACTGGGAAGTGGCATTGGTGGAAATGATTCACCCGACACAAATCCAAAACATTACTGAAAATCAATGCACTTTCCCCGTCGAAATTCGGAACGTCCAATTGCAAGAAAAAATGATGAGTTTTCAGGTCCCACAAAAGCAGCAAGCAATCCATCCTTCAGTATCTACACTGTGAAAATTTCGTCAGGCTATTATTTTAGTGGTCAACATTTGGTGGACACCATTGCGGACAGGTTCGAGTTAGCTTTTGGCAAAGCCCTGAATAGAGTAAAAACAAGTGTTAAGATTGAGTACCATAACGTGGCTCGTCGCCTACTGATAAAATACCAGGGTACCGACACGTTGGGCATTACATTTAAGGGTAGATTGTTTGAAATTTTGGGTGGACATTCAAAAATGGTAACACAGAATTTGAGCCCAAAGATCAACAGTAATATGGATTTTTACAGGGCATTTGGAAACTCGGTAGAACTGAACCAAAGACTGAATTTGATCTTTGTGTACTCCGATGTGGTGGAGTACATCGTGGTGTGACACACCTCGGTACCATTACTGCGTGTCATTTCTTTCAAAGTAGATTATGCAACGAACACTGACGAGGAAGGTGGAAACACCTATCACGTTCACCTCGAATTTGTACATCCTCATTATTTACCCGTCAGCAAGTCGTATTTAGACATTGTCAACATTGCTATAAAAGGAGATCTGGGACAAAATATTGCATTCACCAAAGGTAAAGTCACGGTGAAACTCCATTTTCGAAAACGATTCTCTAACGACTCGTAAGTCATGTATCCAGTGTACCTAGGTGTCGGTCAACAGCGAGGACACGGTTTAGGAGATATATTGAAATCAACCTTTCGTTCGGTGGCTCCAGTTTTGAAACCGATGGTGACACCAGGATTGCACGCCTTGAAAGATGCCGCATTGACGCAAGGCAAAGAATTTCTTCAAAATGTCATCATCGACAAACAAAACCCTAAAGAAGCATTCTTGAGAGCAGGCAAAAATGTTTTGCTTCAAACAGGCAAAGACATTTGGGCTGACGAGAAACTCCTATAAATGCCCTGCACGCTACCGAGTCAGGCATTCATGCTTCTCTGACGACACAGCAAGGACAAGGCTGAAAGAGACAAATAAGAAGAAAGCACCCCGTCAGAAGCCTTTACACTCATAAAGCTAGAAAGATTAAGAAAAGAAGAACCGTCTTAGTCTTAGACGTTTTTGATTATTAAAAATCATAGAGACAATAAAATGATGCACCGAGGGTCTTGCGCCTGTTTCAAGTCGGAACTGGATCTGTTTACCATGCCACCCACCATGATAACGATGCAAGAATCCCAATGGGTCGAATTTAATCCCGTTTCCTCTGTCAAGGACTCAGCCCCCATCCAATTTGAAATCAAAGGAATGCCCGAAGACTACATCGATCTGAATAGCAGTTACATGTACTTGAAAGTGAAAGTTGTAGATGAGGAAAATTCGGACCTAGATGGTGATGAGGTACTAGCTCCCATCAACAAGTTCATGCATTCCTTGTTCAGCTCCGTGGATTTGTACTTGAATAACAAACTGATCAGCAGTAGCATGGATACTTACCCTTATCAAGCGTACCTGGAAAATCTCTTGACGTACGGAACAGAGGCCAAGAACACTCATCTGGATGATTGCGTGGTATGGAACCTGACACACGAGGCAAGCTTAGAAACCTAGATGACAACAATATGGGGTTTAAAGGCTGTAAAGATAAAATTGCTGGAAGCCGTAGATTAGAACTGATGGATCGCTTGCATTTAGGCATGTGGTTTCAAGAGAAGTATTTGCTGAACGGCGTGGATGTCCGTCTGATACTGAATCGTAGCAGTTTCGCTTTCCACTTGGTGGCTAATGCTGCTTCTTCCAATTGCAAAACCATCATTCAAGAAGCTAGCCTAAAGTGGGAAACGACATCAGTCACACTTTGAGCAGAACGAACTCCAAGTATCCGATACGATGCGTGGAAGTGAACACTTTCACCATTCCCGCTAACCAGCGATCCATGATCGAAGATCATCTGTTCCAAGGACAGTTACCCAAACGTTTATTCCTTGGCATCGTCGAGAATTCAGCCTTCAACGGAGCGAACGATGAAAATCACCGCGAGTTTAATCACTTCAACGTGTCCAAAATCGAAGTCAGTGGAGATGGCAAGACCTTTTGTACCAGACCTTTCGAACCTAACTTTGACAAGAAGAATTACTTGATATCATACTTGTCCCTGTACGAAGCCACCGGACAGTTAGGAACGAAGACCAGTCACGGCATTACGAACGCCGATTATGCAGGAGGCTACGCTTTGTGGGCTTTTGATTTCACTAAAGACCAAGGCAGCGACGAGGGACATTTCCACCCTATAAAATCCGGCCCAATTCGAGTGGAACTTCAGTTTGCTAAACCTCTACCTGAAACGGTGAACGTCATCCTGTATGCAGAATTCGATAATACCATAGAAATCAACAGTTTGAGAGAAGTCATTCTAGACTATTAGAAGCTATGGAAGACTGTTATCCCTCTTTACATAGTGGAGAATCCTTGGACTTTGAATGGAAGGAGCCACTGTAAGCTTATCTCCAAGAAAAACCCGTGTTGCATCAGTGGTATAAAGACCTGTGTGAAATTTCTTGTCCTCCATTAACGTATCTGGAGATCTATCACACTGAAGCTCTCTTGGCTCAGAGTGAAGAGACAAAACGAAGAAACGGTTACTTGTCAGACAAATTTAAAGGGAAAGTCAGTATTGAGTTGATCACTTATCATCACCTGTGAAGAAAAAAAGACACATAAATGGATGCGTGGGAACGTTATTACCTTTTGAACGACAGTTCGTACACTGCTTCTTGGAATACTGTCGTGTGTGCTAAAGATGAACTACGTCATCGCAAACCTCAAGACCATCAAGGTTATGCTATCAACACAGACGACAGTCATCTCCCAGGAACCCACTGGGTAGCCGTCTACTGTCCTAAAGAAAGATGTGCGGAATATTTTGTTTCGTATGGATTGCCCCCCTTTGGAAAACGATATCATTGACTTTATGAGAAGAAATGCTCAGACAACTCGATTCAATAATGTGAAATTACAAGGCACAGATTCATTAGTGTGTGGACAATATTGTATTTTCTGCGTCAACGCAGTCTGGGATATTCTTTAGAACATTTTGTGACTTACTTTGATCGTCATTCTTCTAGAAACGATGTGAAAGTAGATAAACGTTTTTGTGACCATTATTGTTATCTTTTATCTTTAGTTAGGAAACGTGTGTACATCAATGACCCAATGACTTCCAACAGTGGAAGTCTCACTTCAGTTTACAACGTTGTTAACCTTGTCCAAAATAGGTAGTTAATTGAAAAAATGTTTATTGTTGAATTGAATTGTTAATTTAAAATTTTTTTAATTGTTAGCTGTTAGTTATTTGAATAAAAAAATTTCTGTTTTGTTTGCCATTTGTATCATGAACCATGCTCTTTGACTTATCTCTATCCCTCAAATCAAACTATTTGAGCGTTCCGACTCGAAACCGTGTAGGGATGTTTACGTTCGCGTCCTCGCTTGAACCATAAAAGCGGGGTAGTCTCAGTCTGTACATCCATTGTCCACTCATCCTACTATGAAGATGTGCTCAAGATTAGACAAGCTGAACGAAGCTTACGTGAATTTGCATCGTGTCAGGCAAAGCCTGATACCGAAGCCTATAGAGATAGAGAATGTCAGAATGTTAAAAGTCACTGAAGACCTGATAGAAGAAGTCTTCAGAGAGGAAATTAACAGGGAGAAATAAGAATAGCCGGAGAAGTACAGACTTCAGAAACGACAGAGAGAACAGAGAGAGCAGCAGCACCATCACCAGCAGGAACCTGACAGAGGTTTTGTCGACTGCCATGTAGACACCAAAGAGTTCTCCTTCTCTTTCCGAAGAAGCAGACCCTATCCTATGGGAAAGCCTGTCGCCAGACGAGGCCGCAATCTTAGATCATAAAAGATTGCCATAGATCCTCGTCCACAAAACAACAGCCCTTTTCAGGGCTACCCAATACTCTAGAAAAGAAATACTCATTCAATTGCCAATGGTATGTTAGTCAGTTAGAAAAAAAACGAAGTGCGTCTAAAAGCACATTATTTCTTTATCTTAGAAAGTGTGGCTATAAGCCCTTCGTTTCCGTAGCTTGTCAAAAAAATTAAATTAGTGATTGTTAATAAAAAAGTGAGTGAGTGTTTCTTTTAAGTCCGCGCGTATTTGGTGATAATATGGGCAATGTAAGTTTTGGAGACGGGATGTTTTCCTTCACGTCCGTGCTTGACCAATAAATAGGGAACGCTCGTCAGTCTGGCTACCCATCATTGATTCGTGAAGAACGACAAAAAAATGAGCAACAGAATTGCCAAACTCTTGGAACTCCAGATGTATCTGGAATACGCCCGACGCCTGTTGGATGAGCTGGTCATGGAGGCCATAGCAGAGGAAGCAAAGATAAAGAGGAGGAGGAAATAAAGAAGAAACAAGAAGAAGAGGAAAAGAAAAGAGGAATCCTTCCTCACCTCATGCTAAGGAAAAGTTGTGAGGTGAAGCCTGTGGTGAGGACACTTCCACAGGTAGCACCAGCACCAGCACAACAGTCGCAACCACAACAACCACAACAACAACGTCAACAACAACAACAACATTATCCTCGGGTCTGGCAGCGTAGGAGAAGACAGAGGGAAGGTTACACTATCCCAGAGACAGAAGACTGGGGCGCTGAGGCTAATCATACATCCTCTGCACTCCCATCTGCTACAGACAACTGGGATAATGACTGGAGCAAGAGATGTGTCTGCGGTGCCAGGCCGGGGAGATGTCGACATTAGCTAGGTGCCTCTTGAGTTCCAAAACAACAGCCCTTTCCAGGGCTAACCAACGCTCTAGAAAAGAGTCTCTATTCAGTTTGCCAATTTGCGTGACTGTGGAGTAGAATGAATATAAACACTCACTCATTTACTAATGTGATTATGTGTGTTTGTATGTGTATGTGTGTTTGTATGAGCTCACAAACGTTTGTGTGGATAGTAGATTATTGGGGTTTGTAAGCGCTAACGTACGTTTGTGTGGATAGTAGATTATTGGGGTTTGTAAGCGCTCGCGTACGTTTGTGTGGATAGTAGAGTGTGAGGTTTTTTCAACCTTCCCTTCTGTGTGGATAGTATAATTAGGTTTTGTTTTGCTTCTTCGCGTGTGTGAATAGTATAATTTGGATTTGGTTTTTGCTCCTTCCCGTGTGTGGATAGTATATTTTGGTTGATTTTTGCTTCTTCGCGTGCTTAGATAGTATAATTTTGGTTTGATTTTTCTCCTTCCCGTGTGTGGATAATATATTTTGGTTTTGAATTTGCTCCTTCCCTTGTGTGGATAGTATATTTTGGTTTTGATTTTGCTCCTTCCCGTGTGTGGATAGTATATTTTGTGTTTGTTTTTTGCTTCTTCGCATGTGTGGATAGTATATTTTGGTTATGTTTTTGCTCCTTCCCGTGTGTGGATAGTATATTTTGGTTATGTTTTTTTGCTTCTTCGCATGTGTGGATAGTATATTTTGGTTATGTTTTTTGGCTCCACATCTCTGTGTGGATAGTAGATAATATGTGTAGTGAATGTAATGGATGTTTTCCTTCACGTCCGTGCTGACAGATATAAACTCAAAGCGTTCGTCGTTCGCGCCATTCTACAAAGAATAAAAAAGAAGATGGCTTCAAACAACCTTAACAAAATGAAGAAGTTACAAGACGTTCTGGACAATTTGGGAATAATAGAGCAGATGCTAGTAAAACTGGACGATGATCACTATTCCCATAGACCACATAGAATAAAGATGGAGATAAACAGCTAAAGAAAGTTAAATGAAATAATAAGCGATCTGCTTAAAGAAGAAAAGGAGGAGAAGGAGGATGAAGAGGAAAGAATAAGGACGAAGGCGTGGAACGAAAAAATTGAAAAGGAAGAAGAAAATGAGAAGAGGAAGAACGAGGAGGAGGAGAAGGAGAAAAAGGAGAAAAAGGAGGAAGAAAAAAGAGAAGAAGAGAAAAATTGTAGGAGCAAAAATAAGAAGTCGGTGGAAGAATAGAAGAAATTAGAAGAAAACCAAAAGGCCCTTTCCAGGGCCACTCATATGCCTCGAAAAGAACTGCTTTCTTGCCTCAAATTTAAAAAAAAAAATGTTGTATAAGTGTTTGTCTATTGTCTGTGTTATATCTGTACATCCGCTCTTTGCTCAGTACTGTGACGTCACCTCCCCTAGTTGCAACATTGTTACCAATCTCCCCTATCGTGACGTCAGAGGCTATACAGTCTCCACTTTCCCTTGTCTGTCAACATGCCCAATATTCCCCATGTTCAATTACCCTTGTCCGTCAACAGGCCCAATCCATTGTCCCTCTATATATTCCTATGCTCAATTTCCCATGTTAAATTCCCCTTGTCCGTATACAGGGCCGGGTGGGGTGGGGTGGGGTCCGTAATGTATTTTCCCATTCTCCGTATACAGGCCCAGGGGGTTCTGTAATGTGTGTTCCTATTGTCCGTATATCTCCCCCATTCACTACTAACATACATTAAACTTTAGTAAAATATTGTGAGTAAACAGAAATAAAAAGCTTACACCCGTCTGGAAGCAAAGAAGGAGTAAAGAAATGCTTGATAGCGTTCATTGCAATTGCGACACGATTTGTCCAATGGTTTCTTCGACACCACGCACTCAAGAGAAGAACCATGAGAAACACATGAAGCACCTTACTAGCATTCTTATAAAGTCAGGCAATGCTTCTATTTCTGAATAATGCTATCTTAGAGTCATGCACTAAAGATCAGAACTTGAGGCGCACCTGAAGTGTCCCTTACTATAACTCTTATAAAGTCAGGTAATGCGTCTATTTCTGAATAATGTCACCTGCAGTCATGCACTAAAGATAAGAACCATGAGAAGCATATGATTTGTCCCTTATCACAACTCTTATACAAAGTCAGACAGTTTTTATAATTTGAGTTATACTATTGCAACAAATTTCAGGAAAGGTAATTAAGAAGTAGGGGTACTATCATATTCCAAACGCCAGTTAGATGTTCGACGTACTATATAGATCTTTCTAATCAGCAAATCTGCGTTGGTTTCGAAACGTATACAGTAATTTGCATGAGTCGATTTTTATTTTTAAATTTTGCTTCTTTGAGAGGAATGTTGTATTGAGATTCTTTCTGGACGTATTTGGATCACTTGAAAATTAATGTGTAAAAATTCCGAAGATGCGGCTAAGAGCTATGTGGAGCCTTCTAGCAATTTATTTCGCTCGTTCCTAAAAAAAAAAACATGACGAAAAGCAGGATCCAGAATATATACTGTTGGGAATTTTATATTCAAGGAAAGGTTTGATCGTTCATTTTTATTTAGAGAGAGGCACGATTATGTTATGCTTCGTGTAAAATTATCTCAAATGATCTCTTTTGTACGAAAACCGTTCTCAACAAGTGTGTAAATATAGGCGCAGGTGCATATTAGCAAAGATTCGTTTCTTTACGAAATAAGCTATTGCTGCAAATACCCACGCAGTGTAGTACGCCATAGTGCAAGGATATATATACACACACACATATATATATATATATATATATATATATATATATATATATATATATATATATATATATATATATATATATATATATATATATATATATATATATATATATACGCCATAGTGCAAGGATATATATACATATATATATACAGATGTATACATATACATATATATATACACACACACACATATATATATATAAATATAAATATATATATATATATATATATATATATATATATATATATATATATATATATATATATATATATATATATATATATATATATATATATATATTACAGGTGAATTTTAAATCTTCGGGATATGGTGGAAAATACTACAATGTTGGCCGTTCTGTTGTTCCTATTATTGTTGGATCGAGCAGCTGCTGGACAGGGGTAAGATAAAAATGCAATTGCTAAAATCTGTGGATCTTTGTCAATTTAATGTGATAAGTACACAAGCAGACCGAAAGCGAATTATGTCTGCAATGAGCTACAACGTGAAACTTGGAAACATGATTGCAAGTGAGAGACATGCCACTGCTTATATATTCATACGCAACTTCCAGCTGTCCCGTCCCGTTTATGCTGAATTATGTAAAGCCACCTAAAGGATTTCTTACGTAATAAATAACAGATACGAGTGAATTTGTTTTTACAAAGAGATAAGACAACAAGGACAGTCATTATGCAATTTTGACTCATGATGACAGTAAATGTAGAAAGAGGCAAAGTGGCAAGGGACTACGCTAACTTTAAACAAACGTATTAAAATTGACAACAAGCTTATTTCTATCACGGTATAAATAAACTGTGTGCAGCACTTCCAGTTCATGTCACGTACTATATCAATTCCATTTAGCCTAAAACAAATACTAGCTTGTTTAATGATAAAGTATGCATTATGCAACAGAAATGACAACGGAATAAAATAGGATGGTTAAGATGCGAT
The DNA here is from genome assembly GCA_028554795.2 of Sinohyriopsis cumingii. Taxonomy (NCBI): domain Eukaryota; kingdom Metazoa; phylum Mollusca; class Bivalvia; order Unionida; family Unionidae; genus Sinohyriopsis; species Sinohyriopsis cumingii. Next base: position 127,181,910 of record CM068838.1, read on the forward strand.
TTCGGTATCTCCTTGCTTTTCTTGAAAAATGAAGAAACTGTAAAAAAATATGTAAAAATTGTAAATGTAATAACTTAAGTGAGCCTCGAAGCAGACAAATAGATCTACATATACATACATGTATTTTACGTGGTGAGAAATAGCAGATGTTGGTCATGTTAAATGCCTTTGTGCACATAATTTATAACCGAAACTGGAACGACATTATCTCAAGAATTGAACACACAGGTATCTCGGAGGAAACATCAAAAACCTAACATGAACTGTTTATAAAGCCTTTATTGCGACACGGACCTGAATACGTCAGAAGCCAATTCATAAATCTGAACATCATAATAAAAATGAAAATAAGTAGAACATGTGTTAACTATTGCTACTCGTAAACTACCGAACCATCTTTGGGATACCAGTTTTATAATTTTTGGCCAAGCGTCAAGTACACACTCACCTTGTTTGCGGTTGTCCAGCCGTAACAACAAGGGTTATTACCCGAGCAACAGACTCGAACAATCTATATCCACATGTCCCGCCATCTTTGTTATTGTTCACTCCAACTTCAGATGAGGTGTGCGTTCTGACGCCAAATTCACGCTGAAAAAAAATTTGGCAAACAATGTTCTTCAAATTAAGGTGATAAAGAAACAATACAACATTGTTTTCGTGACCAGACCTGCCTCGCCCAGAGGAATCCCTAGTACAGTTGATATGGAAAACAAATTTGGTGGGTGATCACTGTAATACAGGCGCTTATATGCTGATTGTTCACTTAACACTGTCATTGACACATGACACTGTCAAAGACACGTAACACTATCACAGACACTTAACACTATCATAGACACGTAAGATTATCATAGACACTTAAGAATATCATTGACACTTAACACTATGATTGACACTTAACACTATGATAGACACTTAACACTATGATACACACGTAACACTATCATAGACACCTAACACTATCATAGATGCTTAACACTATCGTTGACACTTAACACTATGAGAGACACCTAAGACTATCATTGACACTTAACACTATGATTGACACTTAATACTATGATAGAAACTTAACACAATGATAGACACTTAACACTATCATAGACACGTAAGACTAACATAGACACTTAAGACTATCATTGACATTTAACACTATCATTGACACTTAATACTATGATAGACACTTAACACTATGACAGACACTTAACACTATCATAGACACATAACACTATCGTTGACACATAACACTATCATAGACACTTCAAGCTATCATAGACACTAAACACTATCATAGACACTTACCACTATCAAGGACACCTAACACTATAACAGGCACTTAACACTATCATTGACACATAACACTATCACATACATTTAACACTATCATAGACACTTACAACTATCATAGACACTTAAGACTATCATTCGCATGTAACTCTATCATAGACACTCAACATTATCATTGACACTTAAGACCATGATAGTCACTTAACACTATGATAGGCACTTAACACTATCATAGCTACATAACACTATCATAGACACTTAACACTATCATAGACACTTAGCACTATCATAGGCACTTAACAGTATGATTGACACTTAACACTAAGATTAACACTCAACACTATGATAGACACTTAACACTATCATCGCCACATGACACTATCTTAGACACATAAGACTATCATTGACACTTAACACTATCATAGAGACATAACACTATCATAGACACTTACAACTATCATAGTCACTTAACACTATCGTTCACACATAACACTATCATAGGCACTTAATACTATCATAGACACTTAACACTATCATAGCCACATAACACTATAATAGGCACATAACACTATCATCAACACCTAACGCTATCATTGACACTTAACACTAAGATTGACACTTAACACTATGATAGACACTTAAAACTATCATAGCCACATAACAATGTCATAGACTCATAACAATATCATAGACACTTAACACTATTATAGTAACATAACACTATCACAGACACATTCCCACTATCATAGACACTTAACACTACCACAGACACATAACACTATCATAGACAGTTATCACTATCAAAGACACATAACGCTATCGTTGACACATAACACGATTATAGACACTTAACACTATCATAGACACATAACACTATCATAGACACATTCCCACTATCATAGACACTTAACACTATCACAGACACATAACACTATCATAGACAGTTATCACTATCAAAGACACATAACGCTATCGTTGACACATAACACGATTATAGACACTTAACACTATCATAGACACATAACACTATCATAGACACATAACACTATCATTGACACTTAACACAAAGATTGACACTTAACAGTATGATAGACACTTAACACTATCATAGCCACATAACAATATAATAGGCACATAACATTATCATAGACACTTAACACCATTATAGTCACATAACACTATCATAGACACTTGACACTATCATAGACACTTACCCACTATCATTGACACTTAACACTATCATAGACACGTAACACTATCATAGACACCTAACACTATCATCGACACTTAACACTAAGATTGACACTTAACACTATGATATACACTTAGCACTATCATAGCCACATAACACTATCATGGACACATAACAATATCATGGACATCATTGACAATTAACACTAAGATTGACACTTGACACTATGATAGACACTTAACACTATCATAGCCACATAACACTATCATGGACATCATTGACAATTAACACTAAGATTGACACTTGACACTATGATAGACACTTAACACTATCATAGCCACATAACACTGTCATAGACACATAACAATATCATAGACACTTCACAATATTATAGTCACATAACACTATCATAAACACATACCCACTATCATAGACACTTAGCACTATCATAGACACATAACACTATCAAAGACAGTTACCACTATTATAGACACTTAACACTATCGTTGTCACATAACACTATCATAGACACTTAACACTATCATAGACACTTAACACTATCATAGACACATAACACTATCATAGAACCTTAACACTATCATAGACCCTTAACACTATCATAGACACCTAACACTATCATTGACACTTAACACTAAGATTGACACTTGACACTATGATATACACTTAACACTATCATAGCCACATAACACTATCATGGACACATAACACTGTCATGGACATCATTGACAATTAACACAAAGATTGACACTTGACACTATGATAGACACTTAACACTATCATAGCCACATAACACTGTCATAGACACATAACAATATCATAGACACTTCACAATATTATAGTCACATAACACTATCATAAACACATACCCACTATCATAGACACTTAGCACTATCATAGACACATAACACTATCACAGACAGTTACCACTATCATAGACACTTAACACTATCGTTGTCACATAACACTATCATAGACACTTAACACTATCATAGACACTTAACACTATCATAGACACATAACACTATCATAGAACCTTAACACTATCATAGACCCTTAACACTGTCATAGACACTTGACACTATCATAGACTCTTAACACTATCATTGACACATAACACTATCATTGACACATATCACTATCTTAGACACTTAACACTATCATAGACACTTAACACTATCATTGACACATAACACTAGCATTAACGCATAATACTATCATAGACACTTAAGATTATCATAGACACATAACACTATCGTATACACTTAGCACTATCATTGACATTTAACACTGTCAAGACACATAACACTATCACTGACGCTTAAAGCTGTGACACATAACACTATGATAGACACTTAACACTATCGTAGACACTTAACACTATCATAGACACTTAACACTGTCATAGACACTTAATTCTATCATTGACACATAACACTATCATAGACACTTAACACTATCATATATACTTGACATTATCATACACCCTTGAGACTATCATAGAGATTTACCACTATCATAGACGCATAACACTATCATAGACACTTAACACTATCATAGACAGTTGACGCTAACATTGGCACATTACACTAGCATTGACACATATCACTATCATAGATACTTCACACTATTATAGACACTTGACAGTATCATACACCCTTGAGACTATCATAGAGACTCACCTCTATCATAGACACATAACACTATCATAGACACTTAACACTATCATAGACAGTTAATGCTATCATTGGCACATAACACTATCATTGACACATAACACTATCATAGACACTTAGCATTATCATATACACATAATACTATCATATACACTTATCACTATCATAGAAACTTAACATTATCATAGACACTTAACACCATCTTAGACACTTAACACTGTCATTGACACATAACACTGTCATAGACACATAACACTATCACAGACGTTTAACACTATCATAGACACGTAAGTTATCATATACACTTAAGACTATCATTGACACTGAACACTATGATTGCTCTTAATACTATGATAGACACTTAACATTATAATAGACACATAACACTATCATAGACCCTTAACATTATCATCGACACTTAACACTATCATAGACACTTAATACTGTCATTGACACATAACACTGTCATAGACACATAAGACTATCATAGACACTTAAGACTGTCATTGACACTTAAAACTAAGATTGACACGTAATACCATGATAGACACTTAACACTATAATAGACACTTAACACTATCATGTACACTTAACACTATCATAGACACTTAACACTATCATGTACACTTAACACTATCATAGACACTTAACACTATCATGTACACTTAACACTATCATAGACACTTAACACTATCATAGACACTTAAGACTATTATGGACACTTAAGACTATCATTGACACTTAACACTATCATAGTCACTTAACACTCTCAATGACACTTAGCACTATCATTGGCACTTAACTCTATGATAGACACTTAACACTATCATAGACAGTTGACACTATCATATACACTTATCACTATCATAGACACCTGACACTATCATTGACACTTAACACTATCATAGACACATACCACTCTCATTTACACATAACACTATCATAGACACTTAACACTATCATTGTCACATTCCACTATCATAGACACATAACACTATGATAGACAGTTAACACTATCATAGACACATAACACTATCATAGACACTTAACAGTATCATAGACACTTACCACTATCATAAATACTTAACACTATCATTGACACATAACACTATCATAGACACATAACACTATCATAGACACTTTAGCACTATCATATGTTTTCTTTCATCAGCGTGTTTGTAAGCATAGACACGTAAGTATACATACAAGTTGAGGGAGAGTGGTACATAACAGGTTTTAAACATATTTTATTGGCATTACTAAGGCACATGAATTCGGGCTACAAGTTCGCCTACCTTAGCAACAGCCCCACCCATAATACACAAGCAGGTACGTGAAAAGTGCAAGGACTAACAGTTCGCTTATATACTTATGAATGAATCAGAAATACAACGACATTATGAGAATGAATATCGAAAACTTCATTGTAATGAAAATCGTGATACAAAGTAAGTGTACAACAATTATTTAAAGAAGAGAAGGGGTAGAATTGGTGTTGGGGGTTTATAAAGGGGTTTCATGGCGGGTACAGGAGGGATCTGTTGCTTTTAGGTAATTTGTCTCAAATATTTCTTTAGTTTCTTTAATTTAAGTTTGAAAAATTTCAGATACGAGTGTTTAGGTCTTTTGATAGCTCTGTTGATGCAAAACAACAATACGTGTGTACAAACATGGATGAATAATTAATTTAATCAACACACACACACACACACACACACACACACACACACACACATATAAAGATAGTATAGTTTCTTTTTAACGACACTAACTAGTTTATTTGAATAATTGTGCAGGTGATACAGTTTGTTGACGACAATTACCGACAACCTTTCAAATAGTCTCAGCCTAATAAAACAAAACCCTGTTTTGAGAATTTTACAGAAAATAAATACGAAAACAAAAAACGACTGCCTTTAAATCAAATCATATGTCAACGTAAGCTAAATTAATACAAAGTATCCGCGCTTTGCCCTTTTTCTACAGACCGCTACAGTGGCCTAGTGATTAGAGCGTCCGCCTTGGATGCGGGAGGTCGCGGGTTCGAATCCCGGTCGAGTCATACCAAAGAATTACAAAAATAGTACTAACAGCTGCCTCAGTAGGCGCTCAACATTTAGTTGTTAGTGTTAGGACCAGTCGGCCTAGTGTCAGGATAATGTGACTAGGTGGGACATTATACTGCTTATGCGGTATGATGCCCCAGTGCTAGACATCACCACAAGCTACCACATTGCAGACATCGTAGTGATATCACACACACACACACACACACACAAACACACAAACAAACACACACATTCTTGTAAAACCTACAAAACTGGGACAAATTATTTTTACCATCAAAAGGGGGACATTTTTTTTAGTTTAACAAATTATGAGCGATAAAGATCTATTTTAATATGCATTTGATACATACATGTCAATTCTAATTGATCTGTGGTTGATTTCCAAGAAACACTGTATGAGAACTTTTGCCATCAGAACGGGGACACACGCATATACACAGTGCTGGAAATTATACAATCAAATACGGGACATTCAACAAGTATGTATTTTGATTGTAAATAGAAATCAATTCAATCTAAATACTGCAGTAATCACATCTGATACACATAGTTCCCATCCATTTTAATAAACTAAATTAAAATTATCATGTTGAATCTTTCTATAAAGTTTTTTGTATATATAAGTAAAAGTAGTGTCCAGGAGTTTGAAGAAGTTGAATTGTCAGAATTGTGTGAAAATACAGAGAATGTGTCCCTTTTTCTAAAGTGAAATAATCAAAGATATGCATGCCAATCTTCAGTTAAAATAATTATACTGGCAAGACTACGGTTTAGAATTTAAAATGTCCCACACAATAACACATATTTAACTTTGGTGTACAAAAATTTTCCATTTTAGCGCAATCCCTTTCATTAATAAGCCAATGCATGATAAGGTTTCTTCAATATGAAACACACCAAAAGTTTATTGATGGCATGGTTTAGTTTTAGTGAGCTCAGGTCAAAGGCGCATAAGTGACCCTGGAGCCAAATAGTCCCTATTAAAATCTAATTGTGTTGATCGATTGTGACGCCATGTGCAGCATTCATGATAGTGACTGGTACATTGTACAATTGAATGATCGAGAAGGGACTGTCTCGTTATCCGGAGACGCCTTTTATTCTTACTATGATGGTAAATATGGTGTAGAGTTATAGGCCAAATGAGGCTTACAATCACGATTTGACTGACGTAGGTAGCGTAGGAAAAATAGTTCCCGGTGTTTGGTGTTTGAACTGTGATTTGTATTTTATGGTAGTTAAGTACCGGGGTTACGTTAGTAGTGAATAGGGGCACCCTAGCGTCAATGGGAATTAGCATTAAAACACCCCTGGGCAACTCTAGCGTCAAGGGAAATTTAACATGGAGAAAAATCGTGGGCAACTCTAGCGTCAAGGGGAATTGAACATGGGGGAATAAAGTGTGGGTCTATCTAGGGACAAGGGGAATTGAACATGGGATTTTTTTTTTAAAAAATAAAAAATAAAAATAAAAAAAGGGTAGGCAATCGAAAGTCATTCCCTTTTCGAGAAATGTGGGTGGCCCTGAAAAGGGCCTTTGGGTTTCTTCTGCTTCTAATTTCTTCTTTTTCTCCACCAACTTCTTATTTTCTCTCCTACACTCTTTCTCTTCTTTTCGTCCTTTTTTCTCTTCTTTCTTCTTCTCCTCCTCTTCTTTCTTCCTCTTCTCATTTTCTTCTTCTTTTTCAATTTTTCATTCCATTCTCTTATCCTTATCCTTTCCTCTTCATCCTCCTTCTCCTCCTTTATTTCTTTCATCATACCACTTATCATGTCCTTTACTTTTCTTAAGTTATTAATCTCCATCTTTACTCGATGGGGACTATATGAATAGTGGTCTTCATTTAGTCTCACTAGCATTTGTTCCATCATGCCCAAATTGTCTAGGACGTCTTGCAATGTTTGCATTTTATCCAGGTGGTTTGAAGCCATCTTCTCTGTAGAATGGTTTGAACGACGAATACTGTGCGTTCTTATACGAAAAGCGCGGACTTGATGGAAAACATGCCCCAAGACATAAAATTGATCTTACCTAGATCATGACCAAACAACGCGCGGACGTGAAGGAAAATATCCCCTACTTTTCTCATTTCATATGATCTACTATCCACATACCTGAACCATCAATAAAGAAACCCCAAATCTACTATTTACACTCACAAATCATTAAAACTAAATCCATAATCTACAATCCACACAATCGTACGTCAGCATTTACAAAACCCTAACTATACTCTCCACATACGCTAAGAAACAATAAACAAACCCATAATCTACTATTCACACAAACGTACGTGAGTTCTTACAAACACAAACACACACCCTCACACTATGAAAAAAGAGTCAGTGTTTATATTCACACTACTCTACCTACACACATTGGCAAATTGATGGTTATTTCTTTTCTAGAGTATTGGGTAGCCCTGAAAAGGGCTGTGTTTTTTGGAACTTCATGGACACCTGGTTAATGATGGCACCTTACAGGTCTGGCGCCACATACACATCTTGTTCTCCAGTTGCTTTTTACTTTTTTTGGGGAGAGAGCAGAGGCGGGATAAATAGCTTCAGAATCCAATTTTCTGTCTCTTGGATTCTGAAATTTCTTCTCTCCTTTTCCTCCTCTTCTTTGTTTCTTCTCTCCTCTTCCTCTTCTTTGTATCTTCTCTCCTCCTCTTCTTTGTATCTTCTCTCCTCCTCCTCTCTCATCCTTCCCTCTTCCACAATGGCTTCCGCGGCCAGTTCGTTCAACAGGCGCCTGGCATATTCCAGATGCACATGAAGTTCCAACAGTTTCGCTAGTCTGGTGTTCATTCTGGTGTTGATCAATCAACAAGGTTAGCTGGACTGACGAGTGACTTTTAATTTATACTAAAAGCGCGGACGTGAAGGAAAACATCCCCTAAAACATAAAATTGATCTTACCTAGATCATGACCAACACAACGCGCGGACCTAAAAGAAACACTCACTCATTTTTTTATATACTACCCATTCCTATTCTAAAAATTTTTTTTTCATTAATCAATTCAATATACTATTCACATACGCAAAGCAATCCAATCAAACCCCAAATCTACTCTCCCCACACCTCAAACACCAAAAAACATGATCTTAATCTACTATCCACACCAACGTACGTGAGCACTTACAAACACATACACTCACATCACAAAAGAGTCAGTATTTATATTCACACTACTCTACCTACACACATTGGCAAATCGATTGTTATTTATTTTCTAGTGTATTGGGTAGCCCTGAAAAGGGCTGTTTTTTTGTTTGCTATGGCAATCTTTTAGTTTCTAAGAATGCGATGTCCTCTGAGGATAGACTTTCTGTCGATAGGTCTGCTTCTTCGGAAAGAGAAGAAGAACTCTTTGGTGTCGATACGACAATCGACAAAGCCTCTGTCAGGTTCAGGTTGCTGCTGTTGCTGTTGTTGTTGTTGTTGTTGTTGCTGTTGCTGCTGTCTCTGAAGTCTGTACTTCTCTGTCCATTCATCTTTCTCCCTGTTCACTTCTTCTCTGAAGAGCTCTTCTATCAGATCTTCAGTGACTTTTAACATTCTCACATTCTCTATCTCTTCTGGCTTCGGTATCAGACTGTGTCTGACCCTATGCAAATTCACGTAGGCTTCGTTTAGCTTAGCTAGTTTGGAGCACATCTTCGTAGGAGGATGAGTCGACAATGGATGGTTAGACTGGAAATTGCCCCGGTTCTTAAAGTCAAAGCGCGGACGTGAAGGAAAACATCCATCCACGGTTTTCGAGCCGAAACGTTCAATGAGTGACATGAGAGGGATAGTAAGAAGTCAAAGAGCATGAATCAAACATTCTTATAGCCAAACAAACCACAAAGGCATTTTTTTCAAAACACAACATTTTTTTATTCCAAATCACTTAACACCAACAAACAAATATAACATTTTTAACAATAATCCAACAATATAACATCAAACATTTTTTTCAAATCACTAACATTTTTCAATTTACACTCTACTTTAAACAGGGTTGACAACGTTGTGAATGAAATTGTGATTTCCACTGTTGGAAGTCATTAGGCCATTGATGGACACTACGTTTCCTAGCTTGAGACAAAAGATAAGCATAATGGTCACAAAACCATCGATCTACTTTCACATCGTTTTTAGAAGAAGAACGAGGATCAAAATGAGTCACTAAATGTTCTAAGGAATAGCCTACGCTGCGATGATGCAGAAAATACACGCAATATTGTCCACACACCAAGGAATATGTGCCTTGTAATTTCACATTATTGAATCGGGTGGTTTGAGCATTTCTTCTCATAAAGTCGATGATATCGTCTTCCAAAGAGGGTAATCCGTACGAATCGAAATATTCCACACATCCTTCTTGAGGAAAGTAGACGGCTACCCAGTGGGTTCCTGAGAGATGACTGTCGTCCGTGTTGATCACATAAGCTAGATGGTCTTGAGGTGTGCGATGAGGGAGTTCATCTTTAGCACAGACGACAGGATTCCAAGAAGCCGTATACGAACTGTGGTTCAAAAGGTAATAAAGTTCCCAGGTATCCATGTTTTGTTTTTTTTCTTCTTCACAGGTAATAATAAGTCATCAATTCGATCCTGACTTTTTGCTTGAAAATGTCTGACGAATAACCGTTTCTTCGTTTCGTCTCCTCACTCTGATTCAGGAGAGTTTCGATACGATGGATTTCTTGAGTGGTTAATGGTGGACAAGAATGTTCACGCAAGTCTTTATACCACTGGTGCAACACGTCTTCGTCCGAGATGAGACTCCAAGCATCGTCCAGATACTCGTCCAATTTTTTTTCTTGACTCAGCATCAGGCATTTATCGTGTTGAATTTGACTGGGATGATCGTTTTGACATCCATAGCAATCTTTCTTGATCAATTCCGTCATTTGTTCGACCAAGTGTTTGGCAAAACAGGAGACTAAATGGGCTTCTTGTTCTGGCCATCTTGACTTCATCATGATCACTTCTTCTTTTTCCATGATCTTCTCACATTCCATCACCAAAGTTTCTCCACTAGGTAAAGAGGGATAACAGTCTTCCATAGCTTCTAATAGTCTAGAATGACTTCTCTCAAACTGTTGATTTCTATGGTATTATCGAATTCTGCATACAGGATGACGTTCACTGTCTCGTCCAGTGGCTTTGCAAACTGAAGTTCCACACGAATCTGGCCAGATTTTTTATAGGGTGGAAATGTCCCTCGTCGCTGCCTTGGTCTTTAGTGAAATCAAAAGCCCACAAAGCGTAGCCTCCTGCATAATCCTCGTACGTAATGCCGTGACTGGGGTTCCTAACTGTCCCGTGGCTTCGTACAGCGACAAGTACGACCTCAAGTAATTCTTCTTATCAAAGTTAGGTTCGAAAGGTCGGGTACACAAGGTCTTGCCATCGCGACTGACTTCGATCTTGGACACGTCAAAGTGTTGAAAGTAGAAAGGATTTTTAGCGATAGCTCCGTTGAAGGCTGTATTCTCGACCATACCAACGATTAAACGTTTGGGTAACTGTCCTTGGAACAGATGATCTTCGATCATGGATCGCTGTCCCCTAGGAATGGTGAAGGTTTTCACTTCCACACGTCGGATCGGATCGGATACTTGGCGGTCGTTCTGCTCAACGTCTGACTGATGTCGTTTCCCACTTTAGGTAACACTTCCACACGGCGTACATAGAGTCTGGCTTCTTGGATTTTGGTTTTGTAATTATCGTCACTATCAGCTATTAAATGGAAAGCGGTACTGCTGCGATTCAGTCTCAGGCGGACATCCACCCCGTTCAGCAAATACTTTTCTTGCAACCACATGTCCAAATGCAAACGATCCATCAGTTCTAAGCTGTGTCCGTCTTTGATTCTGTCTCTTCGTTCTACAAATCCCGCATTGTGGTCTTTGGCTGTATCAGTTTTGAATGTTTCAAATTCGCCTGCATCGTCAGCTTCCCATACCACACAGGCATTGAGATGAGTGTTCTTCGCGTCTATTCCGTACGTCAAGAGATTTTCCAGGTACGCTCGATAAGGGTAAGTATCCATGCTGCTACTGACTAGTTTGTTATTCAAGTACAAGTCCACTCCGCTAAACAAGGAATGCATGAAATTGTTGACGGGAGCTACTGGCACAGTGTCTATAGCATTTCCATCCTTATCTTGAACTTTGACTTTCAAGTACAAGTAACTGCTATTCAGATCGATGTAATCTTCGGGCTGTCCTTTGATTTCAAACTCGATGGGAGCGGAATCGGTCAATGAGGAGACGGGATGAAATTCCACCCAATGGGATTCTTGCATGGTCATCATGGTGGGTGGCATGGCAAACAGATCCAGTTCCGTTTTGGAACAGGCGCAAGACTCTCGGTGCATCATTATTTGTCTCTTTCTCAATAATCGAAAAGGTCTAAGTCTCGAACGGTTCTTCTTTTCTTTGTCTTTCTAGCTTTAGACGTGTGAAGTCTGGTGAAAGGGTGTTTTCTTCGTCGTCTCTTTCTGCCTTGTCCTTGCTGAATGCCTGGCTCGGTAGCGTGCAGGTCATTTATAGGTGTTTCTCGGCGGCCCAAAATGTCTTTGCCCGTTTGCAGCAAGACATTTTTGCCTGCCCTCATGAAGGCTTCTTTAGGGTTTTGTTTGTCGATAATGACCTTTTGGAGAAATTCTTTGCCTTGCGTCAGTGCCGCATCTTTCAAGGCGTGCAATCCGCGTGTCACCATCGGTTCAAGACTGGGGCCACTGAACGAAAGGCCGATTTTAACATATCTCCTAAACCGTGTCCTCGCTGCCGAGCAACCCCTCGATACACTGGATACATGGCTTACGAGTCGTGAGAGAACCGTTTTCGAAAATGGAGTTTCACCGTGACTTTTCCTTTGGTGAATGGAATATTTTGTCCCAAATCTCCTTTTATAGCAATGTTGACCGTGTCCAAATAGGACTTGCTGACAGGCAGATAGTGAGGATGTACAAATTCGCGGTGGACATGGTAAGTGTTTCCACCTTCCTGGTCACTGGTCGTGGTACTATCCACTTTGAAAGGAATGACACGCAGTAACGGCACAGAGGTGTGTCCCACCACGTTATACTCCACCACATCGGAGTACACGAACATCAAATTCAGTCCTTGGTTCAGTTCTACAGGGATCGAAAACACTTGTAAAATTCCGTATTGCTGTTGATCTTCGGTTTAAAATTTGGAGCCATTTTTGTGTCTCCACCTAAAATATCAGACAAGTCACGATTAAAACTGATGGACAACATTTGGGTATCCTGAAATTTCATCAGTAAGCGACGAGCCACTTTATGGTACTCCAGGGTGACACTTTTTTTTATTCTGTTCAGGGCTTTGCCAAAGGCTAACTCGAACCTAGAAGCAATGGTGTCCACCAAATGTTGGCCACTAAAATAAAACCCTGCCGGAATTTTCAAGGTGTAGATATTGAAGGGTGAATTGTTGGATGGTCTTGTGTCCCCTGAAAACCCGATTTCATTTATGGTTTCTTGCAATTGTTGGTTCAGGATTTCGATCTCAAAAGTGTTTTGCTTTTCAGTGATGTTTTGGATTTGTGTAGGGTGAATCATTTCTACCAAAGCCACTTCCCAATGGGCTTCGTGATCTAACTGGATGGCCTGAGGTAATTTGGCCGTGTAACAGCACAACGTGTTGTGGGGAAACACCTCCATGGAACTGTCACTGGGTAAGGTTAGGTAAAATTGGTCTTGGTGACTCCTAATTCCAGAGTTCTGTGGCTGTCCGAGGGGTTACTGGACGTCAGAGGTGTGTCTCCACCCAAAATGGGGTTCTGGTTGTGGTTGTTGTTGGAGTGGTGACTGGCACTGGCACTGGAAACAAGGTTCCCGTGGTTCCCGTTCGAGGTGAATTTCAGGGAGGGATTAGGAAGCAGGTAACCGATGCAACTCTCAATAAAATGGTCCACAAGTGTTTGTCTCCTTGTTGCAAACTCAAATTGGCAATGGCTGCCCCGATGACACAATACACCACGAAGATTTGGCAGAAAAAGACGATTTGCGTTTTAGGCACACGTTCTCCACACCACACCCACAAAGGTTGTTTTTGTAAATCTTGCACAGAAGAACTAGGTGAAGGAGTGGTCGACGTAGCTAATTCCAGAGTTCTGTGGCTGTCCGAGGGGTTACTGGACGTCAGAAGCGTGTCTCCGCCCAAAATGGGGTTCTGGTTGTGGTTGTTGTTGGAGTGGTGACTGGCACTGGCACTGGACACAAGGTTCCCGTGGTTCCCGTTCGAGGTGAATTTCAGGAAGGGATTAGGAAGCAGGTAACCGATGAAACTCTCAATAAAATGGTCCACAATTGTTTGTCTCCTTGTTGCAAACTCAAATTGGCAATGGCTGCCCCGATGACACAATACACCACGAAGATTTGGCAGAAAAAGACGATTTGCGTTTTAGGCACACGTTCTCCACACCACACCCACAAAGGTTGTTTTTGTAAATCTTGTACAGAAGAACTAGGTGAAGGAGTGGTCGACGTAGCTGCGTCTGTGTGAAAGGGCATGATGGTCACTTCTTTTTATAGTCGATGACTTGCGAAGCGTCGATCCAAGAATCAAAACTGGGCGGATATCCTTTCCAACGTACTTTGACTTCTTTGACACGTCGTTTGCCTACTTTACGGATTCTGCGTTCGAGAATGCTTTCGATGTCGTACACGTCGTCTTCTTTTTTGGTGACACGATGTAACTCGGGCAAATAAAACGTTCCTTTGAGCACTTCTCCGTTCATGTTTTCCAATTTATAGACGACAGGATGACGGCCATCCACTCGTCCAGTGACACGAAACAATTCGGTCGTCCAGTTAGGTAAGTAACCTTTGTCGAAAGTGCGTTTGGTTTTGCCAATGCGCACCCAATCTCCTACAGTCAACTCTCCACTTTTCTTGGGGACAGCGCTCGTCGGGGACGTACCAAACAGGCACTCAAACACCAACACTTCGTTCTCGGGAGTCACGTCTTGCGGGGCACGTCCGATGCTTCGATGGTAAGATTGGTTGTACGCTTGCACCAGGTGCGGTAAGATGTCGATGTACTTCAGAGTGTGGTGATGCGTAAAATATTTCCACATGCATTCTTTCAAAGTACGTTGAAAACGTTCCACGATGCTGGCTTTGGTTTTGGGATTCTCGGTGGTAAAAAAATGAATGTCACGTTTCTTTAATTCTTTTTGGAAAGCTTGGTTCAGAAATTCGGTGCCTTTGTCCGTTTGCCATCGAAGAGGGTGACGACCGCTTTGTTTCAACACCCGTTGCAGGGCTCGCACTAACTCGCTGCTCGATTTGGAAGTCAAGGGCACGACCCAGGCAAATTTGGAAAAGACGTCGATGACACAAAACAAATATTTGTAGCCACGATTGTAGCTGGCCAAATGAGAGACATCGGCTAAATCGGCTTGCCATTGATGATCGATGCCTTCCACTCGGGTGCGGCTTTTGGCAAACTTGCGTCGAATGGGATGGGTTTGTGCAAAGTGTAGGTAGCTTGTTCTTGTAACCATCGTTGCACTTGAGGTAAACGGAGACTTTTCAATCGCGTTTTGGCAGCACGATACAATTTTTGAACTCCTGCGTAACCTGCAGGATGGGAGGGATCGTAGTAAATGCTGGCTAAGACTTTTTCCATTTTTTTGTGTGTTAATAAGGCACCCACTCTTGGAGGATGCTACTCTTTTTCTCTTGGGGTATTTTCTTGGACTGCAATGCTTTGCGCGTGCGACCAGCAATAGGTGTTGAGGAGGAGGATGTCTGAGCGGGGGATATCGGTTCTTGTTTCACTTCTGTCTTCACTTCTGTCTTCACTTTCTTTTTCTCTTGTGATGAAGAAGGGGTGGCCATCATCTTTTTAATCCATCCAATTCTGGAGGTAGGTGGTGTTGTTAACTTGCGTACTTTTTCTGGTGGAGTTTGAAACCCTTCTTCTTCTTCTTCTCCTTTTTCTGTCTTGGTCACTGGTAGTGGTTTTACTGGTACTGGTACTGGTGATGGTGCAGGACTTTTTATCAAGGTCTTAAAATCTTTCAGAGTGGGTAGAGCTGTTTCGTCTAAAGCTTTCTGGTGAAAGAGTTGCAGTCGTTGCAAAAGTTGACCGTACTTTTTCGATTTTTCTGTTTCTGACAAATCTTGGCGATCCATCAAGGACTGCAATTCGGGTTGTAACTGGGACATCTCGCTCAAATTGGGATTGGGAGGTAAATGCGGGGTGCGTTGTTCTTGCCAACGATGGTATTCCATCCATCGTTTGTAAGGCACTAAAGCTAGTTTCCGTCCTTCCATGGGGTTGTTAGGGGTCGATTCTGAGATCTTGGGACTTCCGAGGGTCTTTTTATCTTGCTCCCACCAGTCCTCCCAGCATGGTTCCCAAGACTCCTTTCAGTATGGGGCCTAACAAGAGGGGTAAAATGCCTCCACGTTGGACCAACATCTTCTTCCTTTGACGAATGGGACTTTTCTTTTGAACCATTTGGCGAAGAACGTGACGATGTTTGCCTAAGCATTGTTTCTGGTGTTTGGACAAAGGGATCGTGCCTTTCAAGACGTTCAAACAACATTCGCACACGGTATCGATGACCTCTTTGATTGAATGAGTTGTTTTCGTAGAGGTGGAGAAGCTTTGGACAGGACAGATAACATGTCCCCATGTTCGACTAAACGAGGAGGCAGTCCTTTTCCTTTCTTTCCTTGGGGTTGTTTAGAAGAGGGATGTTTTCTGCAGGGTGACATCTTTGAGTATTCAGCACCAAAACACTGATACCCTACTTGGTCACAGGCCTTTTTTATACTGGAACGCGTCGCCGCTGATTGTCTTTACGTCGTATCAGTTTGAGGACAGGCATGACACGTCGTGCAGGGGTACGTAACGGACTAAATCGAGCCAGTTCTTGCTTGGACAAATCCAGTAAACTTTGTAACATGCCCGATCTTTCATGGACTTTGATTTTGGGAGAAGGTACTTTGTGAGCAGCAGCCACTGCCACTAAATTGGAGGGTCCTGCCACTGGGGAAGTTCTTTTTGGGGTCATCAACGGAGAAGTTCTTGGTGTGATCAACGTCTCCAAGTACTCTTCAGTTCTTGGTGTCATCAACGGAGAAGTGGATGAACGTGAGGCTGTCGGAGACGCAGTCACCGCCGTGGCAGGTCGTGGTTTGCGAGTGTAAGGTTGCGTCCTGGCCGAAGAAGAAGTGCCTCTCTTGCGACTAGTTTTCTTCTGTGGGCTTTTCTTTTTCTGGGGACTTTTTCTCTGTTTATTTTTCTGGGGGCTTCTTTTCTTTTTCCGGGGTGGCGTCTGGTAAGAGGAGGGTCCCGCCACTGGAGAAGTTTTCCTTGGGGACCTGGTCTTTTTCTTCTTGGGGCTTCGTTTGACTTTTTTCTTGGGGAGAAGTTTGGGGGCA
Organism: Sinohyriopsis cumingii; assembly: GCA_028554795.2. Lineage (NCBI taxonomy): Eukaryota > Metazoa > Mollusca > Bivalvia > Unionida > Unionidae > Sinohyriopsis > Sinohyriopsis cumingii. Next base: position 127,199,577 of record CM068838.1, read on the forward strand.
TTAGGATCCCATCTTAAGAGAGAGCGAATGATGACCCCTCCTAGAGTACCGCTCCCTCCAGTTTCAAAATGATTTGTTTTTTGGTTTGAGTGTCGATGCGGGGATCGGCCAGTTGGACCAAAGCGACTTTGTTTCGATCAAAAAAGCGTTTGGTTTGATGAGGAATCTGAATGATTCCTTGGAGTAATTGACGTGCCGTCACCGTGAACCATCGTAAGACTTCGTTGAGACTAGCTTCTAAGACACGAGCTCGTATTTGTGGATTTTTTCTCGACTGATGCCATACAAGGCACGAATCAATTTGACGGGAAGATGCGACTGAAGGGACGTCATGTTGACGTTGTGTGACACAGACGAAAAGGGTCTGAGGGTTTTATAGAATTTTTATGTGGAGTGAAATTAAGTCGAGGACGGAGATGTGTACAGGACAGGCCCTCCGTCTTGGCACCAGTGGTGAAACAAGTGGGTACGAAATCGCAAATCCTCGGGGGTCGTAGGTTTCAAATCGACGAGTAAATAGGCGTGTGGAGTTTGAGTGGCATCGTCGTCCGCCTGAGTCAGCCAAGGCGTTCCTAACTGTTTGGCTAAGACTTGCACTTGCGATTTATCTCGAGGGCTTTTAAACAAGACCACATAATGCGCATTGAGACTGATGGTGCGATGGGCTTTACTTTGTTGAAACAAATTTTGGGTAATGTAAACGACACTGGCATTACGGTGATGCCCTTTGCGCGTGAACCACAGTTTAATTTCTTCTTCGTCTTCTCCTAACATGTCGTAGAAAATGACCAAATGGGCTTGACGGGAGTCAGAGACGATGCCGTCGTCTTCTTTAGGAATGCCTTCCACAAACACGATGGAATTGCCTTGACTTTCTCACAAGAGGCTGTACGCCGATTGCCACTCTTTGTAACACCACACGATCCGCTGAGGTGGCCGATCGATCAAATGATGTTTATGTTCGATCAAACGTTTGACGAATTCGGTTTTGCCTGAACCGCTAGGTCCAGCAATGAGCATGTTAAAGGGATGGCGAAGATACAAAGCCTCCCAACTGGCACGATCTAAGTGTTCGTCGATGACTTTGACAGTAGAGGAAGAGGGAGCAGAGACAGCAGAGGTAGCCATAGTGTGAGAAATGTCACTTGTGACACGAAAACAAACAAGACGAGAGTTTATATACTTTTTTCAGAACACGTTTATTGAATGTTTCAAATATGAACAACACGAAAAACAAAAATACATAAAACCCAAAATAGTGATGTACAGGAATAAAAAAACACATCAAAACGATCAAAGTGGAATATAAACAAGTCTCTGTACAACATGTTTTGGTTAACCAAGATGTCCTAGGGACAGTGTGTAATGTTCTTACAGTCTCTACATGAGATATTGTCACACAAGTGTCCTCCCGGAATGACCTTTCAGGAATGTCCATGACAGTCCTGTCCTGAAGCGAGTGGTTGTTCTCGGTGACGGGTTCTTCTGGCACTGTCACTAACACAGGTTGAAAAGTAACTTTTTTCCTTGAACAACTCTTCTGCATACTTGGCCACTTCTTGGGTCCAAGCCTCAAAACCCCCCTTTTTCCAGTCACGAACATCTGTCCAATGAGGGTGTAAGTCACAAGCTACACACACATCGTCATACACGTCTTCGGTAGCTAAAAGTTGACGAATCTTTTATTCCTGTTGAGGTCGAGAAGTATCCAGATGAAACCGCAAGACTTTGAGCAAAAGGAGTCTTTCGTGACCATTTAAGGCCATTGGGTGGTAAGTACTGATCGTAAAGAGTCCACAAGGAATCGGCTGGTAAACGAAATCCCAGAAAACAAGTCACTAAGACACACACCACTTGTCGACCCAAATTGAATGGATACAGTTCTTGTAATAATCGATGGTAATGATCCACGGTTTGAATATGGTCACTGAGTTCCTTCCACGGAATCTGTTCAATCACTTGTGACATAAGCCGTGGCATGGATTCCTGTTTTTGTACTCTCTTTTTTTCGGAAGCAATACACGTACATTCTACCCAGACATCTTCGTTCTCCAGAAGGAAATCTAGAATACTGTAACCTACAGTTCAAACTTCGATTAGAAGTTTTCTCTTCCACTAAGTAGATTCCATGTAACATATGTTGGTAATCCTTTAACTCGTCTTCATCAATGCGTTGCTCTAGGTGAATCTCGAAGTAACCAAAATGATGAACATTTCGTTCATTCACTAACTCACTAACAAGGTCTGACCACTGAAACAATTTCTGACGAATCAGTCCTCTTATACCATTCAGGTACCAGTGGTTAAAGATCTGGTGACGTAACGGATGCAATTGTTCTTTACGTTTGAGTTGTATTTTGACCAGCTCTCGGTAAATCCTTTCTCTCAACTCCTCAGGCAAGCCCAAAATGTTATCTTGTAAAGTATCCATAAGTATATACACTGTTTTTGGAATCCTTGGGTGGTGGCCAATAGCCTCGTTTACCTTTGTGCCTAATGTAATATCGACTCATAATTAGTCTTCTTATACTTTGGAACAGAGCATAATTTAAAAACGGTTCAATAACTTTGCGTTTGCGTTTCACTTGTATTTTGATCAGTTCTCGGTAAATGCGTTCTCTCAACTCCACAGGCAAGGCACGAATGTTCTCTAGCAAAGTATCCATGAATAGGTCATACTAAATCCTCTTTTGTCTGACACAAGAAATGTATCGTTTGCACAGACATGGTTTTACTTCAGTGTCGAATTTAAATCGTTTAGTTTCTAATTTACACATTACAATTCGTACAGAAGTTTCCTCTTTCACTAAGTTGACATTGTGAACAAGATGTTGGTAATTCGTTAATTGTTCCTCTGGAATTCGATGCAGTACTTTTACATTGTAGTAGATAGAATCGTCCATAACAAACCAATCCTTTTTAAAACCAGGGGGTTGTTGATCAATGTCTGTCCAATGGAACACTTTCAACTGAATCAGTCCTTTTATAGCATTCAGGTACCAGTGGTTCAAACACCGGTGACGTAACGGATGCAATTGTTCTTTACGTTTGACTTGTATTTTGACCAGCTCTCGGTAAATGAGTTCTCTCAACTCCACAGGCAAAGCACGAATGTTCTCGTGTAAAGTATCCATGAACAGATTATGGTAAGTTACTTCAATGTCTCGGTCCCACTAAGGGTAAGTAATGACAATTCGGTGACCATCGAGCATGTTCTACGTAGGCCGAATCTTGCGGTTCCCAGTGGTGAAGTGACACACCGCAACTGAAGCACTTGACTTTATCTCCTTCGCCCAAGTAGAAAAATCCGGCTCTGGATAATTCTTCGGGGGGTCGGTCGTCCCAGATACTTAGGCCATTTTCCTTTGAACGATTGAAGACGATTTTCAAAGTCGCAATATTCCGACAAACGCACAGGAAACGAATATTCGTCTTTCACAGGTTCGTTTCGATGAGGGTTGGGTGACATGAACAGGAGTTTGCTCAGGGCTGGATGACATCCGTAGGGGGGTAGACGTGAAGGTGAACATTCCCCTTTAAAACGAAACCCAGTAAAATGTCCAAGAGGACGAGCGGCATCACTTTCGCATCCCTCAGGTTTGACACGCACATCATCACTTTCCATGATAGGGGTAGTGACACTAAAGTTCCCATGATGCTTTACGGCATCGCTAAGGTCACAACGTACAGCATCGTACCCATCGCAAGGCTCACAATCGCATTCCACTTCAGAAGCCTCACACTTGAATTGTGCCTTTCTAAACAACTTGTTTTGTGTTTCTCTGAAAGTATTCATCTTGTTCGCTCGGTCTTGGTAGTCCCAATGAACTATCGATCTTGACCATAGCCCCTTTTTATACTAGTCGCAATGCAGTCTCCAACTTGCACATCTTTCCTTTTTTACGTTTTTTGTGTCTTGTTTTGGAAGGTACCGTCTCTAAGGTACCGTCATAATTGTACCGTAGTGTGATGGGTGGAAAGGCCATAGAAAGGTAAGGGCAGTGCGGAGACCATCGAGTATGTTCCAGAATAGCTGAATCTTTATAGATACATAGATCCATTCGTAACTTCAGTCCGCAAGCGAAACACTGTACCTCGTATCCCAATCCTGACTCAGGTCCCAAGTAGACAAATCCTGTTCTAGCTAAAACATGCGAAGAAGGTAATCCTTCCCTATCCGTAGGCCATTTCTGAAACGTGTCCAATCGACGGGCACAATCACAATAGTCAGGTAAGAAGACTGGAAAATGGTAGGGTTTGAACTTGGAGTTCTCATCGGGTTTTTCACTCGATTCTTGCTGTGGCGAAGTCATCCTTCTAGCGGGTGACTATCCTCTTACAACCAATGTTTTATACCAACGTGTCCATACGGTAAGGTGAAATGATTGGGAAGTCGAACTCGCTTCTGGTACACGATTTGATAGACTTTTTCCAAGGGCCGACTGACGATGTGGTGAGTGGGTAAACGTACAATCTTGTTCGGTTGATAGGTGGTCACTTTAAAGTGTTCATCCTCTCCCGATTGCAAGGCTTCTTTCAATACCCCAAAGTTCACCACACGACTGGTACGATAATTCAGAGTCAGTCCTTTCACTTTGCACGTCGTGTGCACTTCTCCTTATTTGTCCCGGTATTCGTAGCCGTAATTTTTTGGACCGCCACTGACGAAACTTAGAATCTTGTCGTCGGGATGCTCGTCTGTCCAGGCTCCTAAACGGTCTCCTTCGATGTTAGGGTGCTGTTGACTCGGGTGATGGATGTAAATGCAACTGTCCGTGTCAAAGTACAGGACGCGTTCTCCTAACAGTTCTAAAGCTTCGTACAATTTTAAGCGAGCATGGGCTGTCACGTAAGCCGCAATGATGACATTTCCAAAAGGGTCGTCTTGTACAAAGTCCAGATCTTCTTCGTAATTGACCAAGATCAAATCCTCACGAACGGCGTCCACGTGTTTCATGTATTTGGTTTTGTCGTGAATCATCTGGAAGTAGCGGGAAGATTCTGTCAAATACTCCGTCTTGGGTAAACATGGTCGTTGTGCCATTTTACCCCACAAGCAATTTAACATCACTTTGGCAAACGATCGCCTGCCTTCGTTTTTCTCGATGTGGTCTAAAGAGATGCCTTCTTGTTCATAGTATTTCTCTTTGAATTGTATTTGGTCTTCGGGAGTGTGACACCAGGAAGGATAGCCGCTGGCTTCTTGTTTCAGTTTCAAAAAAGCATCCACGTAGTCAGCGAAAATGCCTTTCTGAGTGGGGTCACCTTTGTGGTATTGTTCTGTCTTGGGAAAGTGGCAAATTTCGTACACTTCTAACAGTTGGTATCCCATGTCCAGAGCTTTGAACAATTCTACGCTGACCCAGGTTCCCGTCAAGGCACGTTCTTCCTGGGTGTGCTGACAAGGCTGAACTTGGTTGCACGTTTCGGCACAAGTACGGCACAAGGGAAACATCAGTTTGCCTTGACAATGGTGAGGTAAGACGGGATGGTATAGGTTCGTGGGAGGCAAAACTTTGCACTTGATCAAGCCTTCGTATTGTCGAATGTTTTACAGGTCGATGTGTTCCGTCAACAATTGCGGGTGCACTACAGGAAAGCGACAATATTTGCACACGTAGGGATACAGCGAACACACGTCCAAGTATTTGATTTCTTCTCCTTTCTCTTCGTCGGCTTGGTACAGCAAACAGGTGGCATTGGTCCTTCCTCCGTACAAACTATCCGTCGGGTTCAGTGGTTCCATGAACTGGTAACTTTCCACGAGGCGTTTAAACTCGGGATCGGTTTTCATACGGTGATCGTACTCGTGTTCCCACATTTCCACCACTTGGTATCCTTGTTGTTCTAACTTTAGGCGTCGCTGACAAGTGTCCTGGTACAAGTCTTCCATGGTTCGTTGGAAAAACTGATTTTTAGTGCCACGGTCAGGGTAACAGACGGGACATCCGTGAAATAAGCAACCGTTAAACTCGTACACGATCTTGGGGTTTTCTAAGTCCCAGCCATCTACCGAATACGTTCCGATGGTCTTTTCACTCCCTCCGTTGCGAGCATGCTGAATCCACTTGTCTTCATTGTCGCACAAGTAATGTAACCAACGTAGGGCTTTGACCGAGTATTGACGTTTGACATAGTGGGTCGTTTGAGGGCTGATGACAGATACGGTGTTTTCAGGCATGAATCGTTGCCGGTACACTAAGGAACACGCTTTGGCAATGGTGCAAGCTTCTTTCAAAGGATCGACCCCTCCGTGTTCCATGAACAGTTCTCGAAATTTTCCACAGCAACGCCGTAAAATGTCCACGTCGGAACGACAATACTTTAGCATTTCTTCTTGAAAGTCGAAAGGGTCCGAGGCGTGAGCCTGGTACCAAGCATAGAAAGCTTCTCGTTGTTCGGTACGCATGTTGTCGGGGTCGTAATAGTGAGCCTCAGGTAAATGGGGTAGAACGGCGTGTTGATTGGCTTCCGTATTGAAAAAGTGTGGAAAGTGCCCTTTAGCCATTTCTGTCATTCCAAACGTTTTAGGCATTCGGCTCAAAGGCATGGCCAAGTAACTCATCGAATCTTTAAACTGTACTTGTCCCACTTGCATGAAAATGATTTTGGCTCCGTTCAAAGTGACTTTAGGACGCTCGGTGCCTTGTTCCGTATAGTATCTCAAAAGAAACTGTCCATCGTATCCGGAAAAATTGTGAGCCATCACCGTGGCATGACGATGACAATCTCCGTAACGTTCGATGTCCTCTTGGCTCCACGTCTTGTCGATGGGGTCTAAGACCCATTGGGCAAAATCGGCTAACGTGTTCGGTCCCCGAAAGATTTTTTCACGCCCTCCGGGAATCTTGCTGCAGTGAGGGCAATGACTAAAAATAGGTTCTTGAATGCACTTCTCGCACGCTCGATGAGCCACGCAGAAATTAGGAATGTGAATGCCAGTCTCTTGCATGCATTCGAAATCGAAAAAGATGAAATTGCCTTTCTTCTTGTGACCGTCCTCTTTCTCTGGTGGGGGTTGGTATTTTTGCACGTAGCATTGGCGTTCCAAGTCCACGATGTGGTGACAAATGTGACATTTTTTCTTTCCTCGACATACGTGTGCCTTGACAGTATTGGTAGATAAGCCTTGTCCACACGTAGGGCACAATCTCAGCAGTTGACAAGCGCATTTCTGCTGTGAACCTTGTGTTTTCAAATATTGTTGGTAACAGGTAGGGCTGACAAACGTGCGCAGACAAGTTGAACAAGGCACTGGTCCTTCGCTCAGACAGGGTGAAGAGGCCAAAGATCCTGAGCATTTCAATCCACAATGCTTGTGTTGCTCTCGATTATTATGGCCATAGTCACATTTCTCACAGTAATAACTGTATCCTAGGAATCCAGTGATACTGGTAATGGTATCGAAATGGTCATCGTGATAACAGACATGAATGTATTTTCCGTCCTTAAAGTCTTGGCCTCGAAACAACAGAGGCCCACGCACTTCTTGAGGGTGCACTTTCAAGGTGTAGCGTGGAGCTAGACATCTTGCAATTTTTGCATCTCAGGAATGCCACAGGGTGTGTCTTTGGACAGGCTAGCTTGTTGTAACAGGAGTTCTGCTTCGTTTCGTTGTTTGGCTCGGTCCGATTGTTGAATAGTTTTCCAGGCTCTTTTCCATTCTGCCGTGTCGTTCTTGTTGGCATAGGTTCGTCCCACCACGATGGCTCGGGCTAAACACATCTGGTATTGAGGGTTGTTAATTCGGACGAGACTTGTTTGGGGGTTGCGAAGGTCGTACACCAATAAGACCTTTTTGCGTCCAGTCCCTTGAGGAGGAGAGACGTGGGTCATGTTCAGTGTGGCTTTTCCATCGGTGATGTCAAACTGGTCATTAGATTGTTGCACGTGTTGAATCTTGTCCATGACTTTGGAAGCAGTCAATTCTGCAGGGGTGCTGAACTCGATCCAAACAGGGGATTTCAAGCTGTCGTGTTGTATGGAAAGTCTCAAGCGATCGTCTTCTTTGGGTTGACATTGTCGCTTGAGTGCGGTGAGCAAAGAATCACACACTCCAGTGATGAACCTTTCTGCTTTCTCTAACGGTACTTCTGCCTTGAAATCTTTAAACTTCACCGTGTATTTGTAAGCCGTGGTTCTAAATTTTGTAGAGGAGCGCTTTTCGATCTCTCGAATGGAATAGTATTTTTCAGGGTTGACTAAGGCTGGCGAACTTGGTTTAGAGGGTTCGAATTCTGGTTCACTCATGTCCTCTTCAAAATCACTGGCATGAATTTGTGCCAAGACTTCAGCCCTGGTACGAGGCGATAGATCACGTTTCTGCCTCTTACTTTCTTCTTCTTTCTTCTCGAATGAATAGGATCGTTTCATCTGAGTGCAAAACGTCAAATGACTCAAGTTTAAACACCATAGACTAATTTATATTCATGGCAGACCAACGTATGTAAAAGGGTGTGTGTGTCTTGTTCGTTCACTATTCATTTCACTCTCTAACCGAGCACAACGATAGAAGAGACTAGCCAAATCGAACGTTTCATCAGAGCTTTGCGAGGGGTCATTAGAAAATTCTCTTCAGACCAGCCCACGGACTACTCTCCTTCCTTTCGAGATAAAAGTCAAGATACTTGCTATATCTGTCAGAAGAAAGGGCATTGGTCTTCAGAGTGTCCAGACCGTCAAAAAAGAAAAAAAAAACAGGGGCTAAAAAAGACAAAAGTCAAGATATCTGTTATTATTGTCAAGAAAAAGGACATTGGTCTCCAGATTGCCCAAAAAAGAAACAAGAGGAGTCAGAAGAAAAGATGTATTCTTCAGAAGAAAAGAGGGATTCTTCGGTAGAAGAGAGGGATTTTTCAGAGAAAGAAAGCAGACAGGTGAAGAAAAAGAAACAGGAGAAGAAAAGAAAAAAGGAAGAAAGCGAGGAGGAAGAAGAGGAAAAGAGTGTGACGGTGAAGAAATTTAAAAAACAGAGAGACTAAACAACGAGACAGAAGAAGCGTATGAACTTTTTAAAGTGATCTGTTGTGAATTGTGAATTGGATTGTAACTATGGATAAAAGAATAAATTAATTACATAAGGTAAGTGTCTTTGAGCTTTGATTTTAAAATAAGAAGCTACACTCACGCACTCATATACACGTACTATAGGGGTAAAATGTTTTTTTTTTTTGAGTTATTGGCAATTGAAATTGTATTTCTTTTCGAGAGACGTGGGTGGCCCTGAAAAGGGCCTTTTTTGGTGTAGGGGTGAGTTTAAGCAATCAACTTTAACTGCCTTAAGCCTTTGCCACGGCCAAGGCCTACTTCTGGACTGCGTACTGTTGATGATGATGATTTGGTTGAAATCACTAAGGGTGGTACGACAGGCTTAGTCACAGGGTTGACGTGTTTAGCTCGGGAAGGTCGTATTCTCTTCGGTCGTAATAAAGAAGTCTGATACATTTGTTTCAGACTTCTTAACTCCGCTAAAATGTCCAACAGTACCGTGACCGTTTGATTTTCACCCTCTTGTTTCTTTGCTGCTACTTCTTCTTGTTGTTGTTGTTTTTTTCTTACCTCTTCTTGCTGCTGTTGCTGAAGGAGAAAAGCTTGTTCCGCTTCCTTTTGTCGTTGTATAAATTTCTCCAATTCTTCTTTCTGCCTCTGTCTAAAATTCTCCACTTGCGGTAATGAAGAAGGTAACGAAGGTTCCGGAACAAATTCTTGCGAGGTAAGAAAATCCACAAAATCCCAATTTACCTCTTCTGAAAGTAAGTCCGGGTTCCCTTGGGTGGTCTCCACTGCTGGTGCACCCCAATGAATCGTTTTCTGAGTTTCCGTCATGTTGAATAACTGTCGCATAGATTGACTGCACACAGGCGCTAGCGAATCTATATAGACCACGTGACGTCACAAACTGCTCTCTTCGGATTGGATGCGGGCTGACTGAATTTTGTAACGCGTGTTCGGATTGGTGAATGAACTCAATCCGTTTCAATCCTTCCTCTACCTATAAATAAGCGCAGTTCACTGCATTGATTCACCTGTTCTCGTCGCTTCAAGATGTTGACCACAGTCGAATCATCCACCCTTGTGTCTTCAGTGATGTTTAGGACGGACATGCTCATGTATGTCCGGTCCAAGTGGACCGTTGTCGACAAGTCAGACACCAGTCTGTGGATACGAAGAGTGTACGTAGAAAGACAAGGTTGCCTCAAGAGGACACTGATTTATGGCCCTCGAGTAAGACGCAGCTTGAGGACAAGAAGATGCCGCAGATGCCCTTTATGTTAAGGGCATATTAACATAAACCCAAAGGCCCTTTTCAGGGCCACCCACATTTCTCGAAAAGAGAATGACTTTCGATTGCCTACCCTTTTTTATTTTTATTTTTTATTTTTATTTTTTATTTAAAAAAAAAATCCCATGTTCAATTCCCCTTGTCCCTTGATAGACCCACACTTTATTCCCCCATGTTCAATTCCCCTTGACGCTAGAGTTGCCCACGATTTTTCTCCATGTTAAATTTCCCTTGACGCTAGAGTTGCCCAGGGGTGTTTTTAATGCTAATTCCCATTGACGCTAGTGTGCCCCTATTCACTACTTACGTTACGGAGATGTATTAAGGAGAAACAATGCATTTGTGAGGTAGGCAGGCAATTGTGAAGTTGTGATGTAAATGTGTAGTTGTGATATTGGTGGTCATGCATTAATTAGAGGAAAATTATTCTAGTTTGTTTCATTCGTTTACTAAAGAGACCCTCTTGTATGTAACATTATTAATGTCCTGCCTTTCGCTTAGTGAAGTCAGTTGTAAATTTACTGTTGCGTATTTGTGGTCATTGAATGATTAGAGAAAAATTGAAGGCTGTTATAATCCGATCCTTAGAAAAATATAAAACAAGGGACTTACGGCCAGAAAGAAATTAAGCTAGCAAGAAGGAAGAACGACAGACAGAAGTAACGAAGCAGAGAGAGAGAGAGAGAGAGAGAGAGAGAGAGAATATAAAAAGGTACAGACTAAACGAGAACAGAATGTGAAATATTTGATAACTTTCCTCTGAGTCAAACAAAATTGTATCTGATTGTTTTCTTTCATATTATTTATACTTCAGCGAGCATGTACATTTATGATACATCGAGAAACACTAAATTTGTGTATAAAAACTTGTATTTTCAGCGTCGTAACTGGTGCTATGTACAATCACGTACAAAAGTTTTTTTTTATTTCCTACTGGCTCAATCTTAACTTGTCGGATTTACTTCTAATGCGGTTAATTGGAGGAAAGAAATAGTATTATGTTTTGGCTACCATGTATACTGTTTGTTATTATGCTTCTAACTACATTTGAATGAACTAAAATCAATGTTGTTATTTTCCAGTGTATTTCTTATCCAAATGTGCATGGATCAGAGTTAAATAGCAGATAAAATATACAAGCACAGATATATTGCTGGAATCTCTTGTCCATCGTAAACACCGTGCATAATATATGCATGAAACCTTTTAGTCAGTTTTGTTGGTTCCCGATCTAATTTGGCGAAATGTGTTATGAACGTTGGACTGCCCATTAATAAACATGTATATCGATATTGCTGTGTTAAAATAGAAAATATATCATATATATTTGTCTATGTTTATTTAAATGATTTAAATCCTGTTAGCTCTTCTTGATGCCATCTTCGGTCAGTAATTCGGAAGCGAAGTGAGCAAGCCGACAGCACAACAGTGTGAATTTTTACCGCGTAAACGGGGACGCAGTTTTCCGACTGATACACACGAGATTTTGAGTCGAGTGGGAAGTGTGCATTATTGTGTATAGCATGTGAACAAATACCAACAAAATGGGGACATGCTCAGATACGCTTATTTTAAGGTTTGTTTCAGGAATTGACACACGGTACTAATTATACGGAAGAACTGTGAACCAGTCTAGAAGGGGGTGAACAAATAATAGAGTATTTACAGGTTTGGGGGTCCATAATTGGTTAATAATGAAAATTAAAATTTTAGTAAAAATATCTTTTGAGAGCTTATCCTATCTGTAATTTAAAAAAATATAGACGAAATTCTATTGATGCAATTTTAGTATTTTTACAGGCTTGAATTAGGAGTACTCAATAATGAAAGTAGCATCTGGTTCATTTGGTGCAGAATCAATAACATGTGTTTCATGCACATGTAGATTAAAAAAATGCCGCGGCTCATATGGTGTTCTCCACACAGAAGCTTGCACCAGTGATAGTTGTGCATGGAGACTTGTAAGTCTGATCATCAGCACCCATACATTTTAAGTTATTGAATGTTGAAAATGATGGTGTTTCCATATGTTTACTATGGGAGTTGAATTAATACCGTGACTCCTAAAAAAGGCCCTGGCAGTCCATTGAAGCCGACATTACAAAACGGGGACGTGCCCGTTTCGAGGTGTGTCCCAGGTCTGTTGGTGTGTATTCACACTGATATCCCCGTTTCGCGCCTTTTACACACACACACACACACACACACACACACACACCATATCAGTATTACTGAATGTTACATATCCTATAAGATTGTATACGGATGTGTATTGTTTCTACTGTGGTTGCATTTAGTATAAAACTAGTTTCAGTCTTTGATATAGACCCTTTTGGTAACTTTGTTATCTCCCTCTCGTATTAGGTATTTACTACATACGGTAGGTGATTATGCCGCTGGACACGTCACGTATGAGTCCGTCTTTGCTAAGTGTTTTGTATTTAGTTAGGTTAGCCATAACGCAGCGCCGAGTGATTTCTACTGCTCTCGCAGTATACAATTACTATGTGGGGAAAAGAATGGGTAAATACATTTGTAGACAGAGACGCAATGAAGAAAATCTCTCTCTCCACATAAAACAAATTATGTATATATTAGAGATAAACAGTTTTATTAATATTTTTGTTATGTATAATGCATACATTTTATATATATATATATATATATATATATATATATATATATATATATATATATATATATATATATATATATATATATATATATATATATATATATATATATATATATATATATATATATATATATATATATATATATATATTATACCTTGATATATTATTGACGAATATTCAATAGTTCATCATCATTTAAATTACAGACGTTTTCGCCCATACGAGCATGTAAATCTGTTTTTCAATAGTTAATCAGAACTCAAATTATATAATAAAAAATTATGATGTGCATGATACTTATATTCATAAAATAATAAGTATTTTTAAAAAATAATTAATCACAATATATTGAGAATTAATTTTAAAATGCCCTTTCATTTTTAAAGAATTGGTAAACTTATTTTTATGATATTAGTTTATACTTTCATTAGTTAAGTTATTCTGTAAAATTAGTATAATATAAAAATATTCTTAACTAATTGTAAACAGGGACATAATTAAAAAAAATAATAAAAGTTTGATTAATGAATGTCGTATAGAGGTTTGGAATTTAGACCTTTCGGATATACCGTATTAAGACGGTGAATCCAATAGGTTTTCTTTAGCATACACTTCATCTCAGAATCGGCTATAACAATGGGTTGAAAGGAGAAATCTTGTAAAGTATGGGAAATCTTGTTAAAATGTCCGGCAGCATGAGACGAAAATGACTGATCGATATAATTTGCTTATGTCTGATCTGCGTTGGTTCATACATTTAGATATTTGTTGACTGGTTTGTCCAATATATTGGATGCCACATTGTTTTGCGTGTTATCAATAAATAACATTTGATGTTGCACAATTAGTATCACAACGCGTATTAAATGTTTCTATCGTATTATTACTATTGAAAGAAGTAATTTCATTAATACAAGTATAGTGCAAAGATCTAGGTCTATTACATTTAGTTGAAGATCCTTTTTTATATGATGTTTTTCCTAATTTAGAATTAATTAGGAAATCTTTAAGATATTTAGTCCTTTTATAAATTAATGTGGGGTTGCTTTCGTGTAACTATTTAACACTTGCTTTAAATGATAATTTTAATAAATCCTAACATCTATTGATAATCTTACCTATGTTAGGCAAACTTGGATTATATTCAATAACAAAAAGAATGATATCTTCATTTCTATTTTTGATTTTACATTATAAAGATTCAAGTTGTGTGGGAGACGATACTTTTTGGAAAGCAGTGTTAATGATGTCAATAGGGTAATTTCTATTTAAAAAATGATGACCTATCTCTGTAAAAGATGATTTAAAAACAAAGTCATCCGAAATAATTCTTTCTACACTATATTCAAAATCTCCGGTCTCGTCACTATTTAGAAAATAATTGCTAGACCGAACCATCACAACACATAACATTATAAAAATATTATATCTTACAGCAGTTTTTTAGTTTTTGTTCGTAAATAAACAAAGTAAATACAAAATTTAACACAAAAAATCAAATATATAAATTGGCCATTCGCAACACGAACCCGATATAGCATGAATAAAACAATATCGCATGCACATATAACACGCACATTACATTAGATTGATCTTTGGCCAACATTACTAAAATTTAGGAAACCTTGATTTAGTGAGTACGACACACCGTAAAATAATAAAATGCAAATAGCAAAGAGCAACCACTGAACCAGAATAATACATACTTTTTTCTTTCTTCAAAATTCCTTTTTCTCTGTTACAGAAAAACACTATGGGAGATACAGAAACACATAAACGACTTTAAAAGTGTCAGATGGCGGAGGGTGGGGGGGGAGGGGCTTCAAAGGCCAATAGCTTAACATAGCTAAAGGACGTAGAAGTGCCCAAAAATAAAACAGTATATAATTCACCGTTTGTATAAGGGCTTTCATAAACGGTCCAGATGTTGTGTAACGATATTAGTGGATTCTAGATCGATACGACTAAAATACGCATTGACAAAATGGAATGCAATTAAAAAAAGCAATGAAAATTACTCTTGTTTGTTTTAAACCTTTTCATTGAAAAAATCAGAAGAAGTTTTTAACCATCAGATGCATACATATTTGTTTTAATTGCTCAACAGAAAATATAATTAATTTTCAAAACTGACAAAAATAGTTGTAAGAAACGTACCCTTTTGAGAAAGCATGCAATCGTCGTATGCAGATGGAAACTATCATATTAAATAATGTTCAATGTCAAATTTGTTGATAGTATAAAGCTTTACAACAATGGAAACAAAGTACGCAGTGGAAATTATTTATTTTGTATGCAAATGATTTGTTTAAGGCAGTTTAACAGAAGGATTTCATCATCAGATGTTTATTCTAAGTGTTGTGCATAATATAGAACATAATCACGAATAACGGCTCATCATTGATTTACTTAAATAAAATGCTACTTGCAACATTCAGGTTAATTTTAATTTGTTTTTTGCTTTAGTATGTTTGTGTTGTTGTTATTGATTTGATATATGATTGTATCCGTTGTGTCGAACAATTATCCATTAATTACTTTATCTCGCATTTATTTTGGGCGCTTAATTGGAAAGTTTGCCCATGGCAAGAAATATAATTTCATTCAGTTCGTTCTGTTTTGCTATCAGTTAATGTCGACCAGTGGCAATACCCACCGGAAATGCTTCTAGAGCAACCACCATAACTAAAGAGATCGGAAAGAAAGGGCAGATAATGAGGTTACTGAAAGGGGCTAAACGATTCCATTCTTTTTCACAACAGCAATTTAATACAAAGTTTTAAATGGAATACTTTGTGATTAGAAGCAAAAATGTAAAATTTATCGTAGACCTTCTTGCTGAAAAGCATTATGTATATTTAATTACATCTAATTTAATTGTTTGTAAGTTTTAAAATCTTTCTACTTTCTTATTTTTTAAATATTTCATTATATGTCAAAATAATGTAGTTCTGTTTGCCAGAACTGATATTTTTTTTCCAAAAAATAGTTTGACATTGACTGATCGTTTTAATAAACACCAAATGTTGACCTAGATCCTGACCTTGATTCAACATTAGTAGCAGCCACGTAAATAAGTTATATTTTCATTTAAAAAATAATTTGTTGTTGTCAAGGTCATGATGGGACTACGTTATTTAAGATGTAAACAATTTTTTAAATTTTATTTCTTAGAGTAAAACGATTGGTTTTCGTCAGGGTCATGTTAGGCCTACGTAATATAAACACGATCACGTGACCCCACCCTTTTCGATTTCGCATCTTGGGGATTTTCGAAACTGCGTTTTAGAATACGATATAACCTTTGTTTTGGATAAATATTTTCAGTTGGACTTGTACACTGCAAAGTGTCGTGGCGTTTGGAGTAATTTCAAATTATTTGGATTCAAAAGGATTAATGTTTTTTTTTCCTGGAGATATACGTGTGCTCATACAAAATTCTTGAACAAGACATCTCTTATAAAAACTTATTCAGATTTCCAAACCGGAGTGATATTTCTTGTTTCTACAAGGAACTGTAGACTTCAACACTACAGGTTACAGCATGCATCATCGTCTACCATCTTGAATTCTTCGTCGGGACTAGAACTTTAAATGATTAAAACATTTTATTATTAGGACTTCTAAAATTTTATTCCTAAATTCATATTTGTTCATTTTTGCAGTATTTTGCCAGGGAAATAAATTATTATATTTTACAAAGCTGATTGTTTTCACTCTTTCTTGTCTTACTGTTTATTCGAGCCTAAACACGTAACAAAAGACATGACTCGTGTATATTCGGAAAAGAACACAAATCTGCACGTGTCATGGAAGTGGACGATACCACCTAACATAGTTTCTTTGATATGGTAGTGCGCGACATCGATACATGAACGGGAAATTTCAGTCACAGAACCACCGCATCAATGGTGAGTAACTATCTTACACATCAGTATACAGCGAAGACGGCTGAATGTCTAGATTGATTATAATATCGACACTAACTTATCTGATAATAACAATCTAGAGTTAGAAATATTTAGGTGCAGAAATTGAGGACTGGACTATAGAAGGAGCAATTACAAGTTAAGATAACCCAGAAGCGGTCCCTTACGTTAATATGTCGTTATTATCATTCTTTATATAAACAGTACTCATAGTACCGCATTACTGAACTATTATTCTTTTAAGTAGAGAAATTTATGTCCATGCTTTAAGCAGAAAGGTTTATTAATCTACAAACGTAGTAGTATCCGGACCACCCTCAGCCAACAACCCATTTTTTTTTTTAAATTTGTAAATCCAGCATCCTACTCAACACGAATTTAATAAAATAATAATGACAGCAGCATAACTTTACTATCGATTATAACTATCTCAGGAAAGCACACATGTGTTGACGATATACTATTTGATCTGTAATTGAACATTAAATCTTTCAGCTTTCAGTCGAGCACGCGAGACATAATTTATCCATTCATTACATGAACTCCATCCATAAGATACAAAGAACCCCCAAACATCTAAGCGCACAAAATCTTGCACACGAACAACATGATGTAATTGTTATTTGTTTAATCTGATTATATGCCACTGTAATGTAACATTGTATAACGGACTTAACCTCGTCCAAAACTAAGTTAATTATCTACTTGACCTGAATTGTTGATGTTTCCAATTATGTGAACAACTAATACATAGTTAAAATATTTTTAGGGTGTATGGGTTTAATATTAGGATCATTATTAACAGAAGCCTGAATAGAACAGTGAAGCCTAAACAACACTCGGTGTAATTGGTGATACTGTTATGTATATTTGATTTAATTAAATTGTTTGTTTGTTTGTTTGTTAGGTTTAATTCTTTTTATTCCATTACATGTTATAGTAATGTCATTTCCTTTACTGGAATGAGACAATTTCCAGAAATTAGTTTGACATGACTGTTTTTTTTTCGCAAACACCTATTATTAAAACTTTGTATCTTAATGCTGAACTAGTTCCTAACCTTGATACAGAATTAGTAACAGTTGAAGTAAAACAACTTCTTTTTTTTATTCATTCTTAATGTGTGATTTATAGGGTGAAATCGAGGCTGTACTGGAGTACGTGACTTTACATATGTGAATAGCCTTTATTTCGAAAATATGGTTTTACAGAAATTGCGCAGTAATCAGATTTAATAGTGATGAGATGAGAACTAAATTTAATTGGGCTTTTAAACAATTCGACGTCAAGGTGGTGTTTTTTCTGTTGTGACGAGTTGGAGTTAGATTTTAATTTTCTTCAAATAATTTGGATACTAGGAGATGAATTCTTTTCCCTGGCAATATCTAAGTGCTAATACAGAATTCTTTGACAACGACATTTAGTGAAATTTTATTCGGAATTCAAAACTGGAACATTACTGTCTATGGATCAACAAAGAACTGTAGACACAACGGTACTATACTGGCTACAGTATACGCCATCGTTTACCATTTTGGATGATCGTCTGGACTCGAACTCAAATCCATTAGAACATTTTATTACTAGGACTTCAGATTTTTAATTCTTGGATTATTCTTGGATTACTTTTGGATTTGATTCTTCAAACTATAAGTTCCTTTCCACATGTTTACCTTGTTTTTCTAGGGAAATAAATTATTTGCTAAATTTTACAAAGGTTGTTGTATTCACTTTTTTCTTGTTAGGCTTTATGAGAGCCTAAACACGTAACACATAAAATTGGGGTTGCTCGTCCTTGGATATATGAATTTTGGCTAAAATATTTCAGAAAACTTTGTTGTTTTTTTTTTAAATTTGAGATCCCCTCGTTTTTGAAATTTTTTAAAATCCCAAGTATTATTTTACAATTTTGAAATCTTTAGTGAAATCAGCAAGCTTTTTCCACAATGTCATGAAAAGTGGAAATCTTTCCTTCAAGTCCTACCCAAGAACAATTATCCCTTTTGAAAAAAGAACAATCGATTCAGCTTGCCAGAAAATATGATCTTTCTAAGGCAAAAGCTTCCTTAACGAAGCAACAAATGAAATCAATTTTGGTCGTCTTTGGTAGAAAAGAATGTTTTCAATAAAAGTGCTAGGGTTTCGATCAGTAAGTCTGTATCAGACTCTGACATAAAAGTAAAGGAATTAAAATGAAAATACTTGATGAAATTAGAGTTAAGGAAGCTGGAACTTCAGAAAGAATAATAAATGCAGTTACAATTTGAGAAATAGGAGCGAGAGAGAGAGAGATGCAGATGCAGTCAGATAAGGAAGAAAGAGAGAGAAAGAGAGAGAAAGACAAATGCACTTAAAGTAAGAACAAATGCAATTAGATAAGGAAGAAAGAGAGAAAGACTGACAGAGGCAAAAAGAGAAGGAAGAGAGGAAATATCAATGTAGAATAAAAGAAATGGAGCTGACAAGCGAAAAGCACATTACTACTTTGGATACAAATTTAAGCTTTGATGTTACAAAGAATATTAGGTTAGTGCCCCCTTTTAGAGAAAAGATGTAGACAAATATTTTCCTTATTTGGAAAAAGTCGCTGAAAATTTGAAATGGCCAATGGAACATTGGACTCAATTATTACAGTGTACACCTTTTGGCAAAGCCCGATATATCTCTGCATCCCTGTCAGTACAGCAGAGTGCTGACTATGATTTGGTAAAGGAATGCATCTTACGAGGTTGTGAGCCAGTCCCTGAAGTTTATCGGCAAAAATAAAGAAACAATAAAATAGAATCTGGATAAACTCATGTCGTATTTGTAAGAGAAAAAGAGCAAATATTTGATAGATGGTGCTTAGCCAAGAAAGTAGATCAAGATTATGAAAGTCTCTAACAACTTGTATTACTTGAAGATTTTAAGAACTGTTTGCAATCTGACATTAAAACTTACCTTGATGAGCACACACACACACACGCACACACACACACACACACACAGATATATATATATATATATATATATATATATATATATATATATATATATATATATATATATATATATATATATATATATATAATTCTTTCTTTCCTAGTAATTCAAAACATGTTTTCTTTTGACTTGGTTCCCTAACTCTTTGAACTTCATGCGACCAGGTCTAAATGAGTTACATACTGTCTTTTTTATAAACTGCATGACACTTGGCAGCGATTGTACATTATTTCTAGCATTTCCAGAGACACAAAATCTTCAAAAGTCCAATATTGCCTTTGGTTACATATACATATAGTTCATTTTGTCCATAAGAGAGAGAGAGAGAGAGAGAGAGAGAGAGAGAGAGAGAGAGAGAGAGAGAGAGAGAGAGAGAGAGAGAGAGAGAGGGAGAGAGAGAGAGAGAGAGAGAGAGAGAGAGAGAGAGAGAGAGAGAGAGAGAGAGAGAGAGAGAGAAAGAGGAGAGAGGGAGCGTCCAATAAATCACGTCCATATTTTTGTAGCGCTCTCGTGAAAATATTTGTGCGGGATTGAATTGATTCTCGAGTATCACATCGTCGTACACTTCCAGACTGTTTTCGTTGCGTGCAAATCGTCAATATTAGGGGCTTTGTTAATGGCGAAAAATAAATAGGTGGAATCATTGTTGTCGCTTCTTAACGCTTTTTGAGCATCTTTGAGCATATTATAACACGGATTTTTAACGGCCGATGGTGTAGTCAGGTACAACCGATCCCATGTTTAACTATTGTAAAACCATATTCAACAAGAGCTGAGTTTTACCGGATCCAGCATGGTCAATGACCAGTGCCCTAGATGAGTTTGGAAACACGATTCCTTCGCCATGCTTGGCCGTTTTTGGAGCTACTTGAGTGGATAAAGCGATGACGTTGAAAGCATCTGCTAATTTTCTTTTGCGTAATACAATTAAATAATTGACTGTCGTTATAATACTATGATGTCTTCATATTGGGTGTGATGTCAATTCCAACTTGAGTTCAAACACGTAATGGACGAGCAGCAGTTATGGGGGCTTGTGCTCTATGAGGAGCAAAGAAGTTCATGTTTGTAGGGTCCAGTTGTAAAGCAAATCACTGGCGGCAGTGATACCGCGGCTGCATTAACAAAGTTACCGGAACACCGTGGAGTACATATCCGGGCGAAAAGCATTCTTCTGATTACAATTTGTGTGAACCTGGCAAGCGCCCGGATCTACAATCAACCAAACTCTGGCGAAGCACCTATCAATTACACGCATAGTGTGTCTGTTACCGACATGACTTTTCTTATAAAGCATTCCTATGATATCTTTCGACGTCAACGTGCAAACGTGGATCGCATTGACGACCAATGAATCCAACATGGGGAAAACACATAGTCCGATGGGTCGTGAACGGTGGAATGAAAGATTGCTCTTGGTTGGAGCCCATTGGGAGGTAGACACCAGTAAAACCGTAGAAACAATGAACACATTATCCAAAATAAACTACAGTCCGCACGGGAATTCTAGAGGTGAAGCCGCCGTGGAACAGTTAGCCAGTGCAGCCAAGGTCGCTCATGGGATTTCTCGAACATGGTTGTCAAAAGAAACGCTCAGGCAAATTTATTTACTGGTACCTATAAAGATTCCGCTCTGTTGGTTCGATTTTGAAACACCGAATGAGGTGCATCAGGTTGACTTGCTATTTCTTCCACACGATTGTGTCCGTGATCGACAAGGTAACGGACGCAACACAGATACGCGATCGCCATTGTCGATGTAGCTAGCCGATACAAAAGAAACGGAGCCGTTGATGTCCAAAGATTATGCTAGAGTCCAATCTCTTTGTAGATCAATGTGCGCTGGATCGATACACTAAAATCCACCCACTGGCACTGCATGCATTATGGCCTACCTCTACAAATGCTTTGGCCTCGAGATACATGATGTATATTTTATGGTCAGTGGAGTCATACCCGGACGCGTTTGGATATTTGGCACGAGTGTATTTGTGACTTAATATGGATATTCCTCCACGAAGAAATCGCTTGATAAATAGACACTTGTCAATGTCCATGAGCAACTCCAGCTCAGTTATGGTCTTCGACATCAATGCATCCCAGCGCATGCCGGGTAACGATACATAATGGGTAGTATTGAGATTGTACACATGCGTGGTGGTTTCACGAAATACCTCAAACACGTCGGCGAGAAACAACACGTCAGTGCACAGATACAGATCTTGATAGTCGCCAGGTTTTGCACTAGACTCAGACCAAACTTTATTTGCATGTTCGTAGTCGGCGATGGAAATACCTTCGCGTGACAAAGATTAATAAAACGCTTCGATCAGTGGCAGCTTAGTTTCGGCAAATTTGCTCCAGTCGCTCATAGACTCGAACGGATACACGCCTGTCCTCATGATCAGGTCCGTATTGGTTGGACAGAATCGACGAGTGATTTTAACGTTTTCTCCTCAGATTGCTCTCTAACCTCTTCATGGACGAATTTATAAACTGGATCGGATCGATGGGCTGCAATTTTTCCATTTGTTGGCGATAAAGCCAATCGGTGAGTTAGAAGTCTTGGCTACTGTTTGCATGATCAAGAGGCCATCGTACCTACATAAGTTATGAAGTACGGCAGGAATTTTGGTTCTGTTGAGATAAAATCTTAACTGTAGACTACATGCGTTGTGTGCGGCACCTCTGTACGCACCAGTGATATGACAGTGATTGCGAACCTTTGAGCCAGGAATTATACTTTCATCGCCGGACGGGGCAGCCTACTTTCCGCTGATAGACTTGCCGTTATAGTGTGCATTTCGGAATAGCTGAGATTCACTGGTGCAAGTTCTGGTTTTCTAGTCAGGCACAAGTGCCTGAAGTTACCGTTCTGTTGAATTTGTTTATTTTTGTAATTGCCGCGAAAAAAAGGATTCACGGTGGGAAGTCGTAATAATCTTGCTAATTATTCTTGTATTGTATAACATACATAGTTTTCAACAGTCATCATGCCAAGTTAGAGACTCTATTTGGTCCATTCGTCCAAACAAGCCTGCAGTGAGGTCAAACTTATCGCCAGCATGTCGTCGCGAAAATCAAGAAGATGGCTATTTTGGTGTGTCAAAGAAAACTTCAATTGGGAAGTAGCATTCTTACAATGTAATAGACCGGATTGGTTGTTGCGACGAAATCAAATCTCCCAGTAACACATCAGGGTATATCTGCATAAAATGTATCCTTGCTCGGCTTGACGTCCCGGTGACGATTGACAATTGCCCTGATTTGCGTCACAGGTTCTATTGACCACGATCGTCGAGGTAGTATTGAAAATTGATGTCGAAATATGTAACCCGTCGAAGTTTTTGGAATTACCGTGGCTTAGTGGATCGAATACCAACTCCCCAATGGGCCAATCAATGATGCCAAAATTGCTACTGGTTGGTTTTTCGGGCCACCCCATCATGGTTCTGATAGAGGATGAGCCAATATTAACGAGATACCGATCTGGATATTTCGATGACCGCGTTGGTTGATTCTCAACTTTGATTGAGATCTTAGATTCGTTGCCCTTAATAGCTTATATTTCACATGGGTATATCAACGATGTTCCAATTAGATACTTCTAATCATTCATTGAGTTTAATTTTCTTCGCAAATCAAAGCGAGTTATTTGTCGGCAGATCCCGGAACGATGTTGAAAGAATATTTGATCAACAAATGTATATACGCAGTTGCGTCAGTACGATTTCTAGTGCCCGTCCAGTTTGTGTCGCGAATTCGCATGAAAAAAGTTATTTCAAATTCCGGTTTTGTCGTACTCGTTGACACCATCGTGCCGGTACTCGGTGTTGTCTTAACAGACAAGCGAGGCATAGCCGCGTTGATTTCATTGAGTAACCATGTCTCCATATCATATTATATTATTATTATAATTGTGTTAATCGCTGTAGTAGCCATCTAGCGGACTGACGTCATCGATTACTTCGTGCATTAGTAAGCGATACATGAGTATGTCCATGATGCGATCAACAAGTAATCGCTGCAGGTTACCGTGGCTTGCTTCATTACTATCATGGAAGTGTTGCGGGCCCCCGTTATCCAGTGTTTATAAAAGAATCATTAGGACAAATCACTGGTAGGTCACTGGTGGTGTACAGTTACTGGAATCTTTCTTTGCATCACTGTCCGTTATTTATCTGTCATAGATTCATTCGTGAACTCATACTAGGTTTCCACTGTCGTAGCCGGATGAGGATGAAACTGGGTTCGATTCTTAATAACTGTTAACACCGGTCACGAATTGTATTTACGCTGAGGATATTTGATCACCTTTTCTTCCTGTGACTTCTCGATAAACACAGATGGGTCGATCGCTGGGTCTAAATTGATGATAAAATTGGTAATATGTGCCGCCTTTTGTTTGCCTCTTCCTTAAATCAAACGTTGGCAAAATTTTCGTAAATACGCCAGCGATTATCCTCATTTAAATATTGTCTTACCGTTGGTATATATAGTTCGTCCTCAGGCGGGGGCTGGTATATAAATACCTCAACGGGATCTTGGATTTCTCCTCGTACTGCTAAAATTTATGCTCATTCTTCCGCTTTCATGGGCCTTGGATCAATTACTGTGACACGGATGCGGGAGGTCGTGAGTTCGAACCCCGGCCGTGTCATACTAAAGACTTTTAAAATGGTACTAACAGCTGCCTCGCTTGGCGCTTAGCATAAAGAGGTTATTGTTAGGACTGGTAGGCCTTGTGTCAAGATAATGTGACTGGGTGGGACATCATGCTACATGTCTCCGGTATGATGCCCCAATGCTAAACATTACTATAAACTGTCACTGCAGACATCGTAGCGATATCGCTGAAAAATTGATAAAGCTACGTTAAAAAATCTAAAACACACACACACACACACACACACACACACACACACACACACACACACTCGTTTAACAACTTCAATGGTCCACCCACAGTATGTCCAAAAAACCAGGGCAATGGGACTGAAGCCTAAAAATTCTTGAACTGATTCTAACAGCAAACAAAAGTAAATGAATCATATTTTTCAATGTTTGACGAAACCTTTCTAAAGGCCGTTGGATCGCTGGGTGATAGGCAGAAGATTTGAGTTGTTCGATGCCTAATTCGTACATAACTTGCTGAAATATTCCAGACGTAAAATTTGACCCTTGATCAGATTGGACAGATTTTGGAAAGACAAACTGAGTAAAAAAAATTTTATTAACGCTTTTACTATCGTTTTAGTTTTAATATTCGTCAAATGAATTGCCTCTAGGAATCTTGTTGACGCACACATTATGGTCAACACGTATTGGTTACCTGACTTGGTTTTAGGTAAGGGATCATCACAAACTACTATTTTTCTGCTAAATAGTTCGTCAAAGACAGGAAGTGGTTACAGATGAGCCTTAGGTATATTCTTATTGGGTTTTTCTAACATTTGACAAGTATGACAAGATCTGCAGTATTTACAAATATCACTTTTAATTTTTGGACAATATAAGTGTTTCAATATCTTGTGATAATTCTTATTAATCTCGAAATGACCAGTCAAAGGAGTTTCTTGGGCCAGACTAAGAATTTCCTCTCAGTTTGATTTCGGAAGTACAGTTGGATTGTTCACTTACCACTTGTCACCGGAATGTACATCACGAGGTCTCCATTTTCTCATAAGAAGTCTATTGTTAATGAAATAACAGACAGGTACTTATGTGGCTTCAGTTTCACTAATGGCCCTTTTAAGCAAACATGAGATCTCATTATCTTTTTCCTGTTTGACGACAAGTGATTGTCGTTTGTCACCCTGATTAGGATAAAGAGAACGAGTAATTAAAAGTGGATCACTGTGAACAATACCTTCTGATTGATCCAAACAAGGAATGTAAGTGACCTCATCAAAAGCCTGACCAATACATGAGTCAGCTAAAGGAATACTTTCCTGATCAACATCATTCTCAAGAGTATCTTTGCCAGAGCTCTAGTAACTGCACAAGCTGGGTATAAATCAGGGAATTCTTTTTGAAGATGATCGAATTTCTGACCCAAACAAGGTTTATCAGTTACAAGTGGATTAATCGCAACCTTATTTCCAGCCAGGTCGTTGCCTGGTAATAAATGGATGCCTTCAGCGGGTAAAGCAAACACTGTTCCAACTTTCACGGGTCCTGAGACTAAGTCTGATGACAAATTTACACATTGGAGAGGAACATTAACAAAGCCGCACTCTTCTCTCTGAAAGGCAAAGTACCTGATACAAAAGACTCTTAGAAGCTCGATTGTCCCTTAAAATCTTAATAGGGATGGGATTGGCTGAATCACCCATGAGTGATATAGAACCCTTGAATGGCTCATAATTCTCCATTATAAAATCAGACTGTGATTTATTAGACCCAACAAATGTATTGCTTTCAATGCATGCCCGTTACCGTGACCTCTTAGAAATAAGAGCATTTGGAATAGATCTGTCTTGATTCTGATGCTTATTGTTCAATTTGTCGCAATAAAAATAACGTGTCTTTTCTTCGTGCAATAGGTACACGTAGGAAGAGATAAGGATTTATGATCAAGCTTATCAGAAGCTTGGTTTATAACAGCTGCGTCAGATTGAAATTTAGAAGAACTCGTATTAGACTGAAATAATTTTCCACTAGAAGATTGCTGAGTGGAAGACTTGCTTACAAAAGAAACTTTATGAGATAAGGAATACTCGTTAGCAGTACGAGATGCATTTTTTAAGGTTTCGAACATATGCTCATCAAGATAAGTCTTAATGTCACTATGGATACAGTTCCTGAACTCTTCAAGTAATACAAGTTGTATGAGATTTTCATAACATTGACCAACCTTCTTGGCTAAGCATCATCTATCAAGTAACTGCTCTTTCTCTCTTGCAAATCCGACATGAGTTTATCCAGCTTCTTTTTTTTAGCTCCTGGATGTTTGCCGATGAGCCTCACGGACTAACTCAGAACCCTATAAAATACATTCTTTAACCATATCATAGTCAGCACTTTGCTGTAGTGATCGTAAATATCACTAGCTTTACCAGTAAATACACAGTATAGTAATAGAGTCCAATGCTTCCTTGGCCATTTCAAATTTTCAGTAATCTTTTCAAACCGAAGGAATTATTTGTCTGCTTCTTTTATTATAAAAGAGGGCATAACATAATATTCTTAGTAACAACAAAACGTGAATTCGTATGTAATGTTGGAGTGTGTTTTTCACTTGTCTGCTCTGATTCTCTTAATTTAAACTGATATTCCCTCTCTTCCTTCTCTATTTGCATTTGCATCTGTCTGTGTCTATCTCTTTCTCTCTCCTCTTTCTCCAATTGCAACTGTATTTGTTTCTCTTCTTTCTGTAACCACATTTGTTCTTTCTGTAACTGCATTTGTTCTTTTTGCACTGCATTATGATTTGTTTTTCTCTCCTCTTTCTCAAATTGAAACAGCATTTGTTTCTCTTTCTCCTCTTTTCCAAATTGCAACTGAATTCGTTTCTCCTCTTTTTCTTTCTGATGTTCAAGTTTTCTTAAGTCTAATTCTATCTTGTATTTTATTTGTAATTCCTTTACTTTTATATCAGAGTCTGATACAGACTTACATTCTTTTCCACTAAATACTGGAGCAAACTATTTTTATTTCTTGCTTTGTGAAAGAAGCTTTTGCCTCAGAAAGATCGTATGTTCTAGCAAGTTAAAGCAATTTATCTTTCTTCAAGAAGTCTAACTGTTCCTGGGTAGGATTTGAAAGAAAGATCTCCACTTTTGATGACATTGTATAAAAAAACATGTTGATTTCACTAAAGATTTCTAAAATGTAAAATAATGCTTGGGATTTTGAAAAATTTAAAAACTAGTGGAATTTAAATTTCCTAAACAAAATTTTCTGAAATATTTTAGCCAAAATTCATATATCTCGGAGGAGCCCTCAATTTTCTGTTACGACTCTGTGCTCTTCAAATAAGTAACAAAAAAGAGTGAAGACAAGAAACTTCCCTAACATGCTAAGTGAAAAATAAGAAAAGGAACTTACGGTATTGCGAATTAAGTCCAAAAATAATCCAAGAATAAAAAAAACACATGTCCTATCAATGATAAGTACTAAGTGAATCAAAGTTCAAATCCAGATGGAATCCAATATGGAAGACGATGACGTTTGTAATGGTCAGCGCTGTACTGATGTGTCAACAGTCTCTTGTTGAATCACAGAAAATGTTATTCCAGTTTTTGAATTCGGTATAAATTCTAGCGAAAGTCTTTGTGCAAAAATTATCAGAGTACTTATGTATTTCCAGGGAAAAGAATCACTTGAATTTCAATAACTTGAAGAAAATGAAGAAACTCAGCCCAAAATGGATACAACAAAAAACAACTTGACTTCACAAGTGCTAAGGCACGTCTGCTAGAATTCTTATCATAAAATCAGCTATAAAACAACTACAACGCAAAACAGATTCCCGGATGGGGGTCAAGAGTTCAACGATCTGGAAGAAATAGAAGCTTGTTAGCAAAAAACCTATGATTCATATCACGTTCTCCAGGTATATCCTTAACTGAACTTAATGATTCTTACTTTGGGAAAGAATGAAAAAAATGTTTGTTTACCAAACCTGTCACTGATTTTGAAACAAGGTCAGCAAGAGATAAAATATATCTTTTATTAGTTGTTTACGTCGAAAATAAAAAAAAAAAACCAGTCAAAACTGTACTCTATTCTGGGCAATATCAAATCCAGTAAACACTATTACATTACAGTATCATGTAATGGATTAAAAAAACAAAACTAACAAACAAACAATTAAATTACAGATACATAACAAATGAATTAGGTATCATTAGCGACTCTCTCCGGTGGATTACGGCACAGAATTTTTCGGAGCAGTTTAAACTTTGGTGGAACAATAGCAGATGCGAATTTATTCTATACATATCAGCGTTCCTCGAGATCAAATCAACGCTGAAATATTTTACCGTTCACTTGTGAAACGGTTATTTGGATATCAGTACGAGCAGGAAATGTTAATACTAGGCGATCGAGCGAATGGTTAGTAAGGCTTTTGCAGTAGTAGTTGCGTTAAATAATGAAATTATACAAACATTTGTCATGAAGCAGATGAAGCAGAAAACAATATTGAGTAACTCCTCTACGTGGAGATTTACGTCGTATGGCTGAGCCACCTGAGCCTATATTGGGACACAACGACGTTGTAAGATATTGTACGCACCTGGATGACGCGAAGGTGGGATCAGGAGAGCTACTGATCTTATTCGGATACCACGCATCTCGCGTGTAAGCGGTCACAGCAAAACAACAGCGATATTAGCGTATAATGTGACCTCAAGTTACCGCAGTTACATGCAGAGCATGTCAATATAATGTTGCCTCCTTGAAAAATTTTGGTAAACTCGAACTACATTATCTCGGCAAATCCAAGAAGATAAACAGCGTGAATGGGTCCACATTTAACTAAACATGTACGTTCATGTGGTGGATGACCGAATAGCTCAAAATATGGTTTGTACTCAATATACGCGAATATACTAGGGGCATAAAACGTGGACTTTGTCAACACTGATAACATCGTCCGTATTATATTTAGACCGCCATACCGATATTCAGCACACGATCGTTGGACACCTTCGAGAAAACTCTTTTAGAGTAGGTGTCGAATCATATTGTGCAGTGCAAAATAGGTTGTCAGGGACGCGACCATGAAAGATTTACAATAATATCATTTAAGTCTTCGAAATATCTAAATGAACACATTCGCAATTCTTCATCAAAATATTCGCTCCAATAGCAGTCACCAGAGGGTAACACAAACTGATCAAAGGAATCAGACCTAGCGTCACTATGAAATATCGATACGTAGTCGTGCGTGACAATATCCTAGATAGCGCGAAACATATCAACGCGATACTATTTGATTCTGTGCTTCACTAGGAATTGCAAATTTGGCGACCACGCATGTTAGCTATGTTCAATATGTTTAATGACACCCTTTGTTATTTACCAAAGCTATGCAAAATCTTTCCTGTTTTCGTTTTGAAAACATTGGAAGTTTGAGCTCACTTTCCAAAGAGTCATTTTTTGAGAGAATTGCGCCATCGCAATCAACTTATGCCTCCCATTGCTAAATCATATTACGTTGATGCTCAGTTTGTCCGTGCCCTCAATTTTCGTTGGTAAAAAGCTCACTAGCTCGATTTGCTACACTATTTATTTCACCAACGATCATTGCAGAAGATTAACAGGTTGATTACTCAGTTTTCGCATAAATGCATGAACGTCTCATTTTTCGCATCAATGCATGGACGTCTACTTTAATGGGATATGCATTCTCGTAGTAAATGTTATCAATTATGGTCAAAAACACCCTGTATAGAACTTCTGGATAATACAACTAAGTGTTGTCCTCGACTATGTTGTTCACATATTGGTTTCATTTGATCTCGAATCACTCACAGATACTTAACAGCATCGTATATGATAAATTTGATATTGAGAAGATCATTATTAAATATCAACTGATCAATTTAAACGCTCACGTTTGTCATTCATCTGAGCACCGTAAACAAAATTATATTCACAGATTTTAAAATACGGTGTAATATCTTGATCGAGATATTTTTGTTCATCCAGTTGTTTAGCCTACCACGTTACTAAGGCGTTGTTGTCGCGAAATTCATCTTGGCATTTTTCCCGTGCTGACGTAAGTCAATAAATAAATTTTGTGGAAAATTTACCTCGCAAGGTAAGGAACTATCAAACAAGTGTCGTTGAACAACAGATTCAATCTGTGCTTTTTCTGAAGTTCCTCTGTGTAGGTCATTGTTTGGATCTGCAATTTATTTAATTGCAAATATGACCGTGGATAGACTCTAGTGAGTCGAACATATTTATCACGTATATCACAATAGTGTTTGTAAATTTACTGAGAACATCTGGCATCATGATGCAACTGTTTCATGTAATGATCAGCAATGGTGACGTTTGTTTGCAAGATAACCCAAGTCATCTAGTGTCTTTGAAACTCCATGCAGACACTTATTACAAAAAATGTGCGGTAATTCCGAATTAATTAACATGAAGTATCAATATGCAACTGTCTGTCCAACAATGGTATCAAACTAAGCTTCATTGTCGTTAACTGGCGTTGTTCAATTTGTGTAGCGTCGTTTGACAGTGCTGATAATAGTAGTTAAAAGTTCAATCACTTCGTTGTATGAAGTTAGAAGTGGCATCAATATCTCAACATCTTTTGATCTACAACGTCAATTTAATTGTTCTGCCTCGATGGTCTTAAACTAAGTAGCAGAAAGCGTAGTAAAATTCAGCAAATAATTTATTTCCCTCTAATACAAAGGGAAAATTTAATAGGAACTTACAACAAATAGTATTATATCTCAAATAATCATAAAAGTTACGTCACAAATCCAAAGGAATCAAGTGTTTCGAATGAACTCCAGTAGTGATCCGAAATAATTCCAGTCTTGATTATGATGATGTGCAAGTATTCTCAAGGTATCAAAATTACATAATCTCGAATTTTTTGAATGAGTCATCAATAATCACAAAGTAATGATTAGTTCAAAATGTACATGATCACTTTGTTATTCCAATGTATGAAATTATAACTGAACACAACTAAAAGACTGATATTAAAAAGGAATTGGCACTTTTGAAGTAAACGTCCTTGTATAAACACTAAGACACAGCACGATGACCAGGATGAGAGTCGAACGGCTACGCCAACATCTTTTCAATAAATTTTCCAAGGGAAAACTAATGTCCTGAACTCATATCCAAGTGAACACGTTGTTTACTAATAATCATTATGTTATAGTACAATCTACAATTATTGACAAAAGTTACCTATGTAATATGTTGTTCACAATTGACCCTTTTTATTCAGTATACAATCGTGGACAAAAGTTAATGACACAAAAATCTTCCCACGTATTGGAAAAGAAAGTTTTATACAAGAAAGTTTTTTTTTAAAAAAAAACATAATATTCAAATAGAGATATGATACTGTAATAATTAATATTACATATTAAGTGGT
The DNA here is from genome assembly GCA_028554795.2 of Sinohyriopsis cumingii. NCBI lineage: Eukaryota > Metazoa > Mollusca > Bivalvia > Unionida > Unionidae > Sinohyriopsis > Sinohyriopsis cumingii. The sequence continues at coordinate 127,231,488 of CM068838.1, forward strand.
CTTTGGAATGACGCAAAATATACGTAAAGTATAATTATCTTTTCCTTTTGACGTGCCTAATGTCAATATTTTATTAATGTAATATCAAACTTAACCTCAACAATCTCTAATTTCTGCTTTTTATCTTTCTATGCAATTAGGATGTTCTGATAACTTATTACAATAATCGTAGAAGGAGCTGAACTAACGTACACTTCAAAGTGTTGCAAAGCCAATATCAGAGCCAAACATTTCTTCTCAACTGCGAAATAATTTCACCAGTGCGTTTTTAATAGTTTAGAAAATCAACACACTGAATGATCCATACCATTTTTGCCTCCTTGATTCAACACTCCACAAACCGCTACATTACTTGCATCAACAGCAAATTTATAAGATTGACTGAAATTTGGTGCTGATAGAACTAGTTCAACCTTATCAAAGTCCCCCTGACATTTTTCAGACCAATGAGATTCAGTTTAAGTACTCAACAAAATTGTCACAGGTTCTCAGCATTTATGGACAAAATGGAGCAAAATATTCGATAACATCTAGCCATACTAAAATGTCTTATTAATTGCTTTTTACTGATAGCCTTCCCATTAACTTCTTTAGGTTGAACTTGACCATGTCATACGATATGTCCAAAGAATGTAATACAAGCACGGCAAAACTCACTTTTACTTAACTTAATTGTCAAATTTGCATCAATGAATTTTCGAATGGTTTCCAAGTGATCGTTCTAGGAAGCGTAATAGATAATGACGTCATCTATGTAAGCATCACATCTATCTAGGCGGGATGTTATCATGTTCATAAGCGCTGAAAAGTTGAGGAACGTTTCATACCAAACGGCATGACTTCATATTGATAAAGTCCATCAGGAGTTACAAATTATGAAATTTTCTTTGCTGTTTCCGTTAGTGGTAGTTGCCAGAATCCTTTCAAAAGGTCAAACGTGGTCAAATTACTTTGCATTTCCAGTCTTGACAATATAATCTTCAATTCTTTACATAGGAAATAAATCTGTTTTGGTGACACTATGCACATTCCTATAGTCAGTACACATATGGAAAGTATAATCTAGTTTCGGCAAAAGAATACATGGTGAATTCCAGTTATATTGGTTCAGTTCTGTGAAATCATTCTCCAACAAATACTGAATTTATTTTCCATACATTTCAGCATGAGAAAATTCATCATTTTAGAATTTTGTTTCACTGGTGTAGAAAGTACAGTTTCAATGCCATGGTAGATGTATTGAACAGTTTTGGAACATATAGAAACAAGTGCTCATATTGACATGCTAACAATTTTAGTTCATTCGTTTCCTGTTGCTCTAGATGCAAACGTTTCTGGTCCAGATAGTTCGATATTTCAGAATTACGACAATTGGGTGAACTAATCGCTACAGTCAGATTGCATTCCATCATTTAAATCCTCATTATGTGGGACAGGTACAGCTAAATCAATTGAGCAATTAATAGGAGTATCTCTATCGGCATACTTCTTTAACATATTTATATGACAATGTTGTTTCTGTTTCCTCCTCAGGAAAGCGTTAATGATATAATTTAAGTCAGTTAGTTCCTTTTGAAAAGTATAAGTCCCATAATGTTTAGTCTGAAGATGATTTCTAGCTATTGCCAAGAAATGCAGAACTTTATCACCAAGCTGAACTCTCCTTTCTTGCATAGTTCTGTCATGCCTTAATTTCATTCTTGACTCAGTAGAATAAAGATTAATTCTTGCTAATTTACAAGCCTTCGATAACTTGTATCTGAAATCAGAGACGTAGTAAAGGCGATAAATTTCGGAATCGTCGAATGTTTGAAGTTTGTCTTTTAATAATTTCAATAGTCTACCGACAGTATGTGCGAAAACTAATTAAAAAGGATTAAAACCTAATGATTCTTTAATTGACTCCGTAACATCAAATAGCAGTAAAGGAATACCCTCATATCATTTTTTCTGCACCAAAGGAATATAACCGCATCACATTTTCTAAAGTTTGAAGACATCTTTCAAAAGGTCACTGACCTTCAGGGTGATAGGCAAAATATTTAAACTGTTGAATACCTAACTCATGCACAACGTGTTGGGAAATTCCACACACAAAATTTATTTGACCCTTGATCAGACTGGACATATTTGGGGAGGCCAAAAGCTATAAAAAACTTATCAAAGCTTTCATTTTAGTTTGAATATTTAGATTCCTGGAAGGAATAGCCCCTGGAAATCTTGCGCACACGCACATTATGGCTAACAGGAAATAGTTGCCCGACTTAGTCGTAAGTGAGGGACATAATCAGTCTATCATTATTCTGCTGAAGGGTTCGTCAAATGCAGGAATAGGTTGCAGATGAATCTTAAATATCTTATAATTCTTTTCACTGCAGTTTCATCTGTCTAACATCTCTCTCTCTCTCTCTCTCTCTCTCTCTCTCTCTCTCTCTCTCTATATATATATATATATATATATATATATATATATATATATATATATATATATATATATATATATCCTTTATCTTTGTATCTGCTTCTCTTACATCATCTCTCTTTCTGCATTTTCCTCTCCTTTTCCTCTCTCTGGAGTAGTATTCCTCTTTCTTCTTTTTCTCTCTTCTTCGTCCATTCCTTTCTCTGTATTTGTATATTTATCTCTCATTTTCTGTTTTCTTAATTTGCATTTCCTTCATATCGTTCTGAAGTTGGAGCTTTCATAACTCTAATTCCATCTTTTGTTGTTGCAATACTTTTAATTTCCTATAAAAAAATCAGATTTAGATTTGCAAATCAATCCAAAAAACACTTTTACCCAAACATTGAACCAAAATATTCTTTATATCTTCCTTCGTTAAATGATCTTTAGTGATAGAAAGATCATGATGTCTAGCAAGCTCAAGAAACTCGTCCTATTTCAAGGATTCTATCACTTCCTGAGAATGATTTTAAACAATGGTCTCCTTTTAGATAACTTTGTGAAAGTTTGTTGTTTGGACTACTATGTGAAATTAAAATCTCTACCAGATACAAAGGAAATTCAAAAAACAAAATAAATTCAAATTTCATAAGCAATTTTAATTTCTCTGAAATATTTTAAGGAAATTCAGTACCTGGAGGAGCTCCCAGTTTTCTGTTACAAGTCTATGGTCTTAAACTAAGTAAAAGAAAAAGCATAACCATGCTTAGTATAATTCACCAAGCAATTTATTTTTTAGAATATAAAGTGAAAATTTGAAAGAAACGTATAGCATTGTGAAATAAATCTCAGATAATCCTAACCTTTTTTTATCGGAAGTCCTAACGTATAGAGTGTTCCGAATAGATTTCAGAGGTCTCACGAATGATTCACAATCTTGAAAGTACTGATGTGCCAATAGTCTTGAAGTATTGCATTTATATAGTCCAGATTGTCTTTGAAAGAATCATCAATAATCCCCAAAGTAATGTTTTAGTCCAATAAGTCAATGAGCACTTTGCAATTCCAATGTATGATTTAAATAAATGATTCTTCTAAAATTATTACTAAATTCAATTAAACAACTGATATTACGGTAGGAATTAATAATTTTGATGTTAGCTCTATATAAAACAATAAGACAAAATAACATGACCAGGATGTGTGTCAAAAGACCACGTCAACATGTTTACAATAAAAATTTAAAGGGGAAAAAACGTTGGTCCTGAACTCAAATACAATTGAACGTGTTGTTTCCTAATCACCATTGTTCTAAAGTATAATCTGCTTTCTTAGACAAAGTTTAACTAAATAATGTGTTGTTTACAAATGACATTTCAATACAATCTACAATTATGGACAAAAGTTTGAAACAAATACAGCGTCCTCTCAGCTACGATGGCAAACATCTTTTTCTCGACACCGCGGACAGGGATATCATTATCAGATCTTCCTACGAAGAATATTATCATCACATGCTTTGTATATTTAACCTTTACATTAATCATACATTGTGTACATGGGATTGGTCCACCACCCTTACAAACTGCAGCAGAGTATAATCCACAATACTCATATGCGTATCGTCGCTCGCACTTTGATGTGTTTCCAAAGAAAAGCCATGTGCAGTGACCTTTTCCAATCATATATAATATATCATTTCATTTTTAAGTATGTGGTTTTGCAACTTACACACGAAATTCACCGACCTTGGCAACACCTGCTGATAATCTTGCAAAACGATGTAAAACCGCCTAAAACAAACTGTCTCAAACGATCAAGAAATAATTCCTTAAACCTGAACAACGTCTGTATTGAAATTGTATGTCATACTGAAAATTAACCGATGAAGCTTTGTAATAGAAGGTGTTGACACACTAATACATACGACTCTGAGTGATATTAATCTAAAAGATATCAAAACATGAAGAGAACAACATGATTATAATTTAACAGGTATGGATAGATTACCAAAGAACGGACTACGAAAATTGAAGAGTTACAAAATTAGATGAAGGATAACAAAAATAAGATAATAGATGCACATGATATGTTTAATTTAATACCTCTCCACCTAGATTAATTTGCATTCCTGTTTCAATAATTCATCTGTATCATTAATCTGTTTTTGTAATAACTGTAGAGTTTCAGCACAATTTCCCACATCATCTACATACAATAAGGCAAAGAGCTCTGGAATAGGCTTTGTGATGAAATTACTACTATTGCACTTAGTTCGTAACGTTTGAACTAAATCATCAATTAAAAGTAAGAAAAGATTTGGGCTTAAAACACATCTTTGTTTTGTAAACTGCATTGCAATTAAATATCCGGTTAGTCCATTTGGTATTCGTACACGGTTTTTCAGAAAAGAATACATATTTTTAAAACATGTAAAATATTTCCCTAAATACATTGCTGCAAAAATCTATACATAAAAGTAAAACCTACCAAATTTACATATATAGTTCTAGATAATTGCATTCAAACTGAGCATATTATCGCAAGTGCTGTACTGTTTTACAAAACCAGCCTGATACTCATAAGATCATTGCTTATTGCCCATCTATACAACCGTTTCTTAAATATAGATGTGAATAATTTGCAGAGTGCATTTATTAGGTATATTCCCCTTGTAATTGCAGGATTAGTTTATACTCACATTCTTAAATATCGGATATATTGTTCTTTCTGACCACTCTTTCGGAAAGCCACCCGTTTTAAAGAGCTTATTAAAGAGCCCGTTAAGAAATGAAGCTATCCATGGTAAAGTTAGCTGGTAAAATATGACAGTAACCGGGACCTGGAGTTTAATTTTTAAAGAGTGAACGCTACCAATTATTTCTTGATTTGTAATTATTTTATTCCATACAAAATTGTCAGTCTCATTTCTTGTAATACCCTCATCGTCATCCATATTTGCATTTTTGCTAGACATAAAAAAGAATTAAAAATGTTAAAACCAGTCATTCTTTGTTGCTTTAAATGCACTTACATTTACCCTTTAATCTTTAAAGTGAGTTTCTACTACGAACATAAGCGTCTAGATGCAAAGTGAGGTTTGAAAATCAATATTTTCTTAAAAGGTGAAATTTCCTCTGTTAGCGTTATCGCAGTCTTGCTCCCACCACGAGGGATGTAAGCTCTGCGGTAAAACTGGACACTTCTGTGGATGCATTTCAATTTAAGATCCTTATAAAAGGTCTCAAACCTTTATACACAATCGTTGATATTTAAATGTAGTAAATCGATCATATCACAGGCATGTTCAATAATTTTCGGCGCAAAAGGTCGGAAAAATGATTCGCTATTTTTGTCTTTTAGTCAAAATAATTGTCTATTATTATCGTCGTCAATGTCCTCAAAGTCACTGCTAACGCCACCTTCACATATATACTCATTTTATGCATGACATCTTGTAATCGGATCAATTTTACAACAATTATTTAATTTATCAGCAAGTTTCAAGCTTAAATAGATCGGAAAATTGGAGGCTTTGTCTCTGTCATCAATATGAAAATTTGATAAAAATAGAAACAACTATGTAGAGGCTACAACATAATCCACTATAATGAAGCCATTAAGTGCAATGCATACTACATTTCCATTCTTATCGTTGAAAAGCCTACCGTTAAGTACAGGTATAGTAAAAATTTGGCACATTTGTACAAAGCCAAACCAAATTTGTTAATTTTTCATTGTCTTTTGTGTTACTTCGCACAGAGAATTTATCGCCATCAATCATCTGCATTTAATATAGTTTCGAAAGTACCAACGTGACTGTAGTCAAGAAAATCTTTTATACAAGCTCTAATATCTCCCGAAGTACCAAAGCAGCTTCTTGATATATAGATTTTATTATTTCTAATTTTTCAGTAGATAAATCATTTCCCTTTTCTTTAGTATTGTCATAAATTGGCGATCTCATCAGAAAAATATATACAAATATAAGAACTATCCGATAGTATTTGTTAAATTAGGGGAAATATGAAACACGTCACATCTTACATATCACTGCATATTGTTTACACTATATCTTTATTTACCAGATGTTAACCAATGCATTTACGCCATCTTGAGTTCCTACCTATATTTTTCTTTTTACTTACATGGCTTCGAGCTTTATATCTCTAAACAAGTTATGAAACGCTTCCTCCGACATATACCATGTTTTGCAAAAACCTAATGTTCGAAACAGATACAATAAGAGACTAATTCAGCTCTATATTTGTATTATTAAGTCCCTCTATATTCCAGCGCAAGAAAGGAAAAATTGAATAACTACACAAATCATTGCAATTATTTACATTAGGGTGGCCTTGACATGCTCCCTAATCCTGCTTATAGCTCGTTACATTAACACTTTCCTTCTCTCGTCTGGCGTGTTGATTCACCGTATACTTACTTTTCAGTGGTAAGTTTCTTCGCTCTGATGCTCGCCGTGCCAACCGAACAAACCTCCTCTTTCTTCAAGTCATACATGTAAACCTGCCCTGCTAGAATCAGTTATTTTTATTTTTTATATCCGATTGTCTCGAATTCATCCATCTTTATTTTCTTTCATCATAAACTCACAGAGTGATTTCCTCTCACCTCGTATATACTGAGTGTAATCTTCTAATACACGGTTGTGTAATGCGGTCTCTGTTCTTATACAAGGTAAAGATGGTTATGATAGGTGAATATCCCGTGCTCTGCGTGCCTAGTATATGGACGTCAGCCTTTGTGCCTTCTCGATATTATGCGTGTGGTTTATATGATGTTGTTGTTGTTGTAGGGTTTAACGCCATTTTTCAGCACAAGATAGGCTATACATGGCGGCCAGTATAATTGGTGGAGGAAGAACCCTGGAAAACCCCGGGAAGAACCACCGACCCACGAGAAGCTACTGGCAGGCTTTCTCACGTACCAACGTTAGCCGAGGATGAGGCTCGAATTCACGCAGACAGAGGTGAGATGGCAGTGATCCGTAACGGCGAGCGCTTTAGACCACTCGGCTACTCGCGGCCCCTTGGTTTATCTGAAGGGTGTCTTGTATGAAAGTTTTCATTTTCTTCGCATCTTCTCACCTACATCACATAAGTCGTTAGCTGTGCCATATAAACCATGAAGATAAGATCATTTCTTCTATAGTTTTTCTCATATGTTTTAATGTTTTTTCCATTTTCTTTACCCGATTCCTTAATTTCAAAGTTTGCTCCAGAAGTTTTTTTTTTATTTTCCTCCCTTCGATCACGGGAAGTATCTTTTACATTTTGATTGGGTTCATTGTAAGTTTTGTTAACGTTTTTCAGTTCTGCTAATATTCTTGTCAGAACCTCATTAGTATCCATCAATGGAATTGACTGCGGTGAGGTTGTAAGGATCTCGACCCTGAGTGTTCCAGAATATCGTGTTGATAGCCTTGTGTATCTCGTCCCTACCCTTGTATTGAGCTCTGGGCAAGGGTTTTGCTCTATCGAACCTCTCACCACTAACAACAAAACCCACTGTGTGCGTGTGTGCGTGTGTGTGCGTGTGTGATAGACAAAATGCAATTATCTCCTTCCTTTTGATTCTGCGTATTAACGATATTTTATTTCCATTGATACTGAATGTGGGTAACATAAACTCTTTATAAAAATATTTCTCTTGATTGTGCAAAGTTGATACTTATTGTTCAATCGAGTAATTTCTTTAGCTTAAAATATTTTATTATTTTTCGTTTTGTTTTGTTTCTTACCAGAATTGATTTATATTTGTGTAGCGCGACTGAGCTTTCGTGATCATATTATTAAACTCGTATATAACCGTCTAATTATTCGTTTCTTTTATTTTTATTATTTATTTTGTTTTTATGTTTAGGGAGATTTGTAACCTTTAAGTTAATTCGTTTGCAAACTGACATCTTTTTAGTAATCTAATTGAATCCCCGAGGATGTCAGTCTCTGAGGAATGTGGTGCAGGTGGCTATCCTCTGGAACATGAGTCTTTCCTATATAATATCAAGGTGACTGGGATGTTGAATCGATTCATTCAGTTACAAGCTTGCCTTTAAGTCAAATTTTAGTATACGCAAACTACCACCTTAGGTATTACCAGTAGCATAAAAAGGGGGGTGGGTGGGTGACGGGTGGTTGGGCCGTGCGCCAGCGTTCTTGTGATCCAAAATCGAACACATCATCCAGTAGATGAAGGGTGCAGTCTAAGGCTTTAAGGAATTTAGCTACTTTTTGGTGATTTAAATAAATAAAGTATAGATATTTTTAGTGCATACATCATACTATTGTCATAATTTTATATTCTTTGGTTATAACATCTATTCATTGCAATATATAAGTCTGGAAGATTGTTACATGCACACTCTTTGCTGTAACGTTGTTTGTCAGTATCGAATATGGGTATACATATAACTGTTGGTGGAATCGTTAAATTCATAGAAGCAGATTATTACGTTGTATCATTATTCAAACCTATTCGTTTATGAATTAATATCATACATTACTAAAATTGAATTACACTGCACTTAAAAACAATCGACAGGTTAAAAAATTTGAAACATATTATACATACAATTATACATATATATATATATATATATATATATATATATATATATATATATATATATATATATATATATATATATATATATATATATATATATATCGCATTCATGGAATCATGTGTAATTGCGATTAATAATTGTACTTCCTTATTCTTCCCACGGCGATTCACCACACTATATATTGTTTATACTTTTTATTTATATTTTTTTGTATATTTTTAGTGTTGCATTTTGAAAATGCGGTGTATTTAGTGGTAGGCTCATAAGACTGTAGTGTTCATGTCGTTGCCAAATGTTTGGAAGTTATTTGCTTGCATTTGTAGCTGGGGAATTATCTATTAAATGGATACATTGTAACGCTTGGGCTCGACCAGAACTTGACGTGCATAATTGCTGAAATTACAAGTTCTGCCATATTTATCATTAGCTTTTAAGGTAGCATGTTATTGTTTGTTCAAATAAAGTTCTATATTTGCATGTTCACTTCAGCACCAAGCCTTTTTTAATTGCAGACATTTCGTACTATTTAACGAGTGAACGGTAATTTTGTTTCGCAACGATGAATTCATTGCTTTATATCTGCTGATTCGCTTGCGGCAAAAATGTAACAACACATATAAATATGGTGTCAGCATAATTTGCTTCCTCTGACACAAAGAAGCTGAACAATCTAATACGTGCACTTAAATATTACACGTATCGCCATTTAAAAGACATGAAGGTACACATGCCTATTAACCCTAATTTATGCAAAAAGTACCAATTCTTTGAGGTTTATTTTCAAATATTGGCATGAAATAAGTGTAAAGGTAAATTTTGTAGAGATGATCGGGTCATATTGTAAACGTGTAATGAAGTATTTAGCCATGTTTTTCTGAGCTGGCATGCCATTCTCGCTGCGAATACGAATTCTCCCTCACCGAGATATCGAACATCAATTCCTACTGCCATATCTATGGTAGCCTATGTATTAACAAAATAAACGATGTCGAAGGAATATTATTAAATGACTGAAAATGAAATGGAAATGTCTTCCCTCACTGTTTTTTTCTTAATGTCAACAAAGCGAATACCGTAATTGTATTTTGTTTTCACAACACGAGAACCTGTTTGAATATTTTAGCGCTATTAAACCTTTTTCAGTTCATATTGGATTGTAATACCAAAAGCTGTGGCACCTGGCGAACCATTTCCACTGGCTTTTACCTTCTACAATACCATGAAAGATGTTGTTGTCCAAGTGGATATTCTCGACCAATTCGATCATTCCATTGCAAGGAAGGACAAAACGTTTGCAAGCGGTACAGTATCCATATCTTTGTATGTCTATTCATCAATGTCTGTAACTGCCTGAATGTATATGTTTCTATCTCAGTCTCTAGCTGTTTGCCTGTCTCCAATTTTATCTACCTCTTTACATCTCAGATACGATATCATGAAGCCGTAGTTTTAAACTATCAAGGATGTTACAACTTAGGCAGACATTATTCTTTGAAATATGAACAAAGCAAACATAAGCTGTTCCATTTGATGTACAGTTGATTGACCATTAGTACTGCAGAATTATAATTTCTAGGTTCAGCAATATTATTTTCATCCTAAAGTCTGAACACCCGAGCGAGTGATATCATATCTGCAGCCTATTAGTGCAGTGTTGTAAGATAATTGAAGCAATATCAGGAGTAAATATTTAAGGTGTAGGATCATGTTCTGCAAAAGGTTTCACAATCGTGTAATGAAAACTACATACAGGATTGAATACAATAAGTCAAGAAAACATTAAATTTTTATAAACGCTAGAGCAGCTAAAATATCGAAATCATTGTCAGGTGAAATAATATCAGGAATGCTTTCTTTGATACGTGAATTTATTCCAATTGATAAAAAGACTACTTAATAGCAGGTGGAATAATATACTTTATTGCTTTTTTATCTAATAGATTTGAATTGCCAATTTCGACATTAAATGCTGAGTAGATAACCTTTATTCACATTTACAGTACGGTTCAGAATGATCACTATTCTACCGATTCCATAATATAAAATCATAACTGTTCTCTCAGACAAAAACACGATCTATCTAATAATGATGAATTTGGAATGATTATTATATGTCAGGTGATTTTCATCGATAAATTTGTTCATATAATACGCGAGAGTTGAATAAGGAGCAGAGATGAGTGGGACGGTTGAACACACCACTTGTTTTGTCATTCAAACAGTTGAAATAGAGCAACCGTCCTCCGGACATCCCATGGGGGCAGCCGTCTAAAATAGTGAACACAAAATAAAATGCCATTAAAGGGCTACTTTATGTGCCCCACAAAATATCGTTTTGAAAACATATAGCGATAAAATATATCAAAATACCCTTGGATATTAACATATATGCTTGGATTCTACCTGGAAGCATTGTTAGATGTACGGGAGCATACTGAAACGCACATGCGCAGTGCTCAGAAGTAGGGGAAATGATGAATGTAAATTGTGCATTATGCATAATAGGAATAAAGCCAAAGTAAATCTGTTGTATGTACTACGGAATTTACACCGTGCAAATGCGAGTTCGCAGGGATAAGAAAAATGTCAATCTGTGTGAGTCTCAACAGATATACATCATTAACTGGTAGCCAATTATTTTAGTCAGAGATAACTTTCGCTCTAACATGTAGGCAACCATTGGATGGCAGATACCAATACGATAAGGGCAATACGTAAAGACTACGAAGCACTCGTACGAGCCTGGCCTCCATACTACAGATTGACTCGCCAGAGCGCGCTACGCATGCAGAAGTTACAAACACTGAGGCGAAATGACGGGGATCCAAAAAGAAAGTAAAGTAAAATGATCATCTTAATGCTATCACGCTTAAGCTGCTAGAAAACTCATTTAATGTTGACAAAGTCGTTCCTTAATATGCACTTATGCCCCAAAGCATGGATTTGGAATGGTACCGCAGGTTTCATCATGCCAAGGATGAGTTTAATATATTTATTTAATATATTTATATTTTTGCGTCAAGTGTATCACCGAAAGTAGGAAGGTTGAGAAGGGTACGGCGAAGGACATGATTGACTCGTTGAGGCAGAACAGCGCATGAAAATGGAATTATAACTATCGCATATTAAACAATACACGACATTTTGGCTGGCATTGACAGTACCTACTACGGAAACATAACCGATGTCACCAGGGGTGTTATGCACCTAAGAAAGGATACCAGCTCTGGAACGGAAACCTATACTGCGAGGCGGAGCAATTGACAAAATATTTTTAAAACGCCACTAGAGGGAAAGACCGTCGCAGGAGGCTGAAGGAGTCGGACAGGTTAGTCAACGAACTGGATGACTTAGAAAAACCTTCAAGTGGGCGATCATACTAGGATGCATCTCTAGCCATCCATTCAATGATTATGACATGACTTGGATTGTCAATGATCGCCGTGAAAGGTACAATCGCGCGTATCTGACAGTATCCCGTGTGGAGTGCCTGTCTCCGCTCGAATGGATCGCTGCGCCACCGGTTGTGGTGGCCAAAGTTAGGCGAGCGCCACTTGAAACGTAACACAGCAAGGCTCGCTGTGAAGATACTTGTCGCGTATAAGCGGCAGGATAAGGCCCATAATCAATAGTTATATTGCTCAAAATAGATGAAGTGCCACTTCTCAGGCAAGAGCGAAATAACTGTCTGTGCAGATTACAACATCGACGTAGACCACCCAGAAAACGGCCATGTTCGTTCGAAGAGAAATGACAGGTTGACCTATTTGGAGTGCAACTACAAAAGTAGAGTAGCGCCTCTTTGTCCCTCAGATAATGGTCTCGACTAAAACAATGTGTATATTGACTAAGATCCTCTCCTAAACCTATTGGCCACATCAATGCCACAGCAGCGATTACTGCCTCAACCTGTACTTGCCCAATATCATTGTGTCTCTTGCCTGTGAGGTGTGTAACCTCAACCATTTAGGCAGCCACAACGGCAGGCATTTGTCGAACTAAGTTAGTGTTCTATGGTTTATGGAACTAAACTATTTGCTATTCTTTATTGTTCTGGATCTTCCATCTCGGCAGGGGAAAACTTGCTTTTGCTTGCTCTCTGCTAAAGGATGGGTCCGTCTGCAAATATCATACACGTCTAACCCTTTTATATTTGCCTGAGAGAAGAATATATTTGAGCCAGAGAATACGAGGGCGTTAACAATTGCCCCGTCGGTCATTAGAGCAGCACAGCAATTAGGCAGCCGTGTTGAAATAGGCATGAATTATGCCTTACCTAATTAGCATGTAACCAAGTGTATAAGGGTAACGGCATTTGCTGAGTCTTCAAAGTCTGTTTTATTCTCAGCAAACGTTTGGCCATTATCTTATACCTAACGTCAAAGCCTACAAAGCACTGCACCATTGTACAATAGGTGGAGTAGACATGCTGCAAGACCACTGTTCCATTTTAATAGGCTCGTGTGTGTGTCTAATAGTGTCTTCAATCGTATGACGTGTTTGTTTTTCCTCCTAACCCACGGCTAATTGGCATTTGTCCTTCAGTTTGCCGCGGGATAAAGCATCCAAGAGATTAGCCATTAAAGCTAGGCTCCCACATGAAACATGCGATTGCACCGTGTTTGCTGCTGTTTCAGCTCCTAGGCTCCTATCGTTTCGTTTACAATTTACGAGACACCCGAAAGAAAGGCACAATCGTCGATTAGTAAGAGTGTGGTGGTTTCTGCTAATGTTTTAGCGATCGAACATAGTTAGGAATCCTGATTATATACGTCAGGGTTGACAGTAAATATTCCTGCATATTTTCCCTCTTGTACCCACAGCCGATTGCAAGCCTTGTTAAGATGTATTGTCGGGTAGATGACGATAATGATACAATCGAAGTGGCACATAGGTGTAACTCGGAAAATGAAAAACAAAAGCAGCCATTCAGATGATAATAAAATTGAAGTGACCCTTAAATGGCGATTCAAGAAACTCCCATGCATATGCTTTTACCATGGTAGGGGAGGAGATAAACGATCCATATCGAGTCATCTGGCTGTACATTATCAAAGAATTGGCGGCCAGCTTACCACATGCCAAACAGAAACTGACCATTTCTTATATGTAACTTCTAATGACCTCATGCCATTTACAAGAAAGAATTTATTTTGTTTAAATTCACCACTGTTTCTCGACAGAAGCTCAGTGGTCCTGATGGATTCATTTGCCATAATTGTAACGCCAAATTTCCCCCTTATGATATTGCGCCGGCCCTGACACTTTGTTTGGCTCCAAAAATATTCTGTATCGCGATTAAATTGTATGGTCTTCGAAAAGTGTGGCCTTCGCCTATAGGGAGTTTAGGTTGATGTTCCACTTAGTTTCAGTCTTATTTAATATCGCCCTGCTATTATGCAGCACTCTGGTGGACATTATAACCATTTTCTCCTTGTACTGTTGCCTAACCATGCGTGCAAGTTCTGAGATTTTTTCAACGTCTAACTCCAATGAGATACCGTTGACGGTGCAGATGTATCGTTTTATGGCGTTCTGGATCACCCTTCCGTAGGTTCTGAACGTCATCTCAAAGGTTAAACTGTCTGAGAAGTAGTATGGTGTGTGGTCATGTAGCAGCTTAATGTCGAGTGGCACTAAGAAGCGGTTCCCAAATGCGGAGACGATAGATGCATTGATTTCGATATCTTTGTTGACATTTTTATCATCAACACGTCGGACAGTAATGTGGGTGTACCAAATGACCTGACAAATCGTGTTTTCCTTTCTTTTTGAGTCACTCTAAGATCTTGTCTTCTTTACGATGGCGCAGTCCTGGTTTATCACGTTTCGATGGCTTGCATGTCTCCTGTGCATCCGCTTATCAATCAGGTAGTTCTTGTCACAATCATATCGTTACCATTTTGGTTGGAAAATATGCTTTCTCATATGGCGCTAGAGTTGTTGGTAACAACAATATGGTACGTGTTACCCTCACAACAGGCTCTCGGCGGATGGAACATAGCGGATCGAGTTTGTTTCTGTATTTAGACATGCAATTTGTACCATTGGAGTTTACGTGCCATTTCTTCAGCAAACGAGAATTGGTTCTGCAGCGTAATACAAATAAAATAAGCACATGGCTGATGGCGGCCTTGAGATGGGGTAGTGGTGGTTTGTTCCTCGTGAGTTGTACCAAAGTAAATGAGACAGAAAATTGTCAGCGAGGACGAATTCTTGGGCCGGAGGTATGCACGGGCCAGCCGATATACCCACATGAATCCTAAAACGATATCTACCTGAATTTGATAAAACGAGTGATATCCTGGAAAGCGCGAAATCAGCTTAAATTGTATTGTTGTAAAGTGAATGTTGAACTTGATTTGTACTGAAACATTAAAATAATCCACAAAATGTCTTGCCCACAACATGTGGTTGATTTTGTTCGAGAGTTAGACATGAAGAAGAAGTCGTTGTTGGCTGTTGGCTGAGGAAAACAAAACTCATCACAGCTCGAAAAGAGATCCCAACCGACAACGGCACCACCGTTGGTGTGACGCCATAGCATGAGCATCCCGCTTCAGTGGGATCAGATGACACAGAGTTCATGGGGAAGCAGGAAGTAGCACAGGAACCTAACAGCTCCCAAAGCGAGAGATCACTGAAGTCGCTGTTGTGGGATTCAAGCCAATTTTAGCGCATGGCGGCCAGTATAACTGGTTGAGGTAGAAACTGGAGAAACACAGGTAAGAACCATCGACCCACATAAAGTAACTGGCAATATACACATTGGCCGAGTCCCAGACTTGAACCCAGGTGGACAGAGATCAGATGTCGGTGAAAGGTAAATGCTAGTGCTTTATCCGCTCAGTCACGTGGTGTCAACGTGGGGATTGATGGATGAGTGCACAAGTATAGTAACTTCTCAAAGCTGCAGAGCTTGATAACGACATGTCCATAAAAATCTGAAGTGCGGGAAAGCACATGAACTAGTCAATGAGGACAGGGAAGAGAAAATGAGAAAATCTCGAATACGAAGGCGGGCCACAGCTAGAGGCTTCAATCAATAATCGAGAACCAAATGAAAGGAAACAAAAGCCAAAACACCTAGAGTAGCTGGCTAATATGCTCAAAACACTGGCTGTAGTAGCGGCTGCGGCTCTGCCTGGAATTATTTGGTCAAATATGTTTTTCTTGGTGAAGACTACTGTCAATACTCTCGGCTGCCAGGCCAAAAATCTCGTGGTGCATGTCATATCTTTTGCCGTTCTCTGCTCAAGTTTGTCTTAAATGAAAGACATGCGAGAGGGATCAGCATTTCGAGGAAAATAGGTCCCAACATGATGCTGGAAACGACTTGTGTCGATGTTATGACTTCGCAATCTTCGGTTATTTTCGGCGTCTGTATGTTTTACATAGTGCTGGTTTGTGGCCTTGCTCCAGTCATTCCAGCTCAGGTGGGGTCAAACCCGACCTCTTCGTGTATCGTTTGCTGTGGTTACGTCGCAAGTTTTATACTTTGCACATTGACAAACATTTGTGCGGGTATTCTTTCCAAACTAATGTCAGTACTGGTAACTATCGTAACTGTTGCCATGTTGTCGTCTGCAACAAGACGATCTTTGTTATACACCGCATAGCTACCACCTTTAAGCTCCATATCAGTCATGATCAGGCCTCCCCACACGACGTAACCTAGCTTGTTTGTATATTGCTTAAACTGTATATAGATGTTTAACAAATAGTTATAAATTTAATAAAATTTAGTTAAATCTGACAAATCATTAATTCGTCCTGTCCCTCCTGGAAATCGATTAATTTGAAATTCTATTCACCCGCAGTGACCCAAGAGAAAGTTTATCTACATTGAAGGAAACTGCCTTGTACATACGATTGACTTCTCCTGTGCCCCACTATCCGATTGTATATACACAACAAATCCCCTAATAGCAAGATTAGAATGATGTGAGAGCGCTGAAACATACTGGTCTGCTTTCATTGTATATTTAGCATGGTATTCATTTGAACATGCATAGTGTTGATCGATTATCATAAACCGGTGACTTTTTTCCAAAATAAAATACCTGATTCGTTTTTGTTTCATTTTTTATGTGGGATTTTTCGGGGGAGAGGAATTTTATTATTTGTGTTATGTAATATATATATATATATATATATATATATATATATATATATATATATATATATATATATATATATATATATATATATATACAAGGATGTATATATATAATTCATGTAATTCATTTTTTAAATATGATTATTACTTTACAATCTTTAATCAATTTAAAGACATTGTTGGCAGGCAAAAGTCATACAGTTATTATTCTGAATGGGCAGTAATTTTTATTTACTTTCTCAGCAAATTAAAAGGTGACGGTAACAATATTAGAAATAACACAATTTGTACGAGGCAAAGCGTATCTTAAAAGTATTGCGAGGCCTTTGTGACTTGAATGTAAAGCTATGAGACTGATCCCCCAGACGAAATCCCTTAATCTCAAAGTCTTGGTATCAAATCGTTCCAGTAGTGTCAAAGTCCATATCAAATAGGAGTTAAATTCATACACGTGAATGTATTTATGGTTTGAATTACCTCAGGAATTTATATCTTTGTATTGCCCTAGAAACTCCAGAAGGATTGAGTTGCAATATGTGTTATCTTTGAAGGCGACAGTCACCACAACTGGATGCAAGAAACATAACGAAGAATGGTCTAGGATTTTGTGATAGATATTGGCCAGAAGATGACCTTTCATAACCCAAACAATTCAACTTATTTCCGTCTAATATTTCGGTATAATCCTTAGTCACGGGCACTTTGATATTTCGTAGCGCTGTATATTTCCAAATTAAACATTTTTGGTACACCGTCTATTTTAGCCGACCATCCTCGTGTGGTAAAGGGCTGTCGGGACCAGCAACGTAACCGTTTATTTTGGCGAAACGCGTGGTATATTCATCTCCTAACCCTACAATCACTGCCCCGTTGGTTAACCCTCCCCCCCACCAACTGGTTCCCAGCTTATGTCTGTCTTTGTATTATATTTAAATAGTCTTGCTTTGAAAGATGCTTGTGGTACTTAAATCCACCTTTTGCGTTCACAAAAAGCAATTGTCCCAGGTGTCGAACAATTTTTCCATGAAGTTAGGACACTAATAAAAAATATAAATTGCCTATGGTTACAAAGATAAGATTGGCGTAGGGTGAATAGAGGATAGTGTTGATGGGTGTTCGGCAAAAGATGTTTATTAAGACCTGTTTGTTTTGATTTGTTTGTGAGATTGTGTTTTAACATCACGCTACATTTTTTGCGTTCTTACCAGATGAAATGGATAAAAGATGGGACACAGCATTATTTATTCATTTATGTATTAATTTATTTAGTTATTTTTGTATTTAGTTATTTTTCTTTAATTTATTTATGCAGTTATTTGTTTGTTTACTTATCTCTTAGGTTCATCTGATATCCTAACAATCCAGGTGGGTAATTTCACTACTGATATATAAGTTTCGGCCTTTTTAACGTCCTTGTAAAACCGCAAATCTTCCTTACTAATACATATTCAGTAAGCAACCGTACATCTTTATTGTTAGATCGTATGACCGGGTTTTCCAAAAGTGTATTATTGGAGCTATCACAAATAACATACATTCCAATTTACGCACCCTAGTACTACAGACAAGTAATATATGCCTAATTGAAAGAGGAAGCTGCACAAAAAATGAGAAGCAGGAAGTCAAATATTTGTCTTTTAATATTTAGAACATGCTGTGTGCACGAAAGAATGGAAAAGAATCAGATAAATATGATGGTTTGAGATATTTGAAACACGTTCTTCTTAAATCACACTTTCCTTGACAATCGCGATTTAATTTTAATGTGAGTGCAGCCATCATAGAGATTGATGTACGGCACTTCTTATAAAAGGACATGAATTATAATATCTTTGAATAGATTGAACCCTTTTTACTCATTTACGTTCATGTTGCATTTTGTATTTCTGGTGCATATCTATATCAAGAGTTTATCCAACTGTTAATAGTGAGGGTGTTTATTTTTAACTGATGAGCGCATTTTAATCCAAAAATGTATACACTGTAGGCCTGATTTAGAGGTATTGGTTTCAAATATACTGTATGCATTTATAAGGCTATCCAGTCCTTTAATTTAGTTTCTTTTAATTATCTTTAAAGTACCTTTAAGAAATATATCAGACAGTATCTATGTAGCAGTCCCTATATATATATATATATATATATATATATATATATATATATATATATATATATATATATACCATGTGTAAAAATAACCTAGCTGTTAGTGGAAGCTGTCCTACGAGCATGCTACCCTCACACCTTCATTGCGTGATTTAAAAATAAATGCCTATGCTGTTTTCTATCACAGATCCCATATGGTGTAAACTACCAAGACACGTATAGTATTGCAGTGAGAATGCAGTCAGATTTTTACGTTATTGAGAAGGCTTCTGTCAACTTAGATCGTGGATACCGCCCTGAGACATTCCAACTCTTCGTACAGACTGACAAAGCCGTGTATAAACCTGGCCAGACAGGTATGTTAAACTAGTCGGGCATAAAAGACCTTATCGGAAATTAGCAAAGCATCATGAGTAAAATGAGACAAAAATTCGCCATTTTTCTTAATCGACTTCGACAAGCAACTGTCTTTAGTAATTTAAACCTTACTAAGAATTGACTGCATAGATAATATGTGTACTGATTGACATTCTGTGAGTACCGAAGGAGGATGTCACGAGGACATCAACAATTTAATGATAATAATGATAGGTTACGTTATACGAATGTTTTGCCTAGGGCACTTGGGTATTATTATAAAAACCTGGCAATTTTTCTCTCCATGCATGCTTTATGTGCATCACGTTCCGTCTTGGAAATGACAAGACATGAAACTCGGTATTACTACCTTGCAACATTAAGGAATTCATAACTATTTATACTTACCTTGAGATATAAATGAAAACAAAATCATCGTGGTAATTACTTTACACGAACAATGATTTGTTAACTTCCCGAAACTAGCTAAAATGTGAAGATCTCACTTTAGTGCTTTGTGGTAATAAGGGGTATGCACTGCTACATCATTACAGGTGCTGGAAGTCATGGCTATGATGGTGTGGTTTGTCTTTACTCAATAAAACAAAATTTTTATTTAATCTTTTCTTGTCATTTACTTAGTATAATAAAATACGTACAAAATGTTTGAGAGGTTCTGTCCATTAAATATGAGGATTTGTAGTTTTAGAACTTTCAAGCCCTCGATGTGGAAAATGTGGATGGACGACATTTATATACAAAACATAAAGATAGTCTGGTTTAAATATTTTAACTCAGCTTTGAGCCCGACAAAAAGCCAGTCAAAATACTAGCTGCAACCTGGACTTAAAAGAAAATCGATTTCTTCCACTAATCCATCGCTGTCCAAAACAACTATTTCCTACATAAAACATCCTTCTGGTTTTCAATAATATAGTGAATATCATACCATCTGATCTACTGTGAAAACATTCTTCCGTTGAAGGGTTGGCTTAAAACTTCTCTGTGTGTATACTAATTACATTTCTTTTATACATTGCAAGTTATTGTCTACGATTTACGTACCACTAAATATGCTCATTATCCTTCATGTATTTCTTTTAGAGAATGAACAGTGTCAGGGCACGGAAGAAATTGGGCTATTGTATATCAGTCAGGAATGTTTAGTATATGTGTACCTTTGAGTGTCCAAGAGCGTATGGGTAATACTGACGTTTCTAATCACTGAAAGGAAGCTGATGTGTTTTTCTTGTTCTGAAAAATATGTTAAGGAGGAGTAAAATGATGAACACAGTCGTTTAAACACCACAAGTGGCGGAAATTGTTGTCGAATGTGTCAACTAATTAATAGTGCTTTGTTGTATAGATGTCTTTTTGTGACCTAATCATCCAACTCATTCGATGTGGTCAATGGCTTAGTCTCTTCCGCTATGCAAACCACGTTTTAAAATAAAATTGTATTCAGTATACTTAGAAAATCTACAAAAGCGTGTTGGCTGTTTGCTATTGTTGTTTAGTTTTCTTCAACAAGGACCACTTAAATAATATCTCAAGAACAGTGTTTAAGCTCATGATAGTGTCAAAATTTCAAATGAGTGCCCTACACGTGATGTTTTCATTAAGAATGCATATTCAGTCTGCACGAAGGTCACCGTGGAATCTATAGGATTTTAATATTTCGTTTGGAAAGGTATGAAATACAGAACAATTCAAAATTACGGACGACACTATAAGGTGTGTTTATTTGGCATTGCGGTTGGAACGTATATAGTCTGTATGAATATAATATGGTTGGGACGATATGTAGGTGTATCGACATTTAACATTACGGCTGTGACTATGGGGGGGGGGGAATGAAAATATAACTCACTGGCTAGAAAACAACAAATACTGAGAATTAGGGATGTTAATCATCTTCATGCTTAATGTCAAAGTTTTAAATGGGAAAATGAAAACAGATAATATGCAGAATACCATAAAAAATTAATGGTTAACGTATTTACAGGGTTGGAAGCTTTGGTTAATGGGACTTGGGTGGTTTTATACCGTCACGGTTTCATCTTGTCAGAGTCATTGTTGACGTAAAAAAAATATATGACCATAATGACACTGAATCACAACTCTAAATGTTATAGTACACACATAAATAATGTCACGATAATTTAGTAAATATCCTTGAGGAATCCAAGAGTTAGGTGATTTAGGAAATATATACAATATTTTCTACAAACACCAGAGTCTTTGTCTTTTATTAAGTTGTTCTTACTTTATCCCTGTAAGGAACCGACCATTTCATTTTTGTGGCTGTATGGAACATAATGTTTCTTTCTAACCAGGATATTTTTTTCTTTTCGTACATGAAGATACTTTTTGTCAACTAATATAATGGACATAGTAGGTTCTTTGTCTATATAAATCAGAGTATGCATATTTTTCAATCTATTTGAAAGCCGGAATATATTTTCTAAAGCATTTCGTTTTTAAACCCAATTCCAGCATCTCCAGGTTCCGAAAACTAAATGGTTGGTGAAAATTAAGTGTAGATGGAACAAATGTATAATTTGTGTCGTCTGTCGTCTGTTTATGAAGTCATCAAGGAACGCCATAATACTATCTGAACATTTGGTTTATAAATTTGTTCTAATATAGTCCGTGACCTCTTCACAGTACGATGTTAGATTTTTTTTGGTATAAAGTTGTTTTTTGTTTACAGTGCTAATGATGGATACTTTTTCAATATATGCACCCCACCCCACCCCCCGGAAAAAATATCCCTACAAAAATTATAACTTTATTTCACAATTGTTTTTCATTTACGACATTTTAACTTAGAAAGCTTTATATTAAACATAAAGAATCACGCCGCATAGTTCTATAAAACAATTACATTTGCGAATTTCAACTTAGATCAGTTAATTCAGAAAAATAAACAATAAGAATTGTTATTGTAACAGAGAGAGAGAGAGAGAGAGAGAGAGAGAGAGAGAGAGTCTTATTCAGATTTTACAACATTTTCCATTTTCTTTAATATTTATTTTGTAATGTTTAATAAAGAAATCTGTCGGACGTCAAAATCGAAGCGAAAATTATACCAGCTTGGAATAATCGGTAAAATGTGTGCTATTACACTAGGCTAATTTAAAACAAAATCAATTATTTAAATTAGAATCTGCTTAAGAGTGAACTATATGGCGTACTGGAAAGATATTGTGAAGATCTTAATGGTAAATTCAATATCTACTGTATTTATATTTAAAGTCAAATTTTAAGCTTTTTGTAACTAATAAATATGGATTTCAGAAATATTTCCAAACTTATTTTTATCGTCCCAGTGAAAGAATTTAGACTGCTTTGTATTTATAAATTATTTGATTTATTTCCGAAACGTTTGATAATCGAGTAGAATGAAACCGCCGGCCTCGCCTTTTTGTTACCGTTCAGGCCCACTTAAACACATCGTCGCCTTTACACCCATGACATAGTTATCACCCACGCGACCGATGCGTGTTGAGCACTTTTAATCTTGTCGGCGGGGTTGTAAACATACACGTCACGTGAGTGAGCCAGTGTTTGAGATAGAGTCTTCTACGGATGTCAGTGACCCCAGGTTTCCTCGAAGAGCGAACTTCTATCCCTTCATGCTACTTGAGTAATAACTGTTGTAATTGTAGAAACGAAATACCGCAGAGTGAGTCTCAGACAGGCATGCATATGAGAACGATAAATGAATAAATACACCGCATACAGGGCGGATTGTATTACTGTTAAAAAAAGCTCTGTATTGATTGTACTCCACAATCAATCTTTGGAATGTCTAAGTGAAAAATATATTAAGTTGTGCATATTGCATTGAAGAAATGCTGCGGCGGTTTCTATACATAATTTGTAATGGTAGATAAGCTATTGATTGCCAAAATATACTGAAAGAATTTAACGAGCAGAAATGTACGATAGTACGCATCACATACATTTAACTTAACAAAACCGCAGGATACTTTCATTTATTCAAGTATTTGTGGTCTCCTTTCTATCAGTCGCTTACTTCTTTTCTAGGAAAGCAATTTAATTTGTATTGTGTAGTGTTAAGTCAAGTATAAATTACAATTAAATATTAACCATATGTTCCATATAATAAACATTTACGTTTTGTCGCATAAGGCAGACCATATTTTCAATTTCAGTTCATTTCCGGGCCTTTGGAATATTTTCCAATATGAGTGTCTATACAGGAAAAATGAACATTTTCATTTACGTGAGTCTCTCTATATCTCAATCTCTCATTCATACAAAATCCTCGTGCACACATATACACTTCGTAAAACAAAATACGATAATACATAATAATAAAGCTCCCTTCAAAGTAGGGTTGGGGTAAGCGTAGAAGTTCCTGCATAAGTTTATAATGAAAAGAATTTCCTTCCCTCACACTGAATATATTTATCCTGTACTCGTAGCTTATTTTACACATTTAATTGATAGTTATGTATACTTAATGTATATTCTACGTACAATTTTACCCAGCCGTCAATTGAGTCAGTTTTTTAAAATGTTATGTCTGATAAAATAGGATTTTTTTAAAAGCTATAACTTAATTTAAAAATGTTTCTTGAGTTTACCATCGCATGATCCTTCTGTGAATTTCGCTGAGACCTGAACTTTGATGTAAAAGGGTACTGATTTTTGCGGTCATCAATTGTGAAACTCCATGTCGGTGGCGGTATGTATATAATCAGTCTATCAGTCAACGTGGACGAGGCAAGTAATAACTATACTAAACATGGCAATTTTGGTTGTATCAAAAAATTGTTTGCAGTACCTATTCACGAGCCACCATTCGAAGCTAGTCTATGCGTGTGATACGGTTTTGAAACTGTTTGACTATAAGTTCTCAAGGGCTTATGAAAGTTGAATGGTCAAAACTGTGATGGAGTGACAGATTACCTTACCCACAGAAAACTGCTATGAGTAGTGTGCAAAATAAGATCAAATTCACTACTACATACAGTGAAATCGAACTCAGATTAAAATATTTAACAACCTGTAGCTTATGGGGCATATTCCAAATATTACCGTCATTTAGTGTTTTTGTGCTGAATCAGCGAAAAGTCCTATTGATAAGATTAAGAATGGATACATTAGATAGAAACACTAATAAAGTAGGGACAATGGGTGGCAAACGATTCCATCCCGTATATGTCTGCCTCCCAACACTTATTCTTCTTTCAATTTATCCAACCAGTGGTTCGAAATATGTAGATTTTCTTAGCATGGATGATACAATTCGAAAAGAAAATATCGTTTATCGCGAAAATACATAAAGTTGCTTCAGTTTGAAGGAGAAAAAACAGATGTTGATCGTTTCTTTGCTGCACATCACAGTTAATGTATTTTTTCCCCTTTTTTACGAGTTCATCGTCAACTTTACGTTTAACAGAACTCTAAAGAAGGCCAATCTTTTCGGTATGTTTCACTCCTTGGTATCACAGCAGCTAGCCCTTATATAGGTGACAGTCATATACATGTAACACTATAACATCCCTGGTAAATATTTGATCCGCAGTTCTTTACGCAATAATAAAACAATATTTTGATTGAAAAAGATGCCTACCAGATAAAAAATTCGTTAGTATATGATTTAATTTATCTTATTAATTTTCGACACAGGATCCAAAAGGCAATAAGATCAAGCAATGGCTGGATATCGCGGAGCCAGGATACGGTGTAGTTGAAAACTTTATGCCGCTAGACAGTGAACCACTGCTTGGGAACTGGAGGATTCAAGTGGATGTCCCGAATCCTGTCAGTATTGTATAAGTTTACTATTGTCTTGTCGCTAAAGGACACGAAAATGATTGAGCAAAAGCGATATGTTTTTAGCACATGTCTAATTCTGAAAGAATTATATTTCTTGCATAAAAATCATCTCAGATCTATGAACTGTCTTTGCTGCTGAACATGATAAAAAAACTGAGTTCACTTATCCATAACGTTGACTTACAATATTCAGTTTAATGCATATTTAATAGGCAATGAAACCCTCTTCATTTGATAACTGGTTCATCTTTTTAAATATAAGTGGAAAAGATTAGTAGCTGCTACTTATCGTTAAGAACGTAAGTATGCAGAGGTCATTGTCATTCAGAGCTGAATCAGTATTTACTGTATGTATCGCGCACACTTACAGTACATTTCAACGGATATAACAATTCTTTCTAAATGAAATATTCTCCAAAGGTTGTGTGTATAACTGTATCTTAAAAATGACAATATTTAACGTAAGCTTATATGAATACGTATTTGTGTGCATTTACATTATGCGTATATTTATGGTTTTATAAAGGATATTTTACTTTAGGTATTAGTTACTTGTCCCGGTAATTTCTAATAAATCAGCAAAATTATACTGAACAAGTTTTACAGCTTGTATTACCAGATCTGTATTATGTTCCATGCATAACTTGAGACACATTGTCGCATCTTGAACTTTTATGCGTTTTTATTTGTTAAAATACATTTTAGTCAGTAGTCGCAATTGCTTTCATTTTATTACGATATTTCGCTGAAATTCGAAAAATGCAACTATTGCATTATGTTCATGTTTTACATATCACATGAGAAGAAACGTTGATGATTTTTAATTGGCATTTATCTCCTTTTGGAAAATTAACACATGTTTGGAATCGCCACCTACCAAGTTTACTATAATGTATTCTTCTAGACTTATAGGTTACTGCATTTGTATGGGAAAATATGAACGAGTTTTTCGAAAGGAAATACTGTACGACCTTGGAAGTGCAGTATATCCATCCGACAAAACGAGTTCATATTTTCCCATACAAATGTAGTAACCGTTTTATTATATACTCATTTTTTAATCCTACCTAATGCTTAATTATATTAACCAAATACACTACATGAAACAAAGTAACTGAATGCATGCCGTATTCCAAACTAAATACATAAGCGCAGATTCATCATTACACACAACATTATTATTGCGCACATAACTCTGCCCAGATAAATTTGAACTTATTCGCGTACTCGACATAACATTCAACAGAAAATGACGTGTCTAGTTAAAATTGAAATTTGGAGTCATACTGTGAATGAATGCGCATTGCAGCAACTTTTCCATTTGATCTGGGATGAATATATTTTGGTAAGTTTTTCGATTCTACGAAATTTCGTGATTATGGACTGGATTTATATGTGACAATTCCACATGAAATACATCAGAATGAAGAAGCGAGGGAGAAACGTGTTGACATCTGCAAATGTGTTTCTGTTTCTGTCATTGAATGTTTGAAATCTTAATGTTGGAAAAATACGAAGTCTTGCAATTGCAATTATCAAAAAGACGCTATAGAATTTAATGCTTATTTGATTTTGAGTGCGGTAAGGTGGATGTAATTGCACTTATATTCAAAATTACAGTACAATTTCGAAATGTGTAATCAAGATTGAGAAACTATGACATGGCTCATGTAATTTGGATTTGCAGAACTAAAAAGGTACATTTTGAGGAAATTCAGGATGTAAACCTGTAAGTATATTGTTTTGCCATTCTTATCACCAGCTAAAGAAGACAGTATATGCCTTGTCACTTGAATGTTGTTTGTAAGCTCCCTTTCTTGCGTCTGTTGTATAGCTAGCCTAAATCCGAAACATTGTATCAAAAATGTTAATGCGGAATGTACCAAATCAGCTGGTATGTGGCAATCCACGAAACATCTGCTTTACTTCATGAAGAAACAAATTTAAACAACCAAAACGTAAAGCGCCTACTACGAGAGTGTACATGATTTGTTTACAAATCATAAGTGCTGGCGTCTGCGTCCATTGTTGTTTGCAATAGAAAATAGTTCCTTTATGCACGTGAATGCAATATGTGTATTTGCACGTGAGTTCAGTATCGGGTAATATTGCACGGTTCTGACAATGTAAAGTTAACTGAGAAAAAAAATGAGCATATAATAACAATATTTATTTAATTTATAATCAGATGCTTGCATTTTCACAATAAAAAGCAGTGCAAACCTTCCTGTTCATTGATGTAAAAATAGCAGTATAGTATACGAATCTTTCTTAACATTGCAAAGGATCACTTATTTAGACTTTCAGTACCTCACATATGCATTGGAACAGACGAATATGTTATTAATATCCTACTTGTCCATGTGAAGACGTGTTATACCCAACGAGTAGTTTGTTCGTCGTATCTATGGTTCTGATTTTGTGTAATTCATTGGTGTTAAACTTTACACAACTCTACCAGAAATAATTTGAATAATTATATGCTCAATTAATTTCTCCATTAGTTTTAGACTGTCGGAATTGTGCAGTATTTTTGGATATTACACAGCTTCATACTGCACGATAAATATGCCTAAAATAGTATCGTGTATTAGGAGCTACTTTGTAAACAAACTATGTACACTCATATTGTAGACGCTTCAGCATTAGGCTGGTAATATTATATTTGTTTGTGTTTACAAGCTGTTTTGTCCATTTGAAAGTAGAGATAATAACCTTAATGATGTGGAAGAGTTCATGGAGTCACAAAATAAACCTTCATACAAGCAATCCAAATAACGTGATGTTCGCAATATCAACAACAAAAGTGAAAAACGCAGTACTTAAAAATACCATTCTGATCATTTAAACAGTTATTTTGGAGAAATAAGCATAACGTCCTACTAACAGCGAACATGCAAGTGGTAGGGTACAAACATATGTCTTCTTTAGATGGTAATAAGACTGGTAATAAATATACTTACATTTATGCAGCTTTAATTTCTCAAAATTAGCTCTGCAAATTAGAATGATATGACCCATGCTATGGAAAATCTGATACATACCGAAATTGTATAGCAATTTCAATTATATTTCAAACTGAAATCACATTCTCCTTTTTGCACTGAATTTACCAAGTCAATCCAGTCCATCACAAGCAGAAAATCAGAATTGAGTTGGATCAGCAGAAAAGCAAAATGCATCTATTCCAGACCAAATGGAAATGTTTTTTCAATGCGCATTCATTCATTTAAAATATGATCCCAAATTTCAATTTAAGTGGACCCGAACGAGAAGGACTTTAAATTAATGTCGAGCGCGCGACTAAGTTGAAAGGTCGCTGGGTATAGCTAAGTGCGCATAAATATTGTAACTGTGATTTGATGAACATACGGTTGTGTATTTATTTTGAAATACTGCATAAACTGAATTACTTTGTTTCTGGTAGTGTATTCCTTTGTTATTAAGCCTTTGATAGGAAATAGAAATGAGTATGTAATAAAATGTTTCCTACATTAGCATGGGAAAATGTTAACTCGTTTTTTCGCACTAATATTGCGCCCCAAGGTTCTGAAGTATTGTTCAGAAAACACAAATATATTGTTTCGAAATGAAATTCCCACCTTTTACATCACTTGCTTCTTGTTTCAGTTTTAAATTCATTACCATCAAACTTTGCAAAAGTTCCAAATTAATGGAAATCGTCCAGGATACATTACGAGTGTGATGAATGAATTAAAAACTTTTGAACATTTTGAACTTTACAGTTTACCATTCAGTCGTAATGTCCGTAGTTTGTTGATGTTTTCATACTGTAGTTGTTAATGCTTTGCGTAGAAATTCGTTTATAGCTATTCTGTGAATGACGCTACAAGTTTGGTCGATGAATGTTATGAAAAACTAACACGCCGATGCTTTGTCGGTTTTCCTGTAGCTGTCATACATTATAGTTTCTCATTCCAAGACACGACTCTAATTGCGTCTGCATAATAGTAATGCATATGTTAGGAATTGCATGAAATATCCATGGCATGGCTATACTAATTTTAAACCTTTTTTTGAAAGGCAGTTGAGTTTTTATTTCTACGTTTTCATCGTTTATTAAGAGGGTGGGTTGGAAATACGCGTCCTTTCGAATTTCTAGTTCTCAGTGCCATTTCAATAAAAGCATTTATAAAAATATTATTAAAATATGCTACGTTTGCATATATTTCTGTGTTCTCATTTGATGGACATTGCCTATGAATACCGTATTTGAATTCAATTTCGATCTTTTCAATTCTCAATAGGAGAATGATAAATGTAGAGTAAGGAAAACGAATGTCACTTATAAAACTCAATCCTTAATAGCTAAATACAACGGCCATTATGATCTTTCTGACATTATAATGAAAAGTCTCTCTCCCTCTTTCAGGTCGGAAATTACTCGAAAAATTTCACGATTGATAAGTATGGTAAGTTAAGTTTCATTTTCAGTGAATTTAATTAATATTAATTTACTTTAATTTTTGTTCTTTTGCTGCTAGCGACTTTCATCGATAGCAAGTGAGAAGTCATTATTTTATTTGTAGTGCGAAACTTCGCATTCCACTTCACATAATAGGCAAATGCTCCTGTAACTTTGAAATAACTTCACTGGCTTGACATACTGATTAGACAAAATACTAGAATACCACGCTGAGGAAATGGGAGATAAGTGCTGCTCACGTGGCCTAACTATAGCAGCCGACTTGGATTAGCTTGGGCGGATTTCATTTATGCGGCCCTTTGATTATGAGTCCGTAGGTCAGTCAGCTCATCTGTCCAGGTTCACAAGAATATACACAATAGTTAATCATATTTGTAAGCACTAATGTTGTAAATATAAATTTACTAAAAATGGTGGGTAATAGTCCCCACCACCTTATATTTCATGTTCCATTCATCTACAGGGGGTCTCGAGTGGCCGAGTGGTCTAAAGCGCTCACCGTTACAGATCACTGCCATCTCACCTCTGTCTGCGTGGGTTGGAGTCTCGTGCTTGGCAAATGTGGGTATGTGGGAAAGCTTGCCAGTAGCTTCTCGTGGGTCGGTGGTTCTTTCCGGGGTTTTCCCGGGTTCTTCCATCATTTATACTGGCCGCCACGTATAGCCTATCTTGTGCTGAAATATGGCGTTTAACCCTATAACAACAACAACAACAACAACCGTTTTTCTGAAACAAATCGATCTCATTAACATCACCACCTCAATATGCAAACTATAAAATCATTCATATTGAGTAAAGGAATTTTAAAATAGTACAAATCAACCTAGTGCAGGAAGCAGCTGTTCTGAAATTAATCGTTGCGTTGGCAAAATGTGACGTTAATATAAATTACGTCTGAAATGGTTGAACAGATGTTGCTAATTGCTGAGAATAAACGTAACAGTTGTAGTCTGGTGTTCTCTTGACCTGCTGATCTAAATAAAATACAGTTTATTAAGCGTAAACGTACTGTCCATTATCTTTTATACCATTCTAAATAGGTACCTTTGCAGACGACGTAGACCCACTGAAAGTGTCTTGGACAAGAAAATAAAGAGAAGTGTTTAATGTATATAGCGGACAATTTTTAAAGTACATTTGCTTAAACAAACATAGATCAAGTATGAGAACACATTACACATTAAAGGGTGTACTGTAAGAATGGTTAATTCAACAATCTACCTACGCATTATAAAAGCAAGTGAGGACAAAATATCCTATGGAAGAATCCATGTTAATCGCATTACTGACAAGGACCTAGCAGGTACTGTTGACGTTCAAACATATTTAACATACAACGATGGATACAAATACATTTTCAAAGGACTATTTTTCAAAATACCCTCTGGACACAGAGAGTAACAACAATGCAAAATGTCAATCACAAAGGTTTTATAAACATCTTGCAGGAGAGTAAGCCGAAGAAGGTACAGGTTGAGGAGGGAAAATTAGTTTTACAACAAAAGAGTCAAGGATTTGTTAGACAATAAAGCATTGAATACTTTTTATCTTACTCGGAAAACAAAGCAGTTGTAACTTAAAGGTTTAACAAAATTATGAAGGCTAGAATATGGAAGTATTTCATTCAAAACGGAACCAGAAAATGGGTTTACATTTTATCATAGGTAATTGGTGATACACTAAAATATCACACATTATTAGACATGATTCCAAATGAAGCGATCAAGAAAAGTAATACGTCAAAAGTAAGGATGAACCTAATCAGCTATTTTGAAAACAATTAAATGTTGAACAACTTATTTAAAGCTCGGTGAAAATTTATAATTCCAAAATATTAAACAAATTTTGCAAAGAGATCTCTTTCTAATGTAACCGAGGAAATAATTATATTCAGGCAAGTATTTACTAACTGGATGATATAGAACGAGATGATATAAAAGACATATTTCGCAAGCAAGATATACCACTAAGCGACAAACAGGATGATGTATAGAAAGTCAAAATAATTTTGAAGACCAAGAGAATGAACAATGAATAGCCGTTACTTGTGAAACGGAAGGGATATGACAAATCGTTTAACAGTTGTGAACCAACATATAATTTCTTAAACATATATCGGAGGAGAGCAATGCGCTGACAAAAGTATCAAACAGAATGATGACTTGTAGATTTTACAAGATAACTAGTTCCTAGAATGTGGGAAAAACAGTGCAATATAAAACGAGGGAGTTAAGACAAGCACTTCCTGTGTTGATTACGAGACCAGGGAGGAAAAAATCCCTACGTCCGATAACATTACAATTAAACTTAACAATTGTGCACATGGTAATTGTGATAAAGTGAATACAATGTAGGTAATGTCCTTTCAAGTTTCAAAAGACATTATAGAAGAAATTAAAATAAACAGCATTAGAGAATATTACGCTGGTTCTAATTATATTTCAGGATAATTGAAAAACAAAACAATATCTACGACTAGCAGTTAGTCTGTGTGATTTTGAATGAGATAAATGGTAATATATACGAATGCACTATTTTAACTTATCTGAGACATCTTCTACTCAAAGTATAGCTGTAAGTCACAAACTATAAAATCAAACGTGCAATTTTCATACATAAAAGGCCTTGCCATAAACAGTATTAGCACATTCTTCAAACCTTCAATCAGAAAGAATTGCCACAAAATTAACAAATGCCAGTTTACTTGGGAAGAGTTTTCACGTCATGAAAGGAAAAAAGTACAACTTTCATTGTGTGCGGATGTACAATATTTGAAAGACAGCCAGAGGTAAATGAAAGTTAGCTATTACACCACAGGAAAAACTTGATGTAACTATGGATGTAAAATGCCGCAAACAAAACACGGAAAAGCTGTTAGAAGAAATGGGAAAAACGAAATATAATGTACCAGAGATGGTATGATTGCCTTACCCAAAACGAGAATAATAGGGTAGTTCATTGAAGGAATTAAAAAACATTTGAGATCAACAGCAACTGAAAATTACATGAGTGTGGAAAACAGTATACAGAAGATCAAGGTTCGTGGCTATGGCACTTATGAAATTAGTATACTCAAATTTCAACAATACATCACAATTTCAAAAGTAAAATTAGATAATGATTTTGGAGGTGATAGTATCTTACTCTTACTGAGTGATAACGTTTATAAACATAGGTAGTATAGTTATATAAAGCAGCATTTTATATAAATCCAGAGACTGCATTGAAATTGTGTTAAATCCTACCATCCATTCCGATGCAAACAAGAGAGGTATTCCAGAAGCTGGTAAACATACGGCAACAGCGAAACAAAAATAAACTGTTGAGGATAAACATAAATAAAATGTGATCGACAAATATATAGAAGAAAAGGACTGCATGGGTCTTGACATCATCTTTCACGAGCCCCTAGTTCTGACTTCAAAACGTCTAGAGCAAGTGAAGGAATTTGTCGCTCCAGGCGTAGGTTCTCATCTTTAATTTTTTCCGACATGTTAATTAACTATATTATCTGCTTATTTTACCTGTTGATCCAATGGCATTTCAGTGATACTCGTATTAGTTGTCTGATTGTAACTGATGGTTCAATATGGTGTCCTCTTTCACAGATACTACCAAATTTGGACAGTGTTTCTGACTTTCCCAAGGATGTATCATTTTGTGTTTTGTTTGCACCTAAGTTTATTTATCTATCATGAAATTCATAGCTATTACTTGAAAAGGCACAGTTGTACTTTGCATTTGTTGTTGGGATATAGGTCTACTTAATCGCATTACAAAGTCATCTTCTTAGGAGGAAATAGTCTTTAGAAGTACAACATACTCGTCATTTAATTCGTTAACATAAGAAAATCCTCTGGGATGTCTTGCTATTTTACTAAGCGATACGAGTATAAATCCGCGAAACTTAGTGTTCTTTAACTGAACACAATTACTGTCTTTATGCATACTTATCGCATATTGTCTTACAAAATTCCATCCAACTTTGTAACCATTGTTTGTAGTTAGTTTTCAAAGGTAACTTTATTCTCTTTTAACTTATGTTCTATTTCGTTTACATTTAAGATATTTTGTTTTTCAAAATTACTAAGAATATTGTCAGGGTCAGTCAGTTCTTGCTTGAAGTTGCGGAATTATCATATACATATATAGTTTATCATATTCATATTCAGGATTTCAAATGCTTTCGATTCGTTAGGTTATATCAATAGCGACGATAATAAATATTACAGATGGAAAACGAATTTTGATCTATCGTAGACAAGTCAGATCTATTTGTCCTTAACATTATCTGAAACTGAAGAGTACAATCGTGAGTAAAGGCATAACAATAGCAAATTAAATATGCAAATAAACGATGCACTGTAAAAGAGTTGGAAAATATGGCAGAAATATTACCCCAAAAGATTCATGAAATAGTTATCCATGCTTGGGCTGTACTATTTTTAAATTCATTTTCAGATGTTGTAATTGATACACTAACATCATTAACCAGCAAAGCCAATCCAACAGATAACTTGACCATCCAACAAAATTAGTTGAAAGATGTCTACGTGACATCTAATGGACACCGGATTGCTGTCATTCGAGTTAGGCTTGTCTCTATTTGTGTTAAGTGCTAGTTTCTGATAACGTTTAAATACACTGAGGAAATAATGGAACTAATTGGCAAATAAATCTGTAGGTGCATACTTTTCAATGAAACAGGCTGGTCAATACACCGCAGCGTTTATACAATGAAAAAGTTTCCCATTTTGAATGGGTCAACTTTTGTTGTTGTGTTCTTTATCCTCACGCAGTAGTATTTTATCACTTTAGAAATGTTTCCACTGACTAACGTGTAACTGGTATTTTTCCAGTCAATGGTTTTATGCGGATCAGAATTGTCTCCAAGGAGAAACATCGATATGAAGTTTATTTTTAGTGACATCTTTAGAATCTGTAATGCTCTAGTCAATAGATGTAGATGCCAATAGACCCAACCCTTTGTGTCTTCATTCTTGTGTCGGATTTAACGTTTTATTTTTGTGAATGCAAAATTCTACTTCATATCATTCCAATTAGTCAGAAAATTTTGCCTTGGTGTTTTGTGATTAGTACTCGTTTTAATATTCTCTATTTTCAGTAGTCCATCGTTTGAAGTAGTCTTTATTATATTTCCAGTATTCAAACTGCACATTATCCGTTGTTTTCTACATACATGCTTTGCTTTTTGTTTCAAAGATCCGTTTTATATACATTCAATAATGATATAGCCTTTGGCATGGCCAGGCGTTTGTGATAGTTATGTAAAGAGTCCACAACTTCTTTTTCTTCTCCACACATAGATTATCTGTTGAACTCCATACGTATTACATTTCAATATAATATCTTTACCCTTAAGTACACTGCAAGTCAGGTTTCAACTAACGTTTTAACATCTTGAAATCGTGTTCGCCAATCATATATATTTTATTGTAATATAAACGGAAGATAGCGAAGACAAAAACAACATGAAATCAAGTACTGAATGAAGGAAACATGCAACCTCACCAAGGAATGTTCTTTTCATCGTGTTGAACTTGGTAGCCAGCTTGGCGTTAGAAGATGCTGGAAGATACAATCACACGAATAGATGAAATGAGTTTACACAGCACAATATATTATTGTATAAGTGGATGAGTAGCTATTTTGCGAATCATATTAATTTGGAAAAAATGTATAATTGTTTCAGTGCTTCAACATAATGTTGCAAATGATATGGGATATAACTTTGAATAATCAACAAAATCACAGGGAAAAAATGCAATCATGACAATATATACATTGGCATTATCTCTATTAGGCAAGGCATGTCTATTTATGATAATGACGGATCCTTCATTCCATACGCTCAATATCGGAAATTCTTTCTCGTTAGATAAATAACAAAATGTTTGTCGTGACAATACACATTATCAACGCAATTTTCCATGCATCCCTTACATCAATATCTTGTAGTTAACAATTGATCACCATCACATTATCAATTCATGTTGCACAGTATCAAACCAATTGTTATGGTAAAGAAAGTTTACCAGCAATTAGTGCTTGTTTATATGTTTATATGCAGTACTTGATAATTTTTAGTCAGTTACAATGATTCGTAGTACAATACGTAATTTACTATAATGAGAATTATAGTATTGGAGTTAACCAGATAAACTAGTTTGTTCCATAATTGTGCGTGACCACAACACGCATTAAAAACGTCTTCACTGGTTTAAATGAACTCGCATTATCTGCCTCACTTCGCGCTCATGATGTGAGATGTTCTCGGACAAACTGGGAATACAATGAAAGTATGAACAAGTAGCCTTATTCCTTTTTGACTTGAATAACACTATCTGGGTTTTCCTGAATGACATAACACAATATAACTTTATCCAAATTAGCTTTAAAACCAGAGTAAACAGTCATGCAGATTTCAAAATATAACCTGTTTTACGATGATGAGGGATTTTAGGGTTCTGAATGTCATCGATTATAGAGTGGTTCTTTGAGCTTCTTTTCCACAATCATATGGATAGAAACAACGTCTTCGTAATAGTTGATTTGGATTGTTCAATGATGCTATGGAAAGAAGACAGCGTTAATATTATGCTATATTGCTTCACTCTGGCCATTCTGTAATAACTTCAACCTGAAGAGGACGAATAAAGTACCGACCTTGATGATATGATCTGAGACCTTCAACTCATAAAATCAATATATGAAGGAAATGTCATGGTGAATATTACTTATCATTGTAGCTTTTATTGTTCAGTTGATCATCAGAATGCATCCTGCCACTGTACAGTTGTTGTTTTATTTGACATACTCTTCATGTGATTGGCATTTATATATTCCTGCACAAAGTTAAAATGACTATTGTTGTGGCGACCATTGCTTTTACACACACACACACACACACACACACACACACACACACACCTGTACAACAAAGCAGGTTATCAAATGTTGTTTGACATTTCTTGAAGAAAGTTCTTGTTCATGTTCATATTTTATCAAACCATTTGGAAAATGCTCCTCTAGGAATTTGCTTTTTCTTCTGCAATGATATCCAGCTCCTTATCGTTCATGATTATTTCCGGAAATGCCTTAAAACTATCTTTCCTTAAGTGTTTTTGGTTGATGTCTAGCTTCAGATGTAAGATATTCAAAATAACTTAGTACTCTCTGTCTGCAGTGTACTTCCTTGTATAGACATAGTCGCATATTCATTTCAGTCCTCCATCTTTGAGAAAGCTCTGCAGGAGACAAAAGTATTTTAAGACATTTAAAATATTTTTCTAACTTACAAGATGTGTAATTTATAAAGTTTGTACATATTAAACAGTATGACATATGAGTTAGAATGATATGGAAATGTATTTAGTAAAGGAAATATAATAATAGTCTCTGCTAGACGTTAATGTTTCTATTCGATTTTGAGAATATGTACCATTTTCAGGAACTCGAGAATAAAACAGATCCGAGTATCTAGATGCATATGTGCAGATTAATCTTCCATTATTTTTGGTATACTCATAACGATACGATTTTTATAACTGCAGGCAACAATGTGCAAAGGATTCCCAGCTATTCTCTATATCTTACACAAATATAGTTTCCTTAGTGCAACTGTTTGTAATGAAGTATTTCACTTCAAAAGATATGTCAGTAGGTTCACATGCTATGTACACATTAATGTAGTACCTAATATTCTTTAAATAGACAGAGGAATATCATCTGTATATAACATTTAACAGATATATTCAGAAACATTTAACTCCTCTATGGTCCAATAATTAGGTGTTGTTTATATGAGATCATTGTATTATTCCGACACCATTATCTCTTTCATTAGTTACTGATCTAATATGTCGCGAATTGTAAAGCTTAGACACGTACAAATATGTGGTTTTCTTGAACCTTGTGCACATTTTACCAACCTGAAAATCATCTCTCTCTCTCTCTCTCTCTCTCTCTCCATATTTCTGTACCTTCCTTATGGAAGACATTGACATGAAACCTTTCCAACATTGCTTGGCTATTTAAATATCTGATAGGCGTGGTCCACTGATAGTCATCTCTCTTCGATCTGTGGCCGTAGCAGTGTTCCTATTTGCTCATGCAGAATGAATCCTGCCGACCAAAAACCATATAAATGAATGAATGGTATCAGATGGGCTTCACTTGTCATTTGCAGCATAAAATATATGTATAATGGGACGGGTTAGTCATTGGTAACGTTTCCGGTCATTCCCTTGCTATGTCTGGATATTAAAACATTGTTGCAGTAACCTGAAAGCAAAGTAACCAGATATCCTGTAATTTCTAGACTGTTCAAATTCCTTGCCTGAATTTCTGTCCAAAAGGCCCAGTGCTACGCGAGAAGAATAGTGATTAATGTATTAGGTCATTTGTGCCCATTTTGTACTTGTTATATTTTCAACATCTTTTGCCATTGTTAACTTTTTATTACACTAATACCAAATAACCTTGTTGTAAGTTTTTTTTTTAAATTTTTAAATACTATAAAACACAAATCTAAATTTTGACACATTTTATTACGTTTGACCTATTTTCCTTCAAATAATTTTGGCAGAAAAATACAATAAATCTTCTGATTTATGCTATCACTGTTTTGTATTCATTTGAAACTTTCTGTTCAAGTTTTACCTTCTTTCATTCACTTTCTCGAATCTTTGACGTATTACAAAGTTTTCATTAACGTTTCTATAGTTTCATTAATTTGTATTATTATTAAAGTATAAAATATGTTACGTAGTATTTAAAACAATTAGTATGTACTCATTGGGATTCAAAATTAATATTAAAATACCTAATGTTTGACAGCAATTAGATCAGAAAAAATTCATTTACAAAATTGTTATTCACTTCATTGACAACTGAAAAGACAAATTAAATTTCAGCGAATGATACTGGCAGAGATAGAACGAATAGTTTTTGACTAACTCTAATAGAGATTTAGGAGAAAGTGTAAATATAACAGTAACATATAGGAATAAACCTATACTACCAAAATATAAAAATCACTAAGTAAATTAAAGTCAAAACCCGTAGTTAGACCTGTAAAAACATGTTTTGTCAAACATCAATAGACGAGTCTTTAATAAATAGTAAAATAAAATAGCCAACATTACTCTCGTGTCAAACAAAATAGTAGAGTTGAGAACTAAAAGTATCAAAGTCACATATACCGAAATTGTTGCTGCTTTGAGATGTTGGCGATACAACTGTGATGTCCTTATTGTTGACAGATAACACATTATGTGCATTTTAATCTAATGAAAGACAATATGACATATGTTATTAAGTAAACGATTACAAAGGAGCCTCTGTCTGCGTGGGTTCGAGTCTCGGATTCGGCTAATATGGGTATGTGAGAAAGCTTGCCAGTAGCTTCTCGTGGGTCGATGGTTCTTTCCGGGGTTTTCCCGGGTTCTTCCTCCACCATTAATACTGGCCGCCATGTATAGCCTATCGTGTGCTGAAAAATGGCGTTAAACCCTACAACAACAACAACAATTACAAAGGAGGAAATGCTAGATTTTAGATGGAATTGGATGAAGCAGTTATAAAGTTAGCTTTAAAAGTAGAAAGTTACTATCCATTTAGAATTTTCTAAAGTATAAAATAAATTAATGTTCTAAGTTAGAATGAAATTATAGATACAAGATTGACGAAATAATATTGAAAAATTTGTTTATTATTAGCATTAGAAGTTTCCACAATCAGAACAAAACGAATTGACTTAATGTCTAGCAGATCTAATGAAATAGAAGGATAGATGAGCGAGTTGCATAGTTAACAAAAATACCACAATAACTATTAAAAATGTAGATGATATAATTCTTTGTTCAAATCAGAGTCATTATTAAGACCAGGAATAAATCATCGGGATTCAAAATACATCATTTCTAAATATCAGAAATTGTTTTAATATATATATATATA
Source organism: Sinohyriopsis cumingii (assembly GCA_028554795.2). Lineage (NCBI taxonomy): Eukaryota > Metazoa > Mollusca > Bivalvia > Unionida > Unionidae > Sinohyriopsis > Sinohyriopsis cumingii. The sequence continues at coordinate 127,271,302 of CM068838.1, forward strand.
TATATATATATATATATATATATATATATATATATATATATATATATATATATATATATATATATATATATATATATATATAATCAAAGCAAGTATATCTGAGTATCAATATTACAAGCAGCAGATGGAGAATAGAAAAAAGCCCCACTGCATACAATTGATGATTTTAAAGTTTGATATATTTTTCTATGATAATGATTATGCTATTATTGCAAAACTGGAAAGCCTGTTGCATACATATCTCGAAAAAGCTAGTATTTTTGCTGTAATTGTACCATGAATTTGTATCGAAATATAAAGTTTGCGAAATATTAGATGCTATGTTACTAAAATAAACCTCCATTACATAAAGGGTAATTTAGGCTAATTTCGAATAAATTGTATTTGCACACACAGAGCTAATAAGAGTAAGATGTATTGCTTGTTTGAAAATAGAGTCCCGTAAATTGCATGAAAAATCGTACGGCGTGCAATGATAACTGAATGCATCAAAGATTTATATTCATATCTTAAAAGTTAAATTCTTTAGAAATAACGATATTCAAGAAAATGGAATACATTTGTCGTTATTATCGTCTTTTCTTGCAGTATTGCCAAAGTTTGAAGTCTCGGTGGAGCTCCCACCATTTATTTTAACATCAGACAGAGACGTGAAAGGTTCAGTGAAAGCAAAGTAAGTAAATTTTTTTTGCAATCTGACTCAATTTATTAGTTAGCTTGTTAGCAAAAGGGGCACGGAAGAAAATTAAAAGCTGTACATATAATGTGCATAGCGTTTTTGCTTCATTCCATGTCATTAGACAACTGTTAGGAATGACAAAAATCAAAGGGAAATAATGCTATTTAGCATTTTGCTTTAAAAAACAGTCGAGTTTTTGAAGAATCGAGTTCGTCAGGTCCGATTGTCTATCTATTCTTCGACCCTCCGATTGTCTGCGAATTTCTTACAGAACACATAGCTCAACGATTATAGGTTCTATCATCATGCAGATGGATATTGAAACTTTTTTTAATAATGTTAACATTCTCAAAGAGAGTTGTCTTCCTTTGCTGTTTGTGGTGAGAGGGGTTGTTGTTAACATAGTTATTGTCTTTTATTTTCCAGTTTGTCTTTATCGTCACAATTTTCAATAGTTAGTATTCCAAAGTAAATATCTGAGATATCCTTCTGTCTCTTCGCTATTAGGTTTATACTGAGAAAGGGTGAAGTAAATCAGACAAGTCTGCAATTTGCCAGCATCTTTTTTACTGCATCCATGGTCAGTTTTTAAGTTTTTATTCAGTATACGTGAGCCACTAGTGGCAATATATATATATATATATATATATATATATATATATATATATATATATATATATATATATATATATACCACCTGGTATTAAACCAAGCTTAAAGGGGCTCTTGACAGATATTATATTATGTGTGATCAGAATATCATATAATTCCTTAACAGTTTTCAGTTTTTGTAATCGTGGGATCCAGAGATAAGCTCTTTCCCCGAAGCTCTTTTATATATAGCTGTCAATAATGATAATAAATAACGTGCTTGCTTTGAATTTCTTAAGAATAGCAACAAAACAAAGGTGCTTTGCTCGTTCTGCGTGAAGTTAGATTCCGTCGATGCACTGAATGTGCTTTCTTTCTGTAAGAACCCTTGTTTTGAAACTTCTGTTCTTCATTTGGGAGGGCTATTTGCATAACCGAGTGACACATGACACTGTTGCAGGGGTGTTAGATCGTCGGCACACGTTCAATTTGTAATGGAAATGCATTAAAATATCTAATTCAGTTTTATATTTGTTATTCTTTGTAATTCGATTTCCTAGTGGGTGTATTCACCTGCATTGTTAGATCTTCTTCCGTCTTTGCTCTATATCGTGTGTGTGTGTGTGTTGGGGGGGGGGTGTCGTAGTGTGGGGTGGGGGAATAGCTCATATTCGAGTTGATGAAGGCGATGTTGTAAGGGAACTAGCTGAAGGGTGTTTAAGCTCGCGGCACGGGTGCAATTCCTGTTTGGAAGTAGTTACACCCCATCCCCTCCCCGCTTTATTTCTCTCCCTTTTGGACAGGGCAGTGAAAGGGAGATTCGAATTTGCAAAAGAAATGCTGAAACAAGCCTTGTCAAAGAGAAAAGAACGCTAAATGACTCACGTCCAACATCATGTATTTTATGATATGTGACGGTATAGTGGAGTGGTATGTGTTCTTAGAAACAATTACATAAGTCTTAAAATATATCTAAGCTTATTGTTCGATTGATTTATCCCCCATTCCGGTTCGAGCTACATATACGAAACAATACTATCATTGCAGGTACACATACGGAGAGCCTGTCGTTGGGACAGTTAAGATCAAAGTAGATATTGATTATTATTTGGCTCCTTGGAGGTATCAAGGGCAGACTATTATGCTGGAAAATACATTTGAAGTAAGTAAATCTTTTACAGCTGTCGACTTTGTTATGGGTTAGAAATGTGATAGAATAATTTTACAGTCTATATTATCATATGTTAGACGAAAAAGAAGACACCCCCCCCAAAAAAACAAAGCTCTAACATGGCCTCGTTCGATCAAAGTTATCACAAGACTTAATGATATCTTCATCATACGTGGATCTGGCAAAAATTCTATTAAAAGTTTTTCTCCTAACATTACAACAACGTTTTCACAAAACTTCACAAAAGTGATTTCATTGGCTGATGAAGTGATGTTATGTCTTTCACGTGTATATAGATTCTTTCAAAAGATTTAAACATGCCTCTTGCATCAGCGTCTGTTTTTGTAGAATTAGAATATATTCTTTCTAAGCGTTCAAGATAATCTTACCTTGAATGATTACAGAAATTATGTATAAAAAAAATTTGAGGCAGAAAGAGATGTCTCTGTAATTACACTTCTACGTAGCTTCACTGAGCCATGGAATCTTTGACCAGACTATCTAATGAGGTTATTTATCGGAGTCATGTGAACATCCTGTTGAGTATACATGTATTTATGTATGTATGTATGTATGCATGCATGTATGTATGTATGTATGTATGTATGTATGTATGTATGTATGTATGTATGTATGTATGTGTGTATGTATGTATGCATGTATGTATGCATGTATGTATGTGTGTGTATATGTGTGTGCGTGTGTGTGTATAGGTTACTGCATTTGTATGTGAAAATATGAAGGGTCTTGCAGTATCCATAAGACAAAACGAGTCCATATTTTCCCATACAAATGCAGTAACCTTTTTATTACATACTCATTTTCTTATTCTACCTAAGGTTCAATTATATAAAAAATACGCTACAAGGAACAAAGTAATTGAATGTATGCTGCATTCCAAAATAAAAACACAAGTGCAGATTCATCAGTAGACAAGAACATTATTAATGTGCACATAACTCAGCCTAGCGAGATTTGAACTTAGTCGCGGGCTCGACATCACTTTCAAAAATAATTGTCGCTTTTGGTCTACTTAAAATTGAAATTTAGAGTCATATTGTGAATGAATGCGCATTGCAACAGCTTTCCCATTTGGTCTGGAATTAATGGATTCTGTTTGGTCGATTCTACTCAATTCCGCTGAACCTGGATTATTACCTCTGTCAATTGCATACAAAAATTCATGTGTCTGTGATTTGATCAGGGAGAGATGTGTCTTGACTCAGCTTCATGTGTGTTTCTGTTCTGTCGTTGCATGCTTGGAATTATAATGTGGGAAATATATGAATTTTTTCAATTGTAATTATCAAAAAGACGCTATCGAGTATCACCTTCATTTCATTTCGAGTGCAGTAAGAAGAATGTTATTTCCCTTGGAACGTAGTCGAAATTCTGCGTTAGTTGTGGACCTTTCCACTAGAAGTTCATTCATTTGCCTGTTAGAAAGTTTCATTTGTGACTCAGAAAACTCGCCCACATTGTTCATTTTATCATCTCGACTTTCAAATAGACGAAACACAGCTGTTTAGGTCATTCACAAACAAATTTAGTAAACTTAAACCTAAATTCTACTACATGAATGTACTTGAATTCTTTATAAAGTAGTTCTCTATACACTATGCTATTTGTAGGCACACGTGTCGCATACGTGCGTGCAATATCAGGGTGTTTAGTATCGTAGAATACTGCACGATTCTGATAATGTAAAGTTGACGGAGAAAAAGGAACATATAATAAATATGTATGTATGTATGTATGTATGTATGTATGTATGTATGTATGTATGTATGTATGTATGTATGTATGTACACTTGTATGTACGTATTACATGGCCTTTAATAATATTAAATACTAACAAAAGAAAACACTGGCTTACTTAAATGTACAGAGAGCGCACTAAAATATCAATACACGCATATAGGTGAAAAGTGTGATATTATACCTCCATGTTCAGATTTGAGGGTATATTGTTCCAAGCTCAGTATAAGCTGTAGGTATAATATACTTCTATTATTTGCAACAGAGAGAATACGAAAATATATGCCTCATTATTTTTCTTTGAGAACATCTGTTAATATAAATAAACAGCACGTAATAATATATGCTCGAAATAACGTAGCTATGATGTCAAGTAGAATTATAAATGCAATCAATGAACTGTAAGAATCAACGTTCGTAATAAAGCTTGTTCAACATGTCAGAAATATTGATTTTAAACAACGTGGCCCAATATTTGTACATGTATATGGAGGGCCAAATCATCGAAAGGAACCATCAATAGATGGATGGAAAAACAAAATGATAAACAAAATGATCATAACGTAACTTTGTCAAAGGTAACTTTGAAAGACACATACATTTACTTTTTAAAGTTATTTTTATATTGCAAATAACAGCACGTTGTAAAGTAACAGAAATTTCACAAACTTCAAACTAGAAGAATATAGAAAATAAAGAGACCTCGTATAAACTAAGAAAAGTTCTACCCAGATTATATTCAATTATTTTGAATTTATAGCCAGATTATATTCAGTTCGATTGGAAAAAAATTATAGTCTAGAATCAGCAGTATTTATTTTTAGATTGGACTATAAAGGTAAAATATAAAAACAGTACAAAAAAGCCTTAGGGGGAGGTTGACGGTTAGCATACAAGATATAATGTATATTAACCCCATTTCATTGTATATTTGGCGGAGGAAGAAAACCAGTGACCCACGAGAAGCTAATTTTAAGCTTTCTCACATGCCCATACCGATCAGGCCGTGACTCGGGACCACGCGGACAGAGCTGAAATGTCAGTGATCCTGGCGGGAGCCTTACACCATTCGGACATTTATTTGATTGAGAGAGAGAGAGAGAGAGAGAGAGAGAGAGAGAGAGACAGAGAGTGTGTTTATATGTGTTTGATTTGGATTTTTAACGTAGCTTTAACACTTTATTGGTCATATCGCTACGATGTCTGCAACGTGGCAGTTTATACTGATGGCTAGCACTGGGGCATCGTGCCGCAGACATGTAGCATGATGTCTCACCCAATCACATTATCCTGACACCAGGCCGACCAGTCCTAAAATTAACCTCTTAATACTGAGCACCAAGCGAGGCAGCTGTTAGTACCATTTTTAATAATCTTTGGTATGACTCAGCCAGTGTTTCAATCCGCGATCTCCCGCATCCGGGATGGACGCTCTAACCACTAGGCCGCCGGGGCGGTTATTTTATAGATATAGTATGTATGTATGCATGTATGTATGTATGTATGTATGTATGTATGTATGTATGTATATTTAGATGCTGTTTTTATAATATATTCATGGTAATTTTAAACAATCGACTTTACGGGGACATTTTGTAACATTAAGTCTTGACTTTCGTGGTGATTTTTTGGTGATGTTTGCAACGCTCGTATATTATCGCACCTCATATCAACTCTTTTTGCTCACTGACCAGTATTTCCACTACTTTGTCTCTCTGCTAGATAAATGGTGAGGCACAGTTCACAGTTCCGCTGGATAGAGTTCAAAACGAGGTGGACGCCAGTACATTCATATCCCTTGCCAGTAAACTGGCTGGTTGCCACCTGATAGTCGTTGCCGAAGTGACAGAGCGTCTAAACAATGTTACGAGAAACGGATCAGCTAGTGTGCAGTTTTATGACCAACCATATGGCATGACATTTTCCAGCGACAGCCCAAGATACTTCAAACCCGGACTACCTTATAAATCCTACGTAAGAAAAGAAAGTCATTGATAGCTATCATACTTTGAAATGCAGTCGTGCGGTCTGTACGAAAATACTTATCGATATTACTCGAAATTAACCCCATTATCAGTTTTATTTTTGCACTTGATGTTCAGCTAATGAAGAAAATGTGGCTCATATGTACTATGAGCAACGATGGTGTATGTGTTTAACCTAAAAACTATATAAGCAGCAGGGAGGGCGAATCCTACAAAGGTCTAGAGACCACCAAATGATAAAATAAGCCTTAAAAAAAAGCTAATCCTACAACAGCAACAAGACAAAAAAACGCGACCCCCCCCCCCTCAACTTGTTGTCGCCCCCGGGGCTGCTCTCTTCGAGTTTCTCACGTTAACCATACAATGTATCAAGTCCGATACGGTATCGTGTCCGCGGGTCGTGTAAATTTATTGTCACAAATCCATGCGGGGAAATTAAATCATTGACAAATAAATAATGGCAAATATCGGAGAAGCACTTACTACTAGATTAGCTCGAGAACGTCTCGAAGCAATTCAGAAATTTCTTCCTGTCCGTGATAGTGTCAGACAAAAATTACAACTAAGACAGCAAGCGCGGGAAGTCTTTGCAGAATCCGCGGAGGAATTATTTAAACCCGTGACCAAAGCTACTGAGAAAGTTACAACTGTCATCAAAGAAGATCTTCTTCCGGTATCAAAACAAACTGCGACGCAGGCTGAAAAAATAGCAAGAAGAACTAAACAGACAAAAAAGATTTTACGAGATCTTCCAACTGGTATAGCTGCGGCTCAACCTCCACCTGTCGGTGAAGAAATACTTGAGGGTACTGACGTCGCCGCCGGGGAAGAAAAACCAGTAAAAGAAAACGTAGAATTAGCTGCAAAATTTAAGAAAGGTGTTGCTGAAGATATTAAAAATTCTAAACCAGAAGAATTAGTTAAAAAAATATTAATGAGTATGTTTAATAAATCTAAAATTTTAAACCCTCCCCACGATAAAGTAACTGATGATAATCTTATCAAATGGATATATCGAATACGCTCAGGCAAGGCGCAGGCTAGAGATGATGATTTAGAGTATAGAATTCTTAATGAAGAAGTAAAAAAACTTTATAACGAGCGAATGAACCAACTAAAACAAAAACAGCTCGCCGAGTATCAACTTCCTCCACCTCTGCAACAACAGCAACCTTCTTCTCCACCGCAGCAGCAGCAACAAACTCGGCAGCGGAAAAAACAACCTCCACCACCGCAGCCACAACTTCGACCGCAATCTCCAGAGGAAGAATTTCACGACGCACCAGCCGCTACAGGTAGTGGTCTTGGTGGTCACATTACTTGCCCTGATAATATCGTCAATGACGTATCACGGTTGGAAGTTCTCATCGGAGGAAGACGTGCCGGAAACAACTCTCCGGAAATTATAAACGAAGCCGCAAATATCTGTCAGAGATTATTTCAGCGTGGCATCATGGATATCGGCGTTTACCGGGGACTCATTGATGAACTCGCAGACGGTTACCACAGCGACTAGCAAATTTAGTTAGAGAAACAATAATTAAATAAAATGATCGTGCACAATTCTCAACCCGGACACGGCCGCGTGCTACAAGTCCGCGTAGTGAACTCGCGATTACCAGTCTACAGAGCAACCTACGGAGATGGTCTCGGTGATACAATTACTGGTTTGTTTTCAAGAATAGCCCCTAAGGCATTACCGATTGCAAAACAATTGTCGATGAAAGCTATTGATGTCATTAAGGATAAAGCCCTTGGATCTGTTGGTGATCTCGCCGGGAAGGCATTCGCGTCAATCAAGGACAGACTGTCACGGTTAATTCGCAGATCAAAAAAACCACCACCGGTGAAACTGGCCAGTACTGAACTTATGCCAGCGGATGTCGGTAAAATAATAAATCAGGCCGCCAATCAAAAACTTGCAGAGCTTGTAACCCAAACACCCGAACAAATAAATACAAGCCTGATATCAGGAAGCGGAATTTCCCGAAGTGGTCTTCGTTTTAGACGACAATAATTTTATATAAAATGTTTAAACGTGTATCTGATCCAGCATTTGATATGGATGCACCAACGCTCAAAGATGAATCTGTTCGCGATTATCAGTATTATTCTTACGAAGCAAGAAATCCCAATCAGCGAGGACGAATTGAATTACAAGTTCAGGACACAAGTAGATATTTCTTGCCCGCTGAAGCATTTCTTGAAGTCACGGGGAAAATTGTAACAGATGTTGACGCTAATGTAGCATATGGAGCTGATTTCCGAGCTGGTCTTGTCAACAACGGTATCATGGCACTATTCAAAAGTGCTTCATACAGCATTGACGGGAGAGAAATTGAAACGATTCAGGATAATGTTGACGTTGCTACAACAATCGTGGGATTAGCGAGATACTCAGATGATTACACTAGATCAGCTGGTCCGACTATGATGTTCGCTAAGGATAATTCTGATCATCCGGATCATAGATCTAGCATTATAAGACAACCAACCAACCGTGCTGCTCCTCCTGTTGCTATTGATACAGTAGAGAATTTACCATTTCCCAACCCTAATTACAATTTAGGTTTTGCTACGCGTAAATTAATGTTATCCGGCGCAGATAGACAATTCTCATGCGCAATTCCATTGTCTCACATCTTTGGGTTCTGCAGAAATGTCAGAAAGGTTATTTTTGGAGCCAAGCATACAGTTGTACTTGTACGAAAAGGTGATGACAACGACGCTATCTGGCGAGAAGGTGTTGGTCCTGCTGCTGATCAGGGTAAAGTAATATTACTCAAACTTGCGTTGTGGATGCCAGTAATGTCTCCATCACTCGCTGAAGAGCAACGGTTACTCTCTTTTATGGACACAGGTGGTAAATCACTGATATCATGGTTGACAACAACAACAGATTCTATTCAAGGTGCCGGTATTGGACAGTTTACGTGGCACATCGCATCACAGCAGGGGGTGTCAGCACCACGACATATTTTTATAGCACTCCAGGCTAACGCGAGAGTAAATAGTCAAATACGTTCGCATATGATATTTGACCACCTTCGGGTCAGCGGGGTTTCGCTGCGAATAAACGGGCATCAAGAACCATCCGAGGATATAGTGATAGATTTTACAAGTAATCAAGTCGCCCGTGCGTATCACAATCTAATGACATTTATGGGACGTGATCAGAATATTGATACCGGGTTGCAGATATCACAACTGGATTTTACAACGCTGTATCCGATTTATTACTTTTCGCTGGAACATTTGGATCTAACCAAACAATCTGTCGTTGATATACACTTCAAGGCTAACGTGGGCGAGTTTCCCATTGGTGGTTTCAGAGCTGTCGCGGTTATACTCTCCGATAAAGCAATGCTGCTTGAAGGTGTTGGCGGACGAATGAGGGTCATCGACGCTCCAATCGAGAATATGTAACGCAATTAAAATCAAACTTAAGATATAATGTCATACAGTCATGTTAATGTCACCTTGACTTCCGGTCAAACGAAGAAATTGCAATCGAAACACGCAAGCACTTGCGGGACATCAATAACACTAAAACGAGATCAGATTACTGGTGGTCCAAACAAGCTGTCGTTGACTAATACTCAGATTAAACATTTTAATAAGGCACTAACAGCAAAAACCGGTATCCGCCTTGATTTCTCTGCTGCAGCTATCAAGGACATGACTAAAACCGGTGGAATATTTCCCCTCATCCCAATACTAGCTGCTGCAATTCCAGGATTACTCGGCGCAGCGGCAAAAGCTGCAGCGTTAGGTGCAGTTGGAACCGCAGCTGGAATGGCACTAAAAAAGGCAACGGGAAAAGGATACAAGAAAAAAAAGGGGAGATCCACTCGCGGATCAGGGCTAAGACTACCAGGAACTCCACCATCATGGTATCCAAAAAAATTCTAACGCCGTTGAGCAATTTTGATTTACTCGATGCTGTTAAAAAATTGCGTATAAAACATTTCAGAGGAGTATTTATGCGAGATCAATTACCGCAACGACCGAATAATCCAGAAACTGGCATTATCAATCTCGACAACAAAGATGGTCCGGGAACTCACTGGGTTGCTTACGCGATCGATCCACGTGGAATTATTTATTTCGATTCGTACGGTTTAGCACCGCCAGTTGAGTTTCTCAGGTATGTCCGCGGAGTGCCTCGCACTCTCAACAGCAGATTTTTTAATATTCCAGTGTGGCAGTCGACGCTACCAACACAAACATTAGTTGATCCGCCCATTTGTGGAAACGAGGTTTTAAATGTTCTTGATGCAATCTCAAGAAATCCAGCAACGTCTCCGCATCGAGTAGTGTATGAATATACCGCATCGAGAAATGCTAGGCATTTTCATGCTAGCATTTGAAAAACAGCAATAAGAATAATGGTGGATATTTACGGAAGACCTTTCACAAGAAAAGTCAAACCTGGCACAGATGTTGATCTCTCAAAATATGCGACCCGAGATGAAGTCGATAATCTTTTGAATATAGCTGGAGTTGACCCAGATGAAGTTGCTATTTTCCAAGACAAGCAAGGAAAACTAAGAACGAGCAACATTAAGTTCAATGACATAATTCGCAGAGTTCTTGGAGCTACCAAGGATAATTTCGTTGCATTTAGTGATGGCGGCCGGATCAAGGACTCGAACATATCAATCGCAAGCATCAAAGACAGTATTGATAAAGGTGTTGATAAATGTGTGAAAAAAGCCGGTGACACGATGACAGGCGAACTCAGCATGAATGGAAACAAAATAACCGTACTCAGAGATCCAGCCTCGAACGACGATGCAGCAAACAAACAATACGTCGACGCGCAGTACAAACTCGTTGTTGACCTAGTCAGCGACAAAGTAACAAAATCCGGCGACGTAATGACCGGCGGACTTGACATGAGCGGCAACAAAATAACCGCGTTAGCAAATCCCGAATCCGACCAGGATGCGTCAAACAAACAATACGTGGACATCGTCAACGGTAAACTAAATACGCTGCGTGCAGAGTATGATGTTCACGTGGGCGCGTTTACAAGACTTCGAAGAAACTTCTCAAAAACTGATGAGGCCGTGGATAAGTTCTTTGGGGATCCTCCAGTCGTCGACACGAAACTTTCTGAAATCATACCAAATCTTACTAATAACGCCAACGATATCAATAAGATTAATACCCGGTTAGGTGTAGTCAGAACGGAAAAAAGTTTTTCAGATCAAGTTCAGATAATAGAAAATAACATTAACACGATCAAACAAACACAGCAGAATATAGTATCGGGTATTCCTGAGATCGTTAACAAAACCAGTCTGATTAAAGTCCCCACTGGAGTTACTCCCGGGCATATCACCAACATCGTATTCACGGTATCATCGGGATTCGCAACATGGTCACGACAAAATAGCACTATCAAATATACAGCAACAACCACCGGTGTTTACAGGTTGTCTGTGTTTTCAGCCGCTAAATTTGAAATCTTCACAACATATCCTTGGAGACATTCCACCGATAAGTATTCCGGGGTTTGCACTGTAATACTAAACAGCGGAACCGAGGAAACATTTATGCTTGAAGCCGCCGACGATACTTTAACAGCAACATCTTACTGGTTTTGTTTGGAATTCGTCGCTGCAACGCCTCAATTGGTTACCGCGTAATTGAAAATCGCCGGCGATTTTAAATAATAATGTCAACGTTGAAATCCGAAACATTTCCAGATGCTCAACAATATCGATATAATCAAGTCCGTGAGTGGCAATCTGAGTTAAAAACTGTCATCGAAGTAACCAGTCAAAAAGTAAAAAAATACCGCAGACGCATAACAGTGTTAGACGTTATGGTTTATTCAGTATCCGCCGTTGTTGCATCCGCGGGAGTAATACTATCAGCGGTCACTCCAGTGACTGCAGTAGTCGCTGCCACGATCTCTGTTTCCGCTGCTACAGCAACAGCAGGAGTTTTCGGCATCATAGCAAAAAAATATCCTCGTGTGCTAACACAAAATTACACGATTACACGACAAAATTAAATACAGCCACGACCGCATATCAGAAATTATCATCGCTGATATCATCATCGTTAGACGCACAATCCAGCGACGCCGCGTTGATATCAGATTCTGAATTCAAACTAATGTCAGATGTGTACAATGACTATTTGAAAACTAAACAAATAAATAATGTCAGCGGGAACGCCACAAGAACTGCTTCAGCAAATAGTCACAAACACAACACCGGTAAGGACCACAATGATCTCAGTGTCCTCGACGACACCAGAATTCAGCATTAATTTTCCAACTCCAATTGCCGTGAACGAAATCGCGTTGGCGAAGCTCAGTGCGTATCACAGCTGGCCCAATATCAGGTCGGCATCATTTTCCGGTCAGCAGCCAAATAATTCGTTTGTGTTTTCGTGGAAAACCAAAGCCGACTCTGACGAATTCGACTGGGATACAATTACGCTACCCACTGGGAGTTATCAGATCGAAGAAATCAACGCGGAGATACAACGCCAAATAAAACGAATCACCGGCAAGGAAGCCAAAATATCTATAGCCGCGCACGAACCAACGCTGTCTGCGGTCATTGAAATCTCAACACCGGGATACGCCGTGGATATTTATAACAGCTCAATCCGAACAGTATTAGGATGGCCACAAGAACAACCCAAGGTCGAACCCGGTCCGGAACTGCCACCAAAACCATCGAAGTCGGATTTCGAGACCACCAAGGAAGAAATACACGACCTCAAGTACGGCGATTATTTTTCCCTTGCAGATAAACTATCAAAAGGAAAAGGAGAACTTTGGATGATAGATAATATTTGGTGGATCGTGTTTTCACGTGATTATGAAACTCCCATTGCAGTTAGTTACAATTTTGATGTTATAGAATCTAAATTTTTTATTCCGATATCGACTGAACATCAACGACAGTTACAATTGTTGCGGGGATATTTTCAAGATTATATCTCTGATATAACAAAACCTGGAACGGGAAACGCTAGCAGTTCTCGGAATGCTTTGCATTCTCGCGATAAAATTATCACCACCATAGAAAAACTAAACAAACTTGCATCCGCGATGGAAATCATAAATCTAAAAATAATTCAAATATTTCTGGCTGATCCTACCCCGGACAGAAGAATAAAATTTGCCACTGAGTTTGGTATTCGCGTGGAGGATATTCCAGATTTTAAGTTTCGGGGATATAACGCACCTGCGCTACGAAAATCAGTCCAGGATCTCATCGAGGAATCTTTCAAAGATATTCTTGCCGCGTATGCGAAAATAAAACCACAACCTGTTATTTTAAGACACGACAACAGTACAGCATCCGATGGCAGACACATCTCACCCGGGATCGTAAATATCACAGATGTGGTCGCGGTCAATCTTGTATGTGACGTCATCGACGGTAGCTACAGCGCATCAGATAATACTACGGCGACGCAGGGGTTTATCCTGTATACGTTCACACCAAAAGATCCGCCCGGGTTTCTGATTGTGCAAGAACCAATCAATGTGGTCTATCTGCGGTGTAATAATCCGTGGTTGTCAACGATAAATTTCAAACTTGCCGACCAACGTGGGAATCTGTTGGATTTGCGTGGTGAGACTGTGAGTATAAACCTGCTGGTGAAATCCTAATGGATTTTCGTCTTAAGACTTCTCATTTAAAAAATTACAGTTGTGTATAATGCACGAGTATATCCATGTCCGAGTTCGCGTACATGACAAACAAATTCTCAACGCGGCAATCAGGACCGCATTTGGAAATGCTGGCGTGAGAAGTCCCTTGGACTTCCGTGGAAACTCAAAGAGTTTCTCGGGACAGTATTCGGAACTTGACACTGTCGTGAGAAATGCTTTGCATTTCCCCGTCGGAATAGTCGTTGACGACCACGGCAGCGAAGACTTCTTGTTGACACGGCCACAACAAGAACAGTTACAGAAGTATCACACGATCACAGTTTTTTGTGACCAAGAACACATCATGAACTATTCTCATTCGTGTATTGATGCTGAAACACTCAAGCAAATCCTGGAACTCAAAGAGTTCTGAGAAATCAGAGATTTCCACGATTGCTCAGAAATGTTTCACATGAGAAATGTTTCACATTTCCAACGCTAGCGTTTCCACAGTAGAATTTCAAAGACAAAAAAAAAATAATACTTTTTTTTTACCCTTGGAAACTCACAATGGGGGGATCAAAGCATTTCTGGAAACGCGAGCGTTTCTAAGTCTCTTGGACTTCCAACGCTAGCGTGGATGAGAAGTCAGAGACTTCCATGGCAATCTCCGATTGCTCAGCCCCTTTGACTTCTGCGTCGGAATTCTTTATTTGACTTTTTAACAATCTCACTCTCGAGTTAATTAATTTTCGAGTCTCATACTCGTGTGATAGTGTAAGACGAATACTTTCAACTGCACGCGTCAACGGAATAAATTCAGATACCTGTTCGTGGGTAACTGTGGCAAGTGATCTATAAATGCAATTTTGCAGCATTTTAATGAACCTGTATCTCGCAGGAAGAGTATTCTTCTTCGTTGATAGCTCATTCAAGGATTCAAAATCTGACATAATTGTTTCAGCGTCTGTTAAAATATTAAAACCCCGCTGCTTCAATTTTTGAATTTCATCAATTACGATATTAATATTTTCGTAATTCATATATTATAACTATTTTTTTTTATCTAACTGGAAGTCTAAAGACTTCTCATGCATTGCATTTCTGCGGAAGTCATTGACTTTCTGCGTCTTAGACTTCCGAGTTGTCGACGTAACAAAATGAGATTTTTTGTTTTAGTCGTTTTGAAAATGCTGTTTTGCGGATCCCGGTTGCGACACGCTGTACAACAGTTGTGTAAATATCGAAATACTTGCCAGCTGCGGTCATTGACTGGAATACTATTTCGTCACCAGTCTGGGTATTTCGAGACTTAATAGCTCTTCTTGCAACTGTTTTACAACACCCTGTGTTACCCAGTAGGCAGTTCTTGCTCTGAGTGACCACGCGAAGATTGTTTATAGAGTTATCAAGTATGTTACCGTTAATGTGATCAATGACAAAACCCGGCTCGATTACTCCAAAGAAACATTCATAGACGAAACGATGACATAAATACCTCTTTGAGCACGTGGCAGTAAATCTTAAATAACCAGCATTATCAACTGTACCAACTGGTCGTCTTCGCGTGCAGTGTCGCACCGTGCCATCTCGGTTTGCCTCATAATTTGGAATAGTTGGATGTGCAACAAATTCTTGTTCGGGAACAAATTCTTGTTCGGGAACAAATTCTTGTTCGGGGACGAATTCTTGATTCATTATACTATAAGCAAATCATTTGTCTAATTCATAATTTGTCTGAAAACTTATTTATGTAATCACGCTCATGAAAATCAACCGCGGAAATATTATTTTTTTTAGTATAATATCGTTTAAGCTCGCGGTATCGTTTCCCACCGCAACGTGCACATAATTGTGTTTTTCCTTTAACTCCAACGTGGCATCGGATACACGGTATTGGTCCTAAACTTCCATTTCTTACTTGTTGGGCGTGTTGTCCGCAGTATTCGCCCCTGCAGGGTTTGTTACACGGAGTTGATGAATTAAGTCGAAGCCAGCAACAATGGTTCATTATATAATATATTTGTCTATTTAAATACTTGTCGTAATTATAATAATGAGTTTTGAAAGACTATCCAGAATAAAACCCGTATCAGGTTCTCGATTCGATCTTGACCGGTTAACCGGCGATGTACGACGAAGAGAGTTAAAGGAACTGCTTGGTGTTATCAAGAATGCCAAGGAAGAGTTTCGTCGTGATGGTGCCGCACATGTGTGGTCGACATATAAAATTATCCCCGAAACTCGAAGAGTTTTTGGCGATGCTAGCATCGCTCACGCGAGCGTTATCATTGATGCTACCATGAACGATACAATCGCGCGTAACATAATTGGGTATCTCGACGATAGAAGATATTTCATACAGATAAAATTTATTGTCAAAGTGGTCAACGAAAACGACGATGACACGTGGATTATCCGTGATAAAAATGATCCTATCCTTGACATTAAAAGGAAAACTATTTTGTTGAGCAATAATTCTAGACCAGGAATGTTGACGGGGGTTGATATACCGTATTACGCCAGATCGTATCCAGTAACTGCAGTCGTTTACGGAATATATCCGATAAAGAAACCAAGTGTAGATAAACTCACGCCAATGAAAACATCAGTGGTGTTAAATTGTGTAGCTGAGCGAGTAATGGAACATTTTAAAAACGCAGCACGTGGAAATGGTCTAACTGAGATCAGAAAAAATAAAATAACAACATGGGCTAATCGAGTCAAAGATGTAGGGGCGTCAATTAAGGATGTTGCCGCGCTAGAAAAATTATTAAGATTTCCTATAACGGTATTATCGCTAACAGGCGAGGAATTGTATAAATCGAAATACAACCGTAGTGGAGCTTCAATAACAATTATTGATCATAACAGCCACGCCTGGACGGAATCAGTTAAAATATTTCCACGCGATCGTGTTATAAGGTATTATTCCGCGGGTATGTTTGATTGTATTTATCAAATGAGTAAAACCGATCCGGTATCGGTATGGTTGTTTAGAAGTTCTGAAGTTGGTGATTATGACCAGTTCGTGACCCCGAACGGAGAAATATATAGAACTGCGGAGTTACAAAATGAAATGAAAGCGCTCACAGAAAAATATTCAACTGAGCAAGTTGATCAATTACTAACTAATTGTTTTACTGTTCCAAGTGTTGCCGCACATATAGCACGACAAAAAAATAATTGGAAACCAACCATGAAGAGTTTTCTCGAGAATGTTCAGCAGAGTTGCATCGAATACGGACACGGCGGTTTATGGAATAGTGTATTTGTTAGTGATAATATGGTATCGGTGGATATGATTGCGTGCTATCCAGGAAGTTTTCTTGGCCGTGGTGAATGCGCTGAATACTTTGCGCGGTTTGGACATCCCACAAATTTAATGACAAGAGTAGCTATTAACGGACCTTTACCTGATTTTGACCTGACTGGATTTGCTCACGTGGAATCGTTCGAATTTGCAACACGGTTACATCCTATTAATTATGCTTGGTTTGGCAGACATTTCCACGAAAAGAAATGGGTACCGTTTTCGCTGTTGCGATTTATGGTTGATAAAGGAATATTAAAATCTATTACTGTCAGTACGGGGATTATTTGTTACTCAAAACAAACCTCAGTTTGGTTACCAACTGCGGACACGTCCGAGGAAGAGCGCAACTGTAAAGATCTCGGCCGAAGATTGATAGGTAAATTTACTCAAGGCGGAGCATATGATCATAAACGACATCACAGTCGATTAATTATGGATGAGGAAGAATTAAATTTCATTATCGCTGATACTACTGCGAAAGATACATTCTGCTCCCGCGAGGACATAATAATACCAGACGGAAAACGATTAGGAACAGTTGTTAGCTATATTGACGGTGATTCAGCTCAGTATACTCATTTGAGATCCTCTATGCTGGCTTATGTTTCTATAAATTTACTGTCGATGGTGAATAGAGTTCCCTTCGTGGCAAGAGTTGCGACAGATTCGTTTTATATTCACGAAGACGATTTGACTGTGTTAGATTTGCCAGAATCTGATGGTCAATGGGGAACATGGCGAGTAAAAAAAGAAGAATTACACTCGTACTGCGCATCAGCTGATGTCGAAATTAAAGATGAATATCGGAAATCAACAGGGATGTCATGGACACCTTCATCGGGACCTTCTGTGCACGATCCAATTGCTAGACACAGAACAGTTTATTTGAACGGACCTGGAGGCTGTGGTAAGACAACTCGTGCAATCGAACTATTCCGCGGTTCTGATTTGATCGTGCTAACACCAACACACAGACTTGCCAGAGAAATGATACAACGGGGAGTAAAGGCCTGCACTTATCACGGCTTTTTCAAATACAGCGGCGGTACATGGACTCCTACGCGAATGGGAACGAAGTATATCCCGGAGAAAATCATCTGGGATGAAATAGACACTGTGCCGCTGGATACATTACAACGGTTCCTGACGTGGTTGTTAACGAAAAATACCGCAGTTGTGATGTGCGGCGATCATGGTCAACCACCACCATTTGTCGGCGAATCTCCCCACGAGTGGTTACGAGGGTTTGTTGATTATTACGAGGAAATGCGTGATGACATCAGAGCGCTTGATGACACATTAAAGGAGTTTAAAAAACTAATTAGGCTACAAACCAATAAAGTCCAATGTGAAATAATGCGTGAAATAATTCCAGAGACTTCATTTGATAACTTTTTAACGGCGTGGAAACCAGATGATTTAATTGTTGCAAGTAGAAAATCAGTCAGAGATACACTTCAGCGGCGACTATTTCAGTTACAGCGGCAGAAATTTCCAACGTTGGAAGTGCCGTTATGTTATAGACCAGATGATACACGATTGCAGAATACTGATGTTGATATTCCCGGAAAACCAGAGAAACAAAATTTAGTATTGAATGATATAGTAACAGTTAACGTCGATGCGGTCGAAGATGCATTAGCAATAAATAAATCACCGTGGACACTAGGATATGCTATGACGATTCATTCAGCACAAGGATTAACTATTTCTGATACAACTGTTTGGATCGTTGATGACCGCATCGAATGGTCAAATTTAGTTTATTTAGCCGTGTCCAGAGTAAGAAAGATGGCTCAGTTACGAAGAATTGCATTAGATACGTCAACGAAGTCAGCCGTTGTTGAGTTAACGCAAAAAGATCAAATAAGAAAAAAATTAGACAGTTACCGACAAAGCGACAAGAAAAATAATAGAGAGTTTAACCTGGATATCAACGCTGTGTTGTCGTTACGTGAGCGTCAGAATAATCACTGTGCGAGTTGTAATTGTTTATTGCTGTGGCAGTATTCGAAAAACGACCCAAGACAATTTACCGTGGATAGAATAGACAGCAATCGCGGTCATACGCGTGAAAATGTAATGCTGACCTGTCTTGAGTGTAATCGACGCAGAGGTGTTGCTGCAGTTATTTAAGCGATCGAGGTGGTAATTGTGTATCCGTGGGAATCACCTGAAGTTGCTCGCGTGTGAATCCACGCTGAGGAGCAGTCGAATCTAATCTGTAGATTGCGTTTCTCCCAGTTGATCTGGTTATGCTGGATATCTTGTGTGTGGTAACACTCCATGTTGGATCGGTTGCTCTTTTTTTTCCTCCTTCGAGTTCGCCGGGTTCGTATAAATACCTAACGGTGACATTACCCGCTAGCGTCGTTGGCTGCGTTGAAACACGTCCGTGAATCACTTTAGTGATCGGGGGTATATATTTTTTTGTGATTGCATTTACAGGTCTCATGTTTGTTGTTCTGGTAATTTCATTATTCAGTGCGGCTATCACGTTTGGCAGTCTTGCAACCCATTCACGAGATCTCGTATTGTAAATGAATTCCCTCGCGTACTGGTATCCGAATAATCTCTCAGCGAGTGTTCTATTAAATCGCTCAACAATTGCCTGATCGTGATGAATTTCAGTATGTCCTCGTCGTATGGTAACGTTATGCTGCTTTGTCAGTGATGATACCGCGCCCTGAAATTCCTTGCCAGGATCAACTTGTAATAATCGTGGCCAGTTTAGAGGTCCTCGTTGATAAATTCGTTTAAACGCAGAGGCGACTTCGGACGCTGTTTTAGTCGCTAACGGTTCTGCTTCTTTGTATCTACTGGCAACATCAACTACTGTTAGCGCGTATTTGTATATTTTTCTGCGGACAGTATCATGAGGCAGGAATAGTATGTCAGCCTGATGAACTTCATTGGGGGTACTAACATCAAAATGTGCAAAGTTGATTTGTCGAGGTGGTGGTAAGTAGATTTGCCATATTGCTTGTTTTGACAGCCATTTTTTGGCAGCCTCGCGTGGTACTGATGCCGCGTTGGCGAGTTTATTAATTGCTGAGTTACCTCTCCAATATCCGATTGGGGAATAATAAATCGCTTGCATGGAAACACTAGCGTTGGAAGTCCTTGGACTTGTCTGCATCGTTATTAATTATCCAGCGCCTAATGCTAATTTAGATTTCATCGCTGATCTTACTAACCAATTAGCGAGTGACTCCCTAAATGATTTATTTTTTATGGCGCTTAGTGCATGAATTAATTTCACATCCGCGATATGCCTGTCTTGTAGATCTTTACTTCGATAAGCAATATCATGTATGTGACACGCTGCGTCGATAGCGTTTATCGGATACTCGCCGGGTTTGGGCTGATCGTTGCTGTCAAGCCTGATATCTAGTCGTGTTCCCGGACCGCAGTAATTGTATCCTGGGAGATGTTTTTCTCCGGGATACTTTCCCCAAGGGGTACCTGGAAGTCGTCCGAGGGCGGCTGCAATGTCACCACCTCGTTTTTTTTTTGAAATTTAAATTTTTTGTGCCACATCGCGTACACGTACCAGAAAGTGCTAGTCTGTTATTTTTTGTTGTAACCGTTGTTAGATCATTCGTAGGGGTTCGTGCCCGACACTTCACACAATATAGATCCATAATTATTATTCTTTGTATACAAATGGAAATTACAGACTTTTCTGCGACGCGGCGAAGGGAGCCAATCAAGCATAATTCGGTGTTGCCAAATTCTATCAGAATGATTATCATTGGACCGTCAGGATCGGGTAAAACGCAGTTGTTGCTGAACCTGATTATGAAGTGGATGAAGTGGGATAAGCTGTATTTGGTAGCACCATCTGTAGACGATCAGCGATGCTATAATGTTATAAAAGATTTTAATGAGAGTGCAAAAGCGCTGAGTGACGAGGATGTAGTTGAATTTATCACTGATATCGAAGAAGCTCCCAGCGTTGAGGACCTCGACGGGGAAAAAAATAACCTAGTAGTGTATGATGATGTGATGCTGGACAAGCAAAAAAATCCTGCAAGAATATTCTCCCGGGGTCGTCATAAAAACACCGATGTCATTTATGTTACTCAACGTTACACACAAATACCAAAAGTAATCAGGGATAACTGTAATCTTCTTGCGATATTCAATGGAGTTGATGTTCATACGCTGAGAAATATTCATCAAACCTGGTGTGGTGGCGATATGGATTTAAATAAATTTAAAAATTTCTTTAGTCGCGCTCAAAGAACCCCGCATGGATTTGTGACAATAAATTTACACGACCCGCGGACACGATACCGTATCGGACTTGATACATTGTATGGTTAACGTGAGAAACTCGAAGAGAGCAGCCCCGGGGGCGACAACAAGTTGAGGGGGGGGGGTCGCGTTTTTTTGTCTTGTTGCTGTTGTAGGATTAGCTTTTTTTTAAGGCTTATTTTATCATTTGGTGGTCTCTAGACCTTTGTAGGATTCGCCCTCCCTGCTGCTATATAAGGTAACATTTTTGAAAAAAAATATGTTCAAAATAAAATTCGTCTTGACGAGTTTGGGACAATTTTCTAATAAACGATTTTTTTCTCGTTCAGTTAGCATATTTCAAAAACGAATAAACAAAATGGGGCAAATCGTACTCTAGACCAAAATGTATTCTACCTGCTGGAGCATCACCAAAACACCATGCACTTATAGAAATTGCTATCATTTTAATCTTCTTTTAGTGTGTGAAATGTTTTCAGTGTTTATCATCACTATAAAATAGAGTTTCACTGCTTGATCCATGTATAATAAATAACGTTAGTTATAACAATTCCTGTGTCAGTTGTTCAGAGTGGTGATACATCAAATTTGATACAAGATGTATCGGTTGAAGCATACACAAACTATATGCTACAATCAATACGTCTTCTATCAAATTTGATGCATGACTACTCTTAAAAAGCGACACATGAATTGTTATATAATTCAATACATTTGCCATCTTTTGTATAATATAAGCATAAAATCTCAATCACTATAGATGCGCTGACAACATATATTTCAAAGCAATTTTCATGCAGAGTACTTCACGAGAGTCCACGGTTTTCTTCAATAAAGCAAATCAAGATAATATCGCATGTGCTTATTGATTTATTAATTAATAAATTTATTTAACAGCTTCTTGTGCATGAAGCTGATGGTCGACCGGTCATTTCATCAGAGGAATCAGTAGAGGTCAGGGCCTACGCCAAATTTTATGATCAGACGGCGCTAAGGTACAAGGTTGAGGTTTTAGCCGTCCAGATCCAAGCACCTCCCTCCACTGGTATACTAACGATTCGAGTAAATGCACCCATTTATTCGCAGTCACTACATTTAGAGGTTTGTACAGTTCTGAATATTTTGAATATATACCTTCATGTATTAGGACAGGCAAAACGTTAAAATAATCCATCAGACTTCATATGATTCATTGGCCAAGTGTTGTCTACCTTTGAAATTGCATTCAAGTCGTTTCTGTTTTTACAAGAAAAAAATATTCCAAATAAATATGTGTGAACAATTTTCATATAATGCTGATAATATTGTGATATATATATATATATATATATATATATATATATATATATATATATATATATATATATATATATATATATATAAAAAGAGAAAGACAGAGACAGAGACAGAGAAAGGTTACACGTCCGCATTCTCTTTTATTCAAAGCAAATACATATGCTATTACTATATCATTTATTTCAATATTTATAAAGTAAAATATGCTTTGATATTGAAATTATAATATTTTGTTTACGTTTATCAGGCTCGATTTAAAGGAATCTCTGCTACTTTGGACGTAGAGAAGCCGTCGTTTAATATCGGTAATGGAGCATTACAGATCTTTATGAATTCTTCTGTTGCTGCCGTAAGTTTGCACGTTTTTATTTACTTGTCACTTAATACTATTGCTCCAAACAATGGATACATACCAATACTTATATAAAGGTGAAGTAAGTTCTTTGATTATAACTTTTATAGCTATGAAGAACTCTGTCCTCGTGTATTACTCTCTGCTAGCGCGCCTACCCATCGCAACGCATACTCCATATGGTTTCGTCGATTTTCAATTGCCTACAGTTTTACCGGATTTGTCTTGGTAATTACAGTTTTGTCTTCTTCTCTCACTCTGAATGTATATATACATAAATCATAAATATATTGCTACAAATCATACGGCAAAATAACAGTGTTTCCAAAATTCCAAGAACATTGGTTCAAAAGAGATCGTATTATTCAGGAAAATGATAGATATGACAGAAAAACTAACAAACGATATTGTAAAACTGGTGCGAAACCAGCCTAAGTACTTTCGACATCTACCAATTACTTTTTCATGGGCACAAATCCACAAAGTTAATTACATAAGCCAGAACATAACATAACACAAAACACTCAAAGAAACATCTTTGGTCATTCCATCACTATATGGCTATTGAATGTTTTGCTATTTTAACCGGCGTCTGTTTCTATCAGAAGTCAACAAGTGCGGATCCATCTTGAATAAACCTTAATTTGCTTCAAACGATGAAACCACGTAGAAGTTGTATGATCTGACACAGAAATATAAACACAAGCTTTATACTAGTGGACCTTGATATCAGAAGGGGAGTACCCAGAGAGCGACCGTTGTTTTTAATAAGCTCTTACCCAGATGCTTAACTTCTCCTCAGACATTTTTACGTCACATTCATTTACATATGTTACCCTCGTTTTAAACCATGTTATTTTATATTTTGATCGGTGTGCAATTTATTAACTGGTAGAAAAAGCAACAATTTTATAACAAACTGTTCAGAGCTTTCCGAATACCACGCGTGCCTTACTCTTAGGGAATTAACAATTATATGTCTATATCCTTGGCCCGCAACTCTGATTAACTCTCGAGTTGACAAAATGTTTATAGAGATCAAAATGTATGCCCTGAAAACAACTATTCCGGATATATCCCATTTAATATTTCATAAGTAAAATTAACCTTTTGACAGCACTACATCTGCTTACATATATAGAATAAAGTCTGATATGAAATGTTGGAAGATTGTGTTAAACTGGGCAGTGTGGATGGCAACAGCTCGACCTCTTATAAATACTTAACAGACCAGAGTGTATCAGAGTTAGTGACGGAAGTTGATAGGTATAACGTCACGTTTAAAATTCAAATAACTGTTATACGAATTACAAATATCTTTACTTCAAGAGAAAGCATTTAATATGGATAAAACATGATAGGTATGACACAGTTTAACATAATTTGCAATAATTTCAAGATTTTACCAATGCATGACGGGAGCTATTTCAATGGAGAAGCAATTCAACAGCAAAACATACTTGATTGATAATGGACCTCAATAATATAAAACTGTACATTAGGATTTTGGAGAACCAACGCCTGTTCATGTGCTAAAGGCATACACATGTCTTTGTAACAATGGCACATGTTCTGTTGAATACTACAGAAAAAATCGTCAACTGATGAAATGAGCCCAACAATAGTACCAAGTTATAAAACAGGATGAATTTGCCTTCTTGCGCAAGTTAGCAATGGACTAAAAACCAAAGGTATTAATAAGTTCATTAAAGCATAACAATATATTTTGTTTGTTTGGGTTATGTTTGTAGGGGGTTGGGTTAGGTGGGTTCTATAAATCTATTTGTGTTTGTATATTGGCTGCGGGAGCACAACATAAGAACATCTATTACACAATCTGCTTTAAAAAGTAACGGAGCTATTAGGTTTAGGATAGCAAGGTTATGACCAAGATGAAAACATTTTGGGAAACGTTGAACAATATATGACACATTTAAAAGGGAAACTGAACTATGTTGTCTCTGAAATCTCTTTCCGACCGTGTTAGATATCCACCTATATGTTCTTTATGTTTCAACCTTTTTCATTTGTTTGTCCTATATACATATTTTGCTTGTTTCTGCTTATTTGCTCATGCTTTCTTTTAGCTTTTCAAATTGCTCTCATATATATCAATATTAGTTTTTGTATGTTGCGTTATTTAGCCCACAACTTCAACAGCATTTATAAATCAGCTCAGTTCTCTTGCGTTTGGATCAGTGAATATAATTTGTAAACTGCACCCGAACGTTTTTTTTACTTTACTCTTAATCTAATAAAGTCTCTGCTTATCATACTTTTTGGTCAGTTGGTTAGTTTACGTTGACAACTTACATTTCAATATTCTCAGGAACACGTTTTTGTTCTCTGATAGTAACTGTTGGCTCTATATTATTATGAAGGTGTGTACGGAGGCTTTTCATTTCGTGATAGCGATATAATTCGTACCTTTATCCAACCTAACAAGCTTGAGAATGTTACATCTAACTTTTTCTACCTATACGTTGAGTTAGGTTTTATCCTTTTATTTAGGTTGCATCTTACAGACATGTGTATTTTACTGTTAGCATCATTTTAATACCATATATTTTCCTTAATTGTTTAGTTATGTCTAATTAATGTATTATGTTTATACTATAATTTAAACCATGTTTATCAAATGTTCCGTTCCGCATTAATCCAGTAAGGCTGCAGAGGTACAAATTTGTTGGGATGTTTAAAATCTATTGCTGGATTTGATCTTGAATTTCATTCTGAAAATCATTTTCTCTCTAAACAGGATTTTCACGTTCTTGATGATATTCTTCTCTTCTTCCTTCCATTTCACACCATTTGAATCGAACTGCGAAATAATTAGGTTGCAATGAAAAGAGACACAATAGTCTCAATAATCCGGCGACTAAAGGTTACAAAACAAGTTGGAAATTAATATATCAAATGAAACATAGGAAGAGCTAACTGAGACAACCTTAACTTAAAAGTTGTTTTTTTTAAATTAAAAAACAAACATATTGAATGAAAAGCAAATCAAGAAAACAGACAAAGTTATTGCCAATGCATGATCAGTTAAAATATGAAATTTGATGTCAGATGGCGTTACTCTAGCTACATCATCTTTGATAAGTGCATTCCTACAGCTTGATGATTTAAATTGATTACAGAGTTAAAGGATTGAATGACTTTAGTTGCTATCAAAATTCTTTACACGGTTTTGTCGTTTAAACTAGGATAACCCGTCAGCAACACGTGTTAGTTTGATAAAACTTAAATATATTAAATTCAAGACACCAACAGAAGCGACATACGTTTTCAGCAATACGTTTTCCGTTTTAATCCTTTAGAATTCTCTCTTATGTTCTTTCATGTTTGTTTTCGATGGGAACCTAGCAATTTTAGATCTGTTATCACTAATATTCGCATACATTGTATTGGCCCAGTGAAGACATTTCCTTTATAGTTCTGGACGAGATAGTTAAAATATGCACAAGGAATAAAATCACCATCTCTGACATATTCATGTGTACTCACATTCAGCCACATATGCTATAAATGAATAGATGGTACACATAACATTATCTGCTTTCGCATTTTCTCTGAACGACTGCATAGTTGCAGGTCCTCCTAGATTATTTATCACATCAACTTTTTGAATGACTAGATAATTTAAACTCTTGCTAAATTAGTTATATTTTCCCGTGGTTTTCGTTGTTGTGGTATCGATATCTACATTATTTATTATATTCTCTATATTCTTGTCCCCAAAATTTAAACTAGTCCTTATTTTATTTATTTCATAACTAGTTTTGCTAATCCTTATAGTCATCCCTCCACTGTATACAGTATTCACAATTAGACCGATTAAAATAACTACTAATGTTGTAAGACTCGCCTAACGTCTTTTATTTCTGTTCATTTAGAACACATGCTAGGTTTTTTTTATTACGTTGTAATACACTATTTATTCAGAACTAAATGTAAGTTTTGTTGCAAATTCAATGGATATTGGTCAAAGTAAAAATACACTTGAAAACAAGTCTGATTCAAACGTTTAAAACATCTTAAGATCCGCCTAAACTTGATTTGATAGACACATTTGTAAACGTTCACGAGATTTTAAAAGAGACTTAAGATTTGAACAAAATAAACAAACTTCAACAAACAAGTGAATGTATTTAGTGGTTGGTGCTCTAATTGTAATTGGTGGTATTTATATGCAAGAAATAATAAACAAATTTTAAAAATGAAATCACATAAAGGTAGCAACCAGGAGGATATACTTACATACCAAACTTGGAAAGTCTATTTATGGAATATCAATATTATAAATACTTGAACGGATCTAACACTTGCTGATATGAAAGGTACGGTGATTTCTGCAAGTTTTCATGGATGAATAATGTTTGTTTAGTCAAATTCTTAGAATCAATAGTGGTGGTTCACTAGTACACTATACCAAATTTTTAAATTTGGCTTTCCTTTAATACTTGTCAATGTCACATAATAATACATATATTATGTAGGTCTTATTCTAAGTAAATTGTCATATAGGGATGGTCAACAAGTAAAATGTAGATGCCTTTTTTCTGTGTTTCCGCCTATTTTAAAATGTGTGCTAAGAACTAACTAAATGTGGCTGTTGGGCGTCAGACGAACATTACTTTGTACCTTTGTATGCCATGGCTACCTGGAATATAGTTAATCGTTTTTGTAAACCACACTGGTGTAATAATATGAGCAGAAACACAATGACTGGCTATGTTGATCTAAAAATAAAATATATGTTTTGGTAAGGAATGTAGGCCATCATTGATTGTACTATCATTTGAGAATTATTAGCATTTATTAATTTATAAATTAGATCACAAGAATAACTTAAGGCACTAAGATGAAACAGACTTAAGATCTCTGTTCAAATGGCGTCAAAACCGAAAATCGTGAAAATATGATAGCTAATTTTTTTTTCAAGGTGGCTAACCTTTTATCATATTAAGTTGCCATAGGAGATAATACGTGACGAATTTTGTGCTTTTGTCAATAATGAACGGTGTTTCGTCTGATCTGTTCCGCTATTCGGGATCCACATACTTTTAAAAAGCAGACAGAACGTTGCATTTTGTGCAAGATGAGTTATTGTTAGAGCTGTTGTTCCGGATGACATTGTGCCCTTTCGTAAGTGTGAAAGCTGGAATTGTATTGGTTAGTCGAAAGGTCATCTTAAGATGATCTCGTATCGCCGTCTGTCAGATCTCCGTTATGTTCAAGATCAGAATTTAATCACATTGCTGTTATATTATCTTAGATAGACAGACGGGGCGTCTTAACTTTGTACCACAACCGCAGTTACAAGCGAGTACGAAACATAAAGTAAGATGTTTTCACTCTAAACCTATGAACCCAGATACATAATTTGTTTTTAAGCCTGATACATACTGATGTCATCATATTATTAAATCCATTTATCTCTGTTAAAGTTAAGTATTTCGTTGAAGAAATCACTAATAAACATAAAGTAAAAGTACGTATTCGTTTATAACGGATCTAACCAAATATAATGAATGAATACTAAAATCAACCATCACAGATATAACCGATTACGCGTTCTTTTTGCATTTGATGTGTCGTATTTTTTATTGCATGGCGTGAAGTATTAATATTTGGCTTAGAAAGGTTTGCTAGTGAATCGTTCAAATGTGAAACTGGACATACCGTGCATGTATGAAGTAAGAGTTTGGTGATGTATGCTCATTGGTACATTAAAGAAAATAATTTGCAGCATTCGCACGTTAAAGAATCTTTAAACTGACAACGTTTGATAGAGAGACCGTATGTGTAACATTATTAATATTATTATTAATGATGTTTTTGCATAAAATTAGTTACTTGTCGTATTCAATGCATGTTGAAAGAAAATACGATCCAGATTAAAATTAGTTTTCTAATAGCGTTACTGAGCACGTAAACGGTCGGTTGAACATATAGTTTATAAACCCCCTTTTCTGACTGTGATGAAGTGTGATTTTTATGGTGAAAAATGCGGTTATGGTGGCCTAGAAAATAAATAATGCGTTTTGAATGTTGTAGCTTGTTTGAAGACAATTTGTTGGATTCTTCAGTAATGTAATAAAATAGTTATGGTGGTTTGAAATAATGTTATTATTTAAAAACTTTAAGACAAAATCATTTATTTATAGGCTGCTGACAACACGGATCTGGAATTATATATGGCTAAGAAGCATGTAACAGTAAACGATTTTTGAGGCTCTAAAAATGGTGACGTTTGTCGCTTGACATATAGGTCCGATACTACTATGGTCGAAGTTTTAACTTTTATTTCAACTATTTTCTGAATACATTCAGCGTAACCATTGAATACAGAACACTTATTGAACTTGAAAAAGTTCCCGACCTTGGAGTTGCTCAGTTGTTAGGACTTCACTTCAGATATTTCCATTATGTAAACCTTGTTTCAAGACTAGTTTCTGTAAATTCTCCTGAGAAGAAAGATTGAGGACGTGTTAAATTTATACTCATTACACTCATTATTTTTTCTTTAATATACTTGCTGTCAATATGGAAGGCTAATGATGTGGAACATCGCACGACCATAAATGTAAATAGTAGATTGCTGCCTCCATTTCAACTATGTTTAGGACGTTTTATTTCCAACATTTGTAATTTAATGTATTTCTTGTTACAGGTGGGACAGAATGCCGTGTTCGAAGTACTGTCGACAGAACATATTTCAGAATTGTTCTACATGGTGAGTATATGATTCATCAGCCGACTAACTCAACTATTTTGCAACAGTGAGTATATTTCAGTTGACATGCCGGAAAACAGAAAATAAATTGCGCAGATGGGAATGGCGGAAAGGACGGTATAAAATTATTCATGCACTTGTAAAAAGGAACTCTCTTGATCTAGTTTAGGACGTTTCAAGAAATATGTTTTAGATAAAACAGTGATTACCATTCGCGATGACATTTGAAAACACTTATAACATGACCTGATGGAAATACTTTGTAAAACTGAAGAAAATAATATTCAAACCATGAATACAGAATTTGTTTATAAATAAATAACTAAATAAATAAATAAAATAACTACCATTAATATCAGCCATTGTAGGTCATGCATAACACTGAAACGACTCGTACGATGACCACACTAAATCCTGGCCATACTCTTTGTTCGACATCCCTATATACTATTTAAATAGCTCATGTGTATGAGAGAGAGAGAGAGAGAGAGAGAGAGAGAGAGAGAGAATGAAACAGTTACTAGTGTTTTCTAAATTAAGATGTATTAAATTTACTGTATCATTCCTCTTGTGATGTAATAGTTATAAACAAGAAATCCCTTTTGAAGATAAATAACCACCGCTTTCCCCACCTCCACACACAATGTCTGATGCTCATTGTATAAAACCTATGAAGGGCTGAGCAATTCCAACAGCACTTACTCCACTTTTCAAAGTGGAAGTTGACATATCTGTTAACTTGTATAACTGATTTAAATACCTCAGCTGAACGGCCCTAGCCGTGAACTAGTGTTTCAAATAGTGCAGGTTTGATTTAGTTCGTAAATGTGTCATGTCAAACATTCAGTGGCTATGAAGTCCATATATGTCCCATTAATGGCGAGCCGACAAACAATGAATGTGGAAATCTCTCTCTCTCTCTCTGTTTAACATGGGACACATCCCGTGAGAATGTTCGATTTATATCGAAAGGTGTCGATTTCGTGTTTTAAGGAAGTACCTCTTTTGACATTTGTCTTTATTTTCTCTTTCACTTTCGGTGATTTTGAACTTATTTACTTCTGTTAGGAGGGTTTTGAGTTCTCGATTTGTATTGGCAGGATTTTTGCCTGTATGTCATTTGTGCTACCTAGCTTTGTCCCGACACTAATTCTATATAGGCAGAATTGTGCTGGATGTGCATATGAGCACCATGCACAAATGCATCAATACGCTCTGTCTCAATACACTTACTCTGATTGAGTAAACAGCAAAGACTGTTCCTCTGCTCATCACATATGCAAATGATATCAGTTTCTACAAACAGTCTGTTGATAAAGTCCTAATTTTATCTGACCTTTCCCACCTTCTATTAGAAGTTTGGACAGTAAACGTTCAGCAGGTCAGAACGCATTATCTATTGATAAAGTTGTAACTCGCCAAAACCGAGCTGTACGGTATATCGTAGCCACTTACTACTAGACCTAGCATTGGCAAACGTAAATTCCTGCATAAAGTCGATAAGAAGATGATTTATTTTCTCAGGCGTAAGAATTAAAACATTTTTTGTCTCCTTAATAAGCACCAAAAACGTCAATAATACAGCATTTCCAAGACATCTTTACAACATTTGTGAACATCTATTTGGTTACACAAATATCAGTCATTTGTGTGACCAAACTAAGCACGACAGAACGAAAACAACATTCATTAAATTTGAAAGGAGATAGGTAACTATTGGGTCTACCTGCACATATTATAAGGAAACGAGTTTGCGTGCATAGGAGTATTTGATAGTAAAGTAGATGTTCAGTAACAGGCAAATATTGTTCGTATGTAAGCATATGAAAAACACAAAGCCGGATTCAGATATATTTTGACATCGATATATGTCTTCTCGAAATACGCCTTGGCTGAGAAAGTATAACGGAAAATGCAGACAACATGCAAAATTGATTTTAGAAATCTTCAAAGGCGAACGGCTTGAAAAATACATATAGACGAGGAAAGACGTTGGTACAAATTACAAAAAGTAAAGGATTCTTTTACGTACCTTTCAGTTTACTTGAACAAGAATGCATCTGTCCTAGAAAGGTCTAACAGAGGTGAAAGTATTTCACTAAAAATGATACCACAGCATGGTGTGACCTTTTGCCAAATATATTTTGTCGCCACAATAGCACGCAGTTTTATTATTTTATTATTATTTATCAACAGATATGAATTCATTTGAAGTATGCAAGATGAAACTGGATTGATCTATTCAGTTATTTGAGTGCCGAAACGTTTGATACACTTAATTTCAAAATTTAAATGAAACAGTCAGAATTTCAAACTCTGTAGCAATATTTAAAACAACAACGTTCCTAACGTTACAGAGTAAATATTGAATATCAATGAAGTAAGTTTAGGTGTTCTGGACGTTTACAAACTGCTGACTTAAAGGAAAGGATGTTAAGGGCGAGATGATATAAGCAAAGTCGAGAAGACTTTGAAGACCATAAGAATGAGATATAAAAGAAAGTACTCGTGAAACTTAAAGATTATTTTGAAGAGTGACCATGTTGTTGGTGGTCCTTTCTTAGCAATATGACGATAAAAATTAGTAATATCGTGGGATAGAACAACAATTTACAGAAATCCGACGACTCGTTTAAACTCTGTCATCAACACCTAGGTAATGAAACGTGCTATTCCGAAGGATTATAAATAATCTGTTGGGGTACAACAAGCAACTGGGGGAGGGGATAAAATATAATTCTAAGTGGGTAAAATATCAAAAATAGAATGAGGATGACTACGATAGTCCTACTGTCGGGTGTTTCATTTCTCTCCGATTATCCACGATCAGGAGACCCATGCCAATAGCTGAGCGCTGACAGAGTCTAATCGCAAACTGTGCATAAAATTAAATAAGGGAATTTAAAAAACAATCTCGACCAGGAAATAAACCCAAAAGTTCCTTACTTCAAAACGCATACCTACGGGAGTTGTAATGGTTAACTTTATGAAATAGCTTACCAATCTTTTACTTTCCTAATTGCTTTCTTAACATCTTTTGAACAAATATATAATCAACAAGCCTAATAAAGCTAAGCCACCTATAAGAGCATGTTCATCAAAGCAACAAGAAATTTGTCCTACAATCCCAAGCAACCCAGTTATCACACTTACAATTATTTGAAGTAAATCTGATGCCACTTTGTTTGGTAAACCAAGGCAATAATCAATTACATTTGTATGCTCTATTTCCTAGTGTCAAAAATGCTTCAGTTGTAATTATTGTCTGGGGTCTACCACTTCTTTTACTACCACCACTACCATTTACAGTATGCACTGAAGCAAGTTTGCTTTACACAGATCAATTGTTTGATCGTGTTATTATTATCGATGTAGCTATTAGATTATTACATACCTGTCTTTGAATAACAGTTTTATTATTTCAAGTAATGGCAATTTTTTCCTCACGTTTTCCCAATATTTTATTCTAATGTACCTTCCAACTATATTAATTATCTCACTATATGTTCATTGATAATTTTGAAACTTTACAAAGCATATTTCAATATTGTTGTTTGGTTTTGGTCTCAATCCTGCCTGATGTTCTTTCTTAGCTCATCTATCTGTCGTTCACACTTTCATTGATCACGTATGCTTTTCATATCCAGTAGATAGCTGAATTGGTAATTTTTACCGCATGTATGAGACCTCTTATTCCTCCTTCCTCTAGTTTAGTGAATACTCTTTTCACTACTGGTGGAAGTTCTCTACTAGTAATATATCTGTAGCAATCATCTGTTACATGCTTATCATGACTTTCATATGTTTATTACGGGAATTGCAATATTATCACGGACTTATAATAGTTATTTGGTAGTAGTAATAGGATTTACAGGTTATTCTGTTTCCGATAATCTGGGCAATTTATTTTCTGTTTCTTATAATTGGGGAATCATACCACATCCATTTGCAGGTTTTTCAAATGAGTCTTTTATTTTGTTCTTATACATTTAGAATTTATTTGTACAAACGTTGAAGCTCCATTAGTATCCTTGAAAATTAGATTCTGGCTTTGTTTTGTTTGGTTGTTTGTCTTTTGAAAGATAATTTACACTTCTCAGTTTTACTGATCCATAATTTCCTTTACATGTTATATAAACTTCATTATATATATGTCTGAGAGCAATTTTTTGCAACTTTTCCCATAAATTTGTCTTTAAACTGGAATTTTTAGAAATAAACAGATCACTTTTATATTTAATAATCATTTAACTTTATAAGTCTAGCTTTTTAAAATCTTATTAAAGCCTTCTGTTGATAGGTTGAGTTCATTGAAATACGTATCAATACTTTTAATTGATTGAACCTATTCATAGTCATCCCTCGTGTAATCTGCTTGACTTTTGTACTATTTCCTTTTAAAATCTTTAAAGCCTATTTTCGAACATATAAATAGTTGCTTAATCCATAATTAATAGGTACATAATAAACTAGAAATGATAAAGGAGACAATCAAAATAACCCCATTTTTCCATAAAAGGAGAAGAGTACCAACATGACCTGAAAGGAGGTTGTGGAATATCCAAACTCCTATCACATTTAAAGCCAATCGAATAGAGAGGAAAAATAGATAGTGAAATAGATCCGTTCAGTAGTGATATCATGCAAATAATGACATATTTTGAATAGCAGAGTGTGAGTTAGTCTCAACGTTAACAATTACCGAAAAATGCAAATAACTGAGTCCAAAAGAAAGACCAATAAATTAAGAAGATTATGTATGCTTGTAGGCATCATAACATTGACCTAATCAACAATATAATACCTAGCACAAAGTTGCAGAAATGAGAGATAAGCAGTAAGATAGAGCATGTCAATGACAAAATTACTAAAATCGTGATTAGATCAATGAAGACAACATGCGATTTATATATTGCATATTACAGTGATGGGATAAAGCGATACAATATGCCGGAGTCACCGAATGTTATAACAAATTACAGTTGAACTTTATAAAACAGATATAAAAGAATATGATGATGGAGAACTAGTCTAAACTATATGAGCGATGCAAGTTAGTATTGACGAAATAGACAAAAGGATTAAGCTAATGAGAATATCTTCAAGGACTTAATTGCCAGTTTACAAAAGATACAACGACATTCAAAATAGAACCATATAAAAGGTATTTCGTATTAAGTGGCATTACTCATACAGTTAAATAGAACTAAACGAAAACATAGGGCATTGAAAATTGGTCTTAATGCTGATATGAGCTGACATAACATTTTATTGGTTGATATAATTAAATCATAGAAGGAAGATATAGACAAATGCAAAAAAAGAGTTTGATAAATTAAACTACACCTACTATGCATTGCGACGTGGAGTCTGGTGGATGATATATGAGATCTTCCCACTCCTTGCCGTGTTTTGGTTATCGTTATCTAGAAGATAAGCAAATACGGTGTTATTGCCTGGATCGAGTAATTAATAACATCAAATATGAAATTAAGGGATGGAATAAAAGGAACTGAGCAGGATATATAATGAAATAACACTAGGCCTCCGTATGTAAAATACAAAAATTTAATCTCCCTCTCTTCTTCTTCATCTTCTCTCTCTCTCTCTCTCTGTAGCCTTTTCTGATAATCACATCTTAGTTGCGGATTGCGCTCCCTTTCCGACTGTGGAGTTAGGTGTGGAACTATTTCGCTGTTTCCTTCAAATAAAAATAATTTATCCAACCTAAATACATGGCAGGATTTCGTTCTACTGAGAGCAGTAAATATCCAGACTCTTTTTCATCAGCTAGCATCTATCAAGATTCAACAGAACTAACTAATATCATTCGCCTAATATACAAACAATCTACATAAATCAATGACTTGTTAGCGGCTACTCCATTCTGAACAGAGTACCATGATATAATTAGTCCTCTCTGATTCTATCAATGCCCGGCTGCGTACGAAAATTTACCAGCTGGTCTATCAGTCGGAACACGTTTTACACCATCGACTCATTTGGAAAGAATTTGCAACTTATTTACACACGAAGTAGCGGACTCCACTCATTCTCCTAACTACCCTACTTTGCTGATTAACGATTCCTTGACTCAGATTGTCTGACACAGAATCCTCAGCATAAACGAAACAAATCATTTCAGACATATAATTTACATATTAAAACAGTTTTCGTCAGACGAAATACATGAAAGCTTATAATTCATGATTTCTATTACCTACCAAACTTCTAAATCTGAACTTGTTCATATAAAGAAATATCATATAACATTCTTACAAAGTTGTGTCATAAACACGGACTTATTTCTGAACTCGATGAATAATAATTGCAAACTTACATTAATGAACCATTATATGAACCAAGACTAACCTCGTGTTTTATCCGAGATCAGCACCTCCTTACGAAGTCGGATCTCCCATGTTTTATGGCTCTCACTTTCCGACAGGCAATCTAACGAGACATCTAATATTTCCCGGAGTCAAGATTTCCCCTTCGGCAGTAAAACTAGGAGTGACTTGTTCTTCGAGGAGACTATTTTAAACCCCTTGAATTCCGTCTGGGAACACACCTCCTCGTTTGGCCTAGCCAGTCAGGATTGCTACTGTACCCGCCAAAATTCTTATGAGTTCCATAGAAGTCAGACAATCCATCCCAGTCCGCCTTTATTAATAACTATCTTTATTAATAATGGATCTCGACTTCCTAAAAGTTTTTACTGTTATGTCCTCGCGTTACCATTACACGCCACTCCAGATCGAACAGTTAATCAATCGATCCCCCAATTAAAACTCATTTCATGCCCAACCAGAACAGATTAATTATTACAAGTTTTCAAGCTATAATAATCCTAACCAATAAATGAAACTTAATGTTTATGTGTCACACTCAACACGAAAGAAAGTACTCTAACATAATATTACAGATTATTCTGCACAATGTTCCACCATTACATGTATATTGTTTTTCAATATGTACCAATGCTCTAATTTAGTTTTAATATTGAACACCTTAAAACAAAATAGTTCATGGATATGTTTACAGTTGAGAAAGCACCTACTACAAAAGCAAAGCAGGTAAGTATTCAAGGACATTTAGTTATTTTTAATTTATATAAATTATTTTAAAATAGTGATATACCTCTAGGGGGAAAATGCAAACATGATGATGCTCTCGATGGATCTGTACTTAATTATGAATTAGAAAAAAGGGGTTCCCACCCAGGAGAAGAAGTTAAACAAATTAATTCGCTCGCATGGAGACTATTAATTGGGGGTGAATCATCTAATAAGTGTGATGTTCGCTATGGTGAAATGGGGTGATACAAGCTGTCGGAAATAAACAAGATACGCCTTTTAAATTCCGGATCAGAATATTGGTAAAATATAGCTGAAATTTTAAAAATTATACATAGAATGTTACAAATCAACGCTGATAACAGTTACTCTTGTAATATGAAAAACTGGGCATTTCAAGTAAGATTCGTGTTGGATGATTAATTATTTTTTATACATGGAACAATTAGTTTGATATTGTGATTCAGGCAGTGAAACAAGAGAGTTTTTGATCGGCATTAACCAAAAAGAATATCCTCCATCAGGTCATGAAAAAAAATACATTAATATTCCTCGTTTTCAACATATTTTAGTTACTACGTTATGAAAAATTGACCGGGCTAAAAATGAGAAAAGTCCTTCCCCATATAAATATATTGGTGCAAATTAATCAAACAAAGCAAGCGACAAAATGAGAGAAAGCAATTTAGATTGCAACATCACCATCTAACCCTCCATAAATGTCTTAAATCTGATGAAGAATAGTGGATAAGAGAGCAAATAGATCGTTGGATCTTATAATTTCATGTATTTCACCAGAAGAAATGTCCTTGTAGTAAATTCAATCATCACGAAACCAGAAAGATTCGATCTTATCAGCCATATTAATTTTGAGCAATTACTTTATCATAGAATGTCTTGTTTTTGTAAGGTCCTCTGTAACAACATGTTTTCCTGAGTTGCCTTTCAAATCTCCTTGTTTAGACATTACTTTTGATTTCATCACATAAATCTTAAATTTGAAGCTTTGCCGCTTTTTGATTCTCCTGATGGAGGAGAACATTGGATATCATCAGGTTCACGGTAAATATCTCAGTTTATCACTCAGCAGGGCACAAACAAGATCATCTATGTTACATCTTTATGCACAGTACCTCTAGGCTCGGGCACAATGATAATCCTAATGATTTCCCTCATCGAATACTGCTCCAAGTTTTCACATTTGTAATCCCATTCGTCAATAGTATGCTTCAGAGGCTTCATTTCCTCATCCTTCACATACAGTATGAATTACAACGGCTTAATTTAGTTAGCTTATATTCTAAGGCATCAGAGATAAACTGACATATACTCCTTTATGACCCTCTCAACGGCCGGTCTGAGTGCCTCCAAAGAAATATGTAGCAGTTCTCCACACAATCAGAACTACTACGAGATTCCAACACGACTTGTGCCAAGTCGACCGACTACAAGGCGAAAAGTTTTCCGAACATTCCCTTGTAGTTTTCTTTGCAATATGCGTATTCCAATGAGAATGGTGTGTGCAAGCTCCACTCGATATGTGTTTTGGATGACTCATAATAATTCGAGTACGAAGCAAACAGTCAGGCCATTACGGATATACGGAAGCAGGACCTTTTGGCGCAACCTTTTTGGCGCCGGACAGTTTGGCATAAGCCGTTTAGGCAAGAGACATTGTGTCACAAGGTTACTATACTAAACCTTGCTGAGGATATCCTAAACGTAAATTGTCCAGCTAGTTTGGAATAAACAGACAGCTTACAGAGGTTAACGTAGCCCAAAAAAGTGCATTGTAAGCAGAACATTAGAAAATATAAACACAGCTGGAAAAACATTTATTTTAATTCTTTCCTACAAAGATTGCTCATTTACATTTGATAACTTCCTTTGTATAGTAAAGTTATCTCAAAATAATAAACTAATTTTTACCAAATACGAACATATCGTATAATCAGTCCATAACAATTATGCGATAATCCTTGTAGTAAAATAATTACAAATACTGTAATGGTTTCTTAAAACAATGGCCAGAAAATTTGGTAACATGCTTTTGTGAAGAATATGTTAACGTTACTTCAAAATTAACGAATTCTTGCAAGATACAAACAAGTAGTATAAATCATCCATCAAAAAGTATGTGATAAACCTCGTAGGTACTCATTAAAATTTCGTTCGACACAGTAGCGAACTAAGGGTAAGTCGCGCCCGGGGGCCAGTGGCGAAAATGGCGCCCAGGGCAACGATGTCGGCCACAATACGAGGCTCGAGGCGCCGAAGAATGGGGAAGGTTCTTCGGATAGGGGATTTGGGGGAGAGCATGTGAGCTTCTACAGCAGGGCATGGGGCGGATCACTGGCCAACAACGAATGTCCTGCAAATGAATGCCATCTGTTGGCTTTTTCCTGACAACTAAATTCTCTCATTCACACAAGACAATCAAGCACCATTTTATGCATGTCTGTCATTTCCACATTAAGTCCATTAATTTCACCCTATTACTGGTACGTGTCAAGATGTACGGAAACCATA
This sequence comes from Sinohyriopsis cumingii, assembly GCA_028554795.2. Lineage (NCBI taxonomy): Eukaryota > Metazoa > Mollusca > Bivalvia > Unionida > Unionidae > Sinohyriopsis > Sinohyriopsis cumingii. The sequence goes on from CM068838.1 coordinate 127,310,681, forward strand.
AATGTTCACAAAATCAATTTATTTATAGACCGTTTGTTTGCAAAAATATTGATATGTCTACACAGCATCGTATTGTTATGTACATTTAATTTAATTGTTTATCTGTTAGTTTTAATTTTTTTATTTCATTACATGTTATTTTAATGTAAAATTGTTTTCTGGACTTGACCTTGTCCAAACTTGAATTCATTCCTGCTTCACCTGCTTGGCCTTTTTATGTTTTTAAATTGTTTCTATGTAAGCAACTAATAATAGCTTCATTATTCTCTATGTGTATGAGCTAATTAACCGAAAACAGGTATTCAGGTGGAAACATGTTGATTTGGGTCAGAGTTTTGGGGATTCCAAAGTGAATTTTATAAACTATTGTGTTGTAAGTAAAGAAGGCTCATTAAATTATTCTAGAAGGTTACTTTCCATTAGGTAATATTTATTTATAGAAAATGCTAATTTGTGACATGGGGTCAAGCAGACAACTATATTATCTTGTGACTGTGAAGATTTTACCAGTCGTGCTTTAACATCTAGCACTTTAAGTTGTATTATGTTGTGACCAGTTTTGGGGTTAATTTTATTTTTATCAAGTTATTGAATACAAGTGATTATTTTCTCTAGAAATACAAAAGTGCTCTGATATAATTCTTTGATAACGACATTTATTGAAATCTAGACTGAATTCAAACCTGGAATAATATTTATGTGATTCAACAAGAGACTGTTGACAAATCAGTACTTCGCAGACCATAACAGACACGTCATCTCCTTTAATTTGTCATCTCCTCGGGACTTGAACTGAGTTTTATTCAGGACTTTTTATTACTAGGATATGCGTCTTTAATTCTTGGATTATTTTTGGATTTAATTCGCAATAGCGTAAGTTCTTTTTTCTCACTGTTCACTTTGTATTCTAAGGAAATAAATTATTTGTTAAATTTTACAAAGCTTGTTGTCTTCACTCGCTTCTGTTACTTACTTTAAGAGCATAGATTCGTAGCAGTATAATGAAGAAATCTGCGTTATTTGAAATTAACGACATCTGCAGGCATTTACAAAAATATAATTCCCCATACACTTTCCCATATATAACTACCAGTGGTTGTCTGACGGATTCGAAGAGAGATGTTTATTTTAACTGATTCGTGCCCAGGCGATTTTATTGATCAATGTCTGGATTCATTTCACTCGCTCTGATGCGACAGTGTATTGGCGGGGTGTTAGAGGGAGAAGCAGTTTGTTCATGAAGTACACGTTGGCAACAGAAATTGATCTGCAAATTCTTGTTTTACGGTAGTGTTATGTACTTTGCTGAAAGGTCGGGAATTTAAGAATAACAAATTTACAAGTACACAGTTTTGGTCATTTTGGAAAAATGTTTCATCAGCTCTGGCACCTGGGGCGACCCCCCATTACTGCACTACTGGTTCGTTGTACCTCTCGACAATCCTTTTTATTCTTGCGTCTGTATCAAGATATTTCCTGCTTTTGATCAATGGTTGATTTCCACGGACGAAATGCTCATGCACTGCCTTGCGCTCGTTTTGAATTGCCCTGATTCCGTCAATAAATTTCCAAATGTTACGGCGATCCAACCCATGTTTTAATTACAATCTTCGATGGGCAGCTTCAGCGTAATTACGTGTAAGATCATCTCCATTCAGGGTCCTCTCATGGACAGATCAGATTTGCGGAGGGAAAACTGCACGCCGTCTACCTCGAAGGCTTTCAGGCAGGGTCGGATCGGGGTGGGGAAAATTTCCTGGATTACTGGACCCCACTCGGCTAAAGAAAAAAGTATACACACATACATACAATAATTTGTCACTAGAAATTTGACAATCGTTTAATTCTTGCGCACGTTTATTGAATATTATACACACACTGAATAGATAGACAAATAGACTTTTGCTTTGCTTCCTTTGCGAGGAAAGCCTTTCCCTTTATGAAATTTTGGCAAAGAAAACCAGCACTTGTCCTAATCCGGTTTTAAGAGCGACCAATGTAGAAGTCCATATATCCTTCGTACACGCTTTGTTTTACCAGTTTCCATTGTAGTTAAAGAAATTTGTATTTATGTTTAAAGGGTAGTGAAGTAAGTGTTTATTTACCGTTATGAGAGAAACAGTAATAAAAGTTCTTACACACTGTGCAGTTTGATGTTGCGCCGAAACGGACCGATACTATATCTTTCAACAAGTATGAATACAGTAAGTCCTTTGATCTATCGTCCAAATTAAGTTTTGGCTGACTACAATCCTTTTGCTCTTTTTAATGTGTGAGCATCATCTACAAATTAATTAATGAATAATAATGTATTAACGAATTCCACACATCTGTGTTGCATATAGTTTTCAGTATGCACTTGTTGCTCAAGCAACACATTGTATACTATTCTTACGTATATGTTGGTTGAAACGTGTTTGATTAAATAGCTAAAAAATTAGTTTCAACGATATGTATAAGTTAATTATCTAATTGCTAATAATTAGTCTAACAATCAAGGTTGTTCAATTTATGAGCACTTTCAAACATAGATCAAACTAACCAAGAAAACCAGTAAGTGTCTTACATTGCTAGCGGCACTTTCAAGCAGTAGACTGACATAGGCAACAGGCGACATCTTTCAACACCATATAATCAAAAGACTGTAGAATTGTATTATCTGTTCCTAATAAAACTGACTTACCATTTGGAAAAGCAAACTTTCTTTCTGAATGGAGAGATTTATCGTTAACAAATAAGGAAAACAGAAACTTTTTGTAGCGATTAAAATACATGAAAAAGAAAACTGCAATACATTTGTACATCATTTACATATCTCACCCTTTTCTGCGTCATTTTTAAACTTGAATCTTTCTAAAAATCCTGACATTTTATTCTTGGAGATAAGACGCTTTCTTCATTTTTTCCTCGAATTGTTAAGGTAAAAATACATTATATGAGCAAAACAAAAATTGTAACGTGTAAAGACAAATATACCGATTGATGCAGCATCGAGTAGGCGTGTCATTAATCTTGTACATATCGCGCCAAAACGGCCGGCGCCAAAACGGCAAGTGCCAAACTGTTCAGCGCCAAAAATGGCCGAGCCCAAAAGTCATGTCCCCCGGATATACATGTATACATGACTAGTATCGTCAGTATGATTACTTAAAAGACCAGCGAAATTTAGATCCATCCTTTATAGTGACAATCGGCAAGAGAGAGACTTGCCAAAATTTAGATCAAGATAAGACCCAGGAAGCATCAAACCATCTCGATGTGTTACGAGTCTATGCTCTTAAATAAGTAACAGAAAAGAGTGAGAGACAACAAACTCGGTAAAATTTAACAGATAATTTATTTCCATAGAATACAAAGTGAATATGAGAATAACAAACTTACGATAATGCGAATTCAATCCCAAAGCAATTAAATTACAGACACAAATCCTAGTAATTAAATGTGCCGAAGAAAATTCAGTAAAACCCGAAGAAATAAAAAAACTGAAGGAAATGACGTGTCTGTTATAGTTCCTAGTGTGTTGATATGCTCTCAGTCTTTTGTTGAATCACATTAATATAATTATATATTTGAGATCACTATAAATTCCAGTGAATGTCTTTATCGAAGAATTTTATCAGAGCACTTTTGTATTTCCAGAGAAAATAATCACTTTAATTCAATAATTTGAAGAACAATTTGCAGTACGATATAATATGTGAACTGTTTATATACAGGTTATAGCCAATAATCAAGTCGTTTATTCCGGAAAAGCAAATGGCCTGGGGGAGAAGTCAACATTCATTTCATTTAGGATCACGGAGAAAATGCAGCCTTTTGCGCAGTTGGTTGTTTATTACTTCAAGAATGGTACTGAATGGAATGCGGATTCAACTTACTTCAACATAAATGACGGAATCGAAATTTTCAAAAACAAGGTATCTTTTGAGCGATCCTGACAATCCTCTATGATATGCAATCTATGACTCAAACTTCCATTTAGATTAAAAATTTATTAAAGGTGAGCCTATGACGTTATTAGAAGAATTTCGTCTGATACTTTGTTTTTAAAGATTATTTCATGGTATTTGATGTTATTTCCTTAAACATTTATAGTATTATATAATTTTGTAGTTCGCAGGTTAGACTGGAAACATAACAGAGCAATAAAGAAAGACGACGAGAGTTAAACCCTACCACCACCTTCTCTTTATTATTTTCCTTTCTCTGTCTCTTATGAATTTCATTGTTATTTTAGGTTACCTCTAAGAGTTAAACTTAAGAGATGTTTCAAAATACATGCAAATAATAAAAACTAGTTGCGGTTGTAACTGATTTGAAAGCATGAAGCAATGAATTAAACGTTTCGATTTTACTGGAGCATTATGTGTCCCGTTTTAGTTAGAGTATTCTAACCACAAGTTATAAAATATGCTTAAAATAAACAGAACGTGGAAACGATCAATATTATACAACTAAATAATCATGGTTGGGCATTTATCAAAGTGTGGATTATACACAATCACTCAGAATGTAAATGAGTTTTGAAGGAATTTATGTGAACTTTATATTTCGATAAATACCCAGCTATGATCCTATCATCCTACAAACTTCAATTGTTCTACCTTCTGTCGTCAAATTTGCAGATTCCATCAACAAAGCATTCCATTTTTCTTGTAGCTCATAGTCTTTCTTTATTAGCCTCTGCACACAGTCTCAGAATACATAATTCCGTCTTAGCTAACCAAAGAATGTCGAGCAACATCGTTTAACATCACCGTGGAACCAAGCGTATCGGCTACCTTTGGTAAGCAAACATGACCTAGCCCGTGCACATTCACAACACAAGAGTTCTATGGTCACCGTGTTTTTTTTAAAAATATTTTAATTTATTTATTTACCTTTCTATTGAGCAATCGTACCTAATCTTTTATCATTTATTGTTCTTGCTTCTTACATCGTTCTGTTTTCTCATCACCCAAAAACATATTTAAAGAGAGCGATTGATCTTACGTCATATGACAATAAACGCTAAAAAATAGCTGACTGAAAATAATATATTAGGCAAAATTGCAGTAACTTATGAAACCACATTTAGTCTAAAAGCCTGCCACAAGATTTATTTGACTGTAGCCGTGACCGTTTGGTTGCAGAAAGGATTATGTCAAATATGATTTCATTACAGTGATGTGGGGGGGGGGGAGGGTAGGAGATTGTTCCTGCTATGCTGTACAGGCACAGGTTGATAGAATATCATCCGAATATCATGTAATAACCTGTAATTCCCCAATCAACATCACGTGACTGTTTATAACCAATCACAGGGAACTATATATATATATATATATATATATATATATATATATATATATATATATATATATATATATATATATATATATATATATATATATATATATATATATGGGTGCAACACTTTGTCACTGACATGTTTTATAGTTCTTCGTTTCTTGGCTATACACGGGCAACATTATTTTTCTCTTTTCAGTCGCATAATGACTTTCGTGCAGTTTACAATTCAGTGATTAAACTTGGTATACATATAAATCATCATTAGAAGATGTTTCGTGTATAGATCATTTCGCCAGATATGACATGGCAAAGCTTTTTTTTGTTGCTAAATAGCTACTGAACAGCCAGTCTAACCTTCAGTTTTTGTTTCTCCATTTTCAGCATTATAAAAAAATAATACGTTTGTAGTATTTGTGACTTTCAAGCTGGCGCACCGGTTTTGGTACCCAATCCCTAAACGTCTTTTGCATTTTCCATGACTTTTACCCCACTGATAATATTTTACACACGTGCTTACGCTATTGTAAGCCGCATTAGCGACCAAGTGAAACTTCTACTGGGTGTCCCATTATTTGATCTGTGGACCAATCCTGTAGCTGACATACAGTTGTATGAATCAAAAGTTTCTACAACACATATGTGATTCAATATCAGAGTATTATTTTGAAATATTGTACAATACCGCTAGAATCATCACCGTTCGATACATATCGTATTGTGAAATGATTCATGTTTGTGACTAATGCTATGATTAAATTGCACTACCATTGGTATTCGTAACGTCACAACAAATATTAAATCACTATTTAGACTAAATGTGTCAGATCGATTTATCAAAGACGCCCAAAATGTGCAATATAATGGTTCAAATACGCATTGAGAATTCCCTGAGAAATTTATCAGATTAGGGATCGCATTGCGCTGAAGCGAGCACGACGGAAACTCTGGGAGAAATAAAATAAAGAGCCAGAAAAGTCACTGCATGATGCTGTAAAATAAAACTTTAAGTCGCTTGCTTTAGATAAGTCGCCCTGCGACAGCATCGAAATAACAAGTAAAAGCAGCCAAGATTACTGTTGCAGGCAAATCACTCAGAATAATGCTATCGACAATAATAAAGTATTTTCTTTATGTATACGATCTGATCTACAACACCATGGAAACGAAGCAGCGAGGACAATCGGAGAAATTCACATATGCCTTGTTAGGGCTGATGGAGCAAACATCATACATGGTATAAACAAGCACTCCAGTCCATCTGATATTGTTGGATAAAAACGTACAAAGTCTGGCCGTATTTGAGTTGGCGCAATACTTTGTGATGGATCATTTGAGTTCCTTTGAGCTGAGACCGAGTTGTGGGAAATCCTATTCAGGCTTGAAAGTGATATTTATTGTGATTCCAGAAACAACAATCCTGTGCATGAGAATAAGCTCAATCTACAAATTCATATTACCATTAAACATGCATATTTTATGTCGATTGATGGATCCCATGAAATTCTAACCTACCGTCTACATTATAACCTCCGGCTTCCGATATCACCGAATGGACATGCGCAGAAGAAACAAAGGCGAAGATTTGCTAACATGAATGTGGACTATGTTGTTAAAGGAAACGCTGACGATGTTGTCACAGATAAACAATGCTGCAACAAAAGTGTATAAGTGACTGTAAATCAACTTAAAAATCCGCAATAATGATACCGAGATGTACAGCAAAGGCAAGTATGCTTACACTATTGGGACGTCCTCAAGACGAGCCGCGTCCGTCCGCGTAGGTAACTTTGCGAAACAGTAGCGTAAATACATGTCAAGGTTCCTTCATGTGCCAGACGGCCCGAGATCGCAAGTGTGATTGCTGATGAGGGCAAACGTAGCCGTGTTACATGTTATATTGCCGCTGCGTCTGCTGAGTATGCTCGTCAAACGAATCCATGTTCCAAAGTTCAAGCTGCACATACAACATACAAGCCAATCAAAGACCCGTGGATCGCCTTTCAAAACTGGATCAGGAAATTTTATCAACAGTGCAACAGCCGTACTGTCCGGGTACAAGGATAACTTTGTTCTCTTTTCGGACTTGATCATGCCGCTTATTGTCTGGAAAAGTGTCAAAGGAGGAGCCATAATCTCAGATGCTTACTTTCACAGTAATGTCTGTATAATCTTGAACCGAGGATACAACGAAGCCGTCAATCATGAAATCGACAAAGGCTTTACAACGATGCTCAGAAAGTTTGATAAGCACACCTGAGAATGATTCAAACGATTCTTACCCCATGCGCGGAAGATCATACTCATGCTTCCGTATGTCCAGTTAGTTTTCAGCACCGGCATGTATCCAACGGCGCGCAGAGATAAACGTGGAAAACAAACGACAACCGACGTTTGGAATAGGGGATCTTATCCGCGTTACATCCCGCTCGCGATCGTATAGAACAGTCGCAAAAATATCTACAGCATATAGGTGAGCTTAAGTTTGTTAGCACATAATTTCCTGTAAGGGTTTTAAAATCAAACGTTTGAAGGATTCAACACTGGCATCGCCGTTAATGTGTTCGTTTGAAACGAAGCTCTTTAGTCGATTGAAATATTCCCATATGCAGGAAGGAAAGCTGCACTTTGGCAGACTTGGGTTGATTTACTACTGGTGAGCAGCATGGACTTGTCCAGCTACATGGTATCACTACTTGTGGATAAAAGATCTTCCCAGAATGGTTTGCCTTGATGACCATAACATTTACTGTGATGGAGTCAGAGAGAAGCTTCATCGTGCAATTATGCTTCAACATGGCACGATGTCAGCCTGGTAAACATCACTGGGTGTTCAAACTTCAAACCATCGAAGAAATTGTCCGTGGCACAGGTAAATAAATTTGCCACAATGTTCGTTGTATCAGTCACGGTTAGCTTTTGCTGCGCTTCCTAACTTTCCAGAGGATGCTTAAACCTTCCAATGACCACGTGGACCGTAATATATGGCAACCAGGTTTTTTTTTATCCATGATTATATATCAATGTGCTTTGACTCCAAGCGGCAAGCAAGCGACCACCGAGTGTAATATTGGCCTTCATACATCCTTTGACAATCCATCTTGCGATTCTTTCTCCGACAGCTGGTACCTCAAGATCATACTAGAAGCATCATTGACGCGGTCCACATGTTGTTCTCCGGGCTTTCGCCGTTATTAAAATCCAGTCGCATATATCTAGACGCATATGATTGTCAATATGATCTTTATTCACCGCCCCCCGAGGTCTTTTGGACTAGAACATTTGAAGCTGAAGGTTCTCACAAATGTAAACTTCTTTGCTTGTCACCGGATGCATGTTCCAGACATTGCATGTCAGGTATATTAAGTTACAACACAAGTTGGACTTGCGGTACGAGTTTTTACGGCATCGCACACAATATGAATGTGTGATGATAAGTAACAACAATAAAATTTAAATGTTTAATCGACGCTAAAGAGATAAAGCTCCGCTTTTACTGATATTAACTTCTCTGTAGGTGAAACCCCGAACATCCAAGCAAAGGTTGGATAGAATTAGTCATATCTTTCCTAATTATGTTCTCGCGCTTATCACATACCTGGCTGGATTAGGGAAACCTCAACTGTTTCTGAATTAGATTATGTGATGGTCGACATGTAATAGGCTGTGCGTGATTGCACTATCCTCAGGCGATCGGCCGTACGATGACGTACTCAAGGATTTTACGCTTGACTGACACTGACGACCTTCACCCGAAAATAATAATGTTGTTGTGCACGACGATGTTATGCTTGACTACACTGGACAACAAATTTTTACAAAAGTCATGTTACTGAAATAAAATTAGTCAATTCTTATCAATTTTTATGTGCTGAACACGAATATGACAGTCAAATTGCAAAATTGGCTCTAGTTTTTTTGTAATCTGCAAGAAATTAATGTTTACATAACGAAATGCATTCCAATAGTAAAAGGTCAACTGTAATAGCCTACCTATAAAAAATCAAGTCATTGACTACATCTTAGATTTCTTCGCCTGTCTCTTGTACAGCTGTTCGGGAGCATCTCTGAGGAGTGTCCAGCAGTAGTCAGCCAGCATTGTAGTGGACCATTTTCCCTGGTATCTTTGTTCCATTGTTGCGATATCTTGATGAAAACGTTCGCCGTGTTCATCACTAACAATACCACAGTTGCTAGGAAAGAAATCCAAATGGGAATGAAGGAAGTGAATCTTTAGAGACATATTGCAGCCAAGTTTCTTATACTTCATCAACATGTCTTCTACTAGTTCCTTATAGTTTTCTGCCCTAACATTTCCGAGGAAGTTTGTAGAAACTAGGCGAAAAGCATTCCATGCTTGTTTCGCGTCACCTTCCAGCAAGTTGTTGAACCGGTCATCTTTGAAAAGCTCTCGAAGCTGAGGACCCACAAAAACTCCCTCTTTAATCTTTGCTTCGCTGAGTCGAGGGAATTTTTCATGCAGGTATCGGAATGCTGGCAAAGTCCGGTCAATGGCTTTCACGAAGTTCTTCATCAAACCTAGTTTGATGTGAAGGGGTGGTAGCAAGATTTTCTGAGCCTCAACCAGAGCTGGGTGTTGGATATTCTTCTCTCCAATGGCTACATTCTGCCTGTGAGTCCATTCCTTCCTCATGTAGTGCATTTCCCTTGCTCGGCTATCCCACTCGCATAAGAAACACATGTATTTTGTATATCCTTGCTGCAGTCCCATTAAAAGGGCAACTACCTTCAAATCACCACAGAGGTGCCAGCTGTACTTGTTATACTCAATGGAATTCAGTAGCTGCCTTAAGTTATCGTATGTCTCTTTCATGTGGACAGCATACGCTACTGGAATAGATGGAAGAATGTTTCCATTGTGCAAAAGCACAGCCTTGAGACTCAGTTTCGAAGAGTCCACAAATAGTCTCCATTCTTGTGGGTCATGAGTGATTTTTAAAGCATTCATGAGGCCCTCAATATCGGAACAGAATATCAGATTACTTTCCTTTCTGAAGAAAGGCTCCAATTGCTGGTGGCGCTTTCGATATGCAGTAATTGTGACATCTTCTTCTAGAAGATTCCATTGTTGGAGTCTTGATCCTAGCAATTCTGCCTTGTTCTTTGATAAGTCCAAATCACGAATCAGGTCATTTAGTTCTTCCTGTGTTATTCTGTGTGGGGTTGATGATGCACCACAGTGAAAATCTGGATCACTGCATGCTGATGGACCAGGAGAAGAACAGGTCGACTCACCTTTGTCTTCGTCAGATGAATCAAGAGAATATTCTGCTGGAGGTTCTGGAATAGGAAGTCCCTCACCATGTGGAACTGGTCTCAATGCAGACGGAATGTTTGGGTAGACTATTCTCGACTTCTTTCGCTTCGTTATTCCGCCGGAAAGAGGAGGAACCAAGCAGAAGTAACAGTCATTTAGGTGGTTGCTTGGCTCTCTCCACACCATTGGGACTGCAAACGGCATTGATGACCTTTTGCAATTCAACCACTGTGAAAGCTGTGTTGTACATGTAGCACAGCATATATGCGGAGCCCAAGGCTTGTCTTGGTCACCAACCTTGCATCCGAAGTAAAGATGATATGCCTTCTTCACTTGAGAATTGATACTTTTCTTCTGGTTGGCAAATGTCACTTCCCCACAAATATAGCAAAAATTGTCCGCGGTATTAACACACTTTCGAGGCATTACTGTTCTTTATTGTACGTAAATGGATAAAATAATAAGTTTTATGTAACAGTAGCTTGAACTGTATCGCACAACGTCTAAAATATTTTAAATGCTGAACCTATCTGATTGGGCTTTATATAGTACACTGCTTACGTCAGCTTCAGCAGCCGCCTGGCATTAGTATAATAGGCCTACACATGTATAGTACACTGCTGACGTCAACTTACTTCAGCAGCCGCATGGCATTAGTATTGCATTGCATCAGAAAATGATGCAATCAACTGTGGATGATGTGAGCATGATGGTATTATGCAATGTTACATCATTATTCCGGATGTTGCTGCAATCCTACTGGAGAAATTTACACAGTGAAACATAGAAAATGAGGTATATGAATATCTTCAAAACGAGAGCCAATACAAATTTTTCACGGTTATATTCGTGTTCGGCACACCAAAATACTACAGATTAGGGCCTTTTCAAGTCAGTAATGATTTCACTGTTGACCAGTGCTATCAAGACAACCCCGCGATAATATTTTATTGTGCTGGACACAAAAGTACAGACGTGACTAATATAAACAGGATGATGCGCGCGTGTGTGAACTGGGACAATTGCAACATGATGATGACATTTCTGGGTGTGCAGTAGATTACCAGTGGGATGAGTTTCGGAATATGTTCACCGTAGTCACCAGACACATATATAGTTTGCTCATTATCAACATGAGTGATGGACCGAAAATGTATCGGAGGATCTGTGACGCAGTGTAACAATCATGATCAAAATACACGATGAAGAAACCTGCCAGCGATGTCATAACAGAGGGTGCTGATCGATGTCGGAAAGCTGGTCAAGATCGACCGGAACTTCTTAGGGATATCATAGGTGTCTGAGAAATTTTGAAAGATATGTATTTGTCTCTACAAGATCTCACAACGGGCATCGAACAAACGTTTACGTCACTGATCAAATACACACGCGAAACCGACGCGCAAGTGTCAGCGATGATAAGCAATACCTCGTCCGATTGTCAAAATAGCCAAACGTACCAGGGCTATCAAGAAAGTAGAAAGAGCCACCGCAGAGTATATTGGATGCTTTCCAGAGGCAATTATTAAAATCCAAGAAGGCATCGAAAAAATTGGAGCCAAAGTTAGTGTGGTCGGCTGCCTAAGTGCATCCTTGGGACAAGTACATAGCTTACATTTCCATGGCAATAAATTGTTAAAACTGCCATTTAAACTAGCAAGAATCAAGCCTATTTCTGGTTATAAAAGAACTAAAACCAACAAGCAAACAAAATTCCAAATAACAGACGTGTGTGTGTAATTTGGATTTTTAAAGTAGCTTTAAGAATTATTCAGTCATATCGCTACGATGTCTGCAGTGTGGCAGTTTATAGTTATGTCTAGCACTGGGGCATCATGCCGCAGACATGTAGCATGATGTCCCACCCAGACACATTATCCTGACACCAGGTCGACCAATCCTAACACTAACCTCTTAATACTGAGCGCCAGGCGAGGCAGATGTTAGTACCATTTTTGTAAGTCTTTGGTATGACTCGGCCGGGGATCGAACCCACGACCTCCCACATCCGAGGCGGACGATCTAACGACTAGGCCATCAGAGCGGTCATATAATAGATAATAAAAAAAGTTTTGTACAAAATGACATATCAAGGAAGTAAGTTCCTGACCGGCATTCAAAAGTAAATTATTTCGTAATGATTATCATATTTACCATTTTTGTTCCACTAATTTTCTGTTATAACTTTAATATTCCACTCTATTTAATGTCTTTGTAACAAGATTTTATTGTAATTAGTCGTTGCTGAATAGACGTATCTTTTTGTACTATCTATAGGTCTCTCTTCATTTTGATCAAGCCACAGTAGAACCAGGCGATCGTATAAACTTGCAGATAACAACAGACCCAAGATCGTTGGTAAACATATTGGCAGTGGATCAGAGTGTGTTACTGATGAAATCCAGGAATGATATCACAGGGACCGAAGTATGTAAAAGTGTGAATATTTCGAGCATTTCCCCGACGTTTCAAATCTTTTAGGAGTTCCTGTCTGATTTCTTTGAATTCCGTGATTCCTTTTAATTTTCCTGAAATAATATTGAAATATTTTGAGGCATGAATACGGCATGTTACATGGTCACAACACGAAACTAAGCAGCTAAGCACCAAATTATTCCACAATATGGGTGGAAGTTTAATTCATTGATGTGCTTTAAGATGTGAATCTTACATTATATTGAAGGTATCATAAAAGTGAAAACAGAGTAATGCAAATACCGTAGCTCCATGGATCGCCAGACGATCGTATACAATTTATTTTTACTTTGCTATATATCCATCTCTTTTATTTATTGATGGTATTCCCTCTGTTTGAACACAATAATGCTCGTTTTTATCGCTCTTATATGTTGCAAGGAGTTACAAGCAACCTATTTTGAAGACGGTCTGAAGAAAATTATAAAAGCACTTGATGAGACTGGAATTTGACCCACCTAAGTGTTGTTGGATTATATTGCAACACTGGCGGTGCATTCTAGATGTATTGAAACAATAGAATTCACTTTTACGATTGTTCATCTTTCCCGGGACAACAATCCCCATTAACGAATCTGAGCTTCGGTCGTAATAAAACAAATGGGGGTGGGGGTGGGGGAAATCACTTATTCCCACCTCTGCGTAGGTTCGAGTCTCGGGCTCGGCCAATGTGGACACATGATAAAGCTTGCATGTAGCTTCCCGTCGGTCGGTGGTTCTTTTTTTTTTCTTTTCTTCCGAGTTCATCCTCCATCAGTTATACTGGCCGCCATGTATAGCCTATCTTGTGCTGAAAAATGGCGATAAAACCCAAAACGATGACAACAACAACAAAAAATAGGAACAACTGGCACCATTCCTTGGTGTGGTCTTTTTATTGCTGTTATTATTATTATTATTATTACTATTATTATTGGGGCTCCGAGTAGCCGAGTGGTCTAAAGCGCTCTCCGTTACGGATCACTGCCATCTCACATCTGTCTGCGTGGGTTCGAGTCTAGGATTCGGCCAAGGTGGGTATGTGAGAAAGCTTGCCAGTAGCTTTGTGTGGGTCGGTGGTTCTTCCCGGGGTTTTCCCGGGTTCTTCCTCCACCATTAATACTGGCCGCCATGCATAAACTATCGTGTGCTTAAATATGGCGTTAAAACCCAACAACTATTATTATTATTATTTCTTACAGTTTTTGAGCTGCACACATATCCGGAAATTGTATAATAGAAGAAAATATATTAAAAAAAATTAAATGTTTCTTTGTGACGATATTTTCGAGAGAACATGGAAGTGTTTTAATAATGACCAATTCACATACACAAAACCTGCACACAGTGTGTATATTTACACATATTAAAAAAATGAAGTTGATTTGATTGAATTGAATAAAATAAACCGCATACACGCAAACACACAAATACAAATTCAAAGAAAGGAACATGAAATACTTAAAAAGTTACCAAAAATTGTACTTATTTTTAAAAAGAAAGCACGATGTGTATTTACTGATGGGAAGAGAGGAGATGGAAGACTCTTTCCAAGTTTCTTTAATTTTCATGTCAAGTGACAAATATTGTCTGCCCGTCCTTATGTCATGTTGGCTCTAATAATTTGGAAAGTATTTCTTGCATTAAAACCAAATTTGACTCTCGGTCTGATATCGAGAAAACAAAAGGCAAGTTTGAGTTTCATCATTTCATCATTTTTCAGAAACATAGCCCCCTTTGATTCAGGATTTTGCACAATTTAAACGATAATCGGTATATTTTTAACAGCCATCAATTGATTACCCTAAACGACGAGAATAAACCTGGTACATTTCTAATTAGAGGGGTAAAGGGCAAACAAACAAAAAAGAAAAACGGTTATGTTTTAACCGTTTTTTGTTGTATTTGTTTGTCTTGTCTATGTTTTGTAGTTGCCTTCGAAAAGAACTCATTCAGGAGTCGAAAGCACTCAGGCAGCTACATACTAGTTTCGCACTGTTTCGTTGTGAGTTTATTGCATATATATATATATATATATATATATATATATATATATATATATATATATATATATATATATATACACGTGGAGGGACTTACAATTTGTTTATTATAATTGCAGAAGAATCAAATTTGTTTAGTAAATCTGAGGATAAAACTGACAAACATTTGCAACATAAAGGTGGATATATCACGGAGCATGGTCTTATTATGACGCAAATTTTGAATATTTACATCTTGTAACAATGTGTTGAGACGTTTTCATTACTGGGTAACACAGAATAAACTATATGTATACGTTTAAAATTATTGTGACTGTTTGAAGTAGAAAATAAAGAGAAGAAAACAAAACAACAGTGCAATATTGCGTTTGAATTTACTTGTCAATTATATTCATATAAATATTAAAATTCAAGTGCGCATGTTTGAAAGAGACCGAATCTTTGATTTCTAACGAGTATGCTTAAATTATCACTTTAAGTTCAGTTTGTGAAACATTTTCTTGTATTAAATGAAACAAAAAATAGAGAGTTTGAATGTAAATAAATGAGTTTTCTGTATAAGCCTGAATGTATTTAATAACTGCTAGTCTGTACAGTTTATCATGCAATTTGCTTGGAAGTAGAATGTATACTAAGCAGAGTATAAGAAAAAGGGCCCTTATTAGTCCAAAACCTATGTTACGTTTAAGAAGTAAGGAAAAACTCGACCTGCCTATGACTGTAGATTAAATCCATTCATATGTCCCATGCAACATATGTAAGAATTCAAAGCAATGCAGATAAACTGATGATGCAAATTCGCATTAGATATTTATGCCTTTCTCCCGATACGTACATGGGGATGTGTTGTACAATATCTTTCATGAAACGCCTAATGCCTAATTCATTTTTATCAAAAGTATACATTAACAAATTTAAAAGAATGTGATTAAAAGGGATTATGTAATAAATACAAAACCACAAGGGTGTTTTGTTCCGATTTGGGTGAAAGAACTCGTTTGATACATTGTATGAACATAGTGTCGGCCTGACGTAAATTGCTCTCTTCAAAACAAAAATTATTCCAATATTCTCGAGAAAAAATGTTTTCTAGTTTTAATCTGTTAGCCGCATATAAATAAGTTGTATGACGGAACCTGTGTTTGCGTACAGTTCAATCATGATAGAAGTATCATGTGACGATAACATCATGTCGCGTAGCAACAAAATGTTGACGGGTCCTAAGCGTACGTAACAATATGTAGTATATACTTGACAATGCCGATAAGCGTCAAAATCAGCGGAACGTTAAACGGGTAGTGACATCCCGTGCAAATGCATAGTGTGGGATGATCAAGTTAATTTTTCACCCATTGGACGTTCTAATGCATATATTGGGTGCTTTAAACCATACATATGACCCAGTAAGTATTTTGCTGAGTAACATGATGTCATTGGAAGTCTCTTATGACGTAACACTTTGTATACTCACTTCAGGTTATACTGTGATGTTCTGTCATAAAAATACATAACTTTCTTTAAGTATCTTTGTATTTACTTTAATGTTGTGAAAGCGATTTAAAAACGATTATTTAACAATTGGGCTATAAAATAAATAAATTATAATGTTTATACTGTTAAATATTGTGATCTTGTCCGAGGTATATGGGATTTTTAAGGTTCAGGTGATCAAGCCATTGTACTTCGGTTACGCCTACACTATCGAACAGTACAGACAATAGAATGTGTAAATATATCTTTCAAACAATACGCAGTATATTATTTTAAAGCTGTTTTCTCTATTTCAATTTTCCTTTTCTATTATTTTTCGCTTGTCAGAAATGTTAATTTACGATTAAAATCATAACGCCATGTTTACGACATAATTATAAGACTCATACGATCTTAATAACTCAGATGTTTTTATTAGATGTTAAGCGAAACTCTGACTCCGACTTAAGTTCAGATATAAATTATATCTATATCTCGTGCCTGGGTATCTTTATATGTACCATTAATAGCTTGAACAAGCAGATTTATCCCAGATGAAAAGCAAGAACCTAGATGCACTTAATATCCATTTACCACCTCCTTTCTTTTATTATTTGATATAACGCTTGACACTTAGGCAAAATACATCAGAGGGTAGATGACAATATTTAATTGATTAAAATAGCATGCATAGAGGAATCAGTTTACGGAAAGAAGACATATATAACGACTGATTCCCTACGTCAGAAACCATTCGAAGCCCAAATGATTCCTCCATCTCAATATACGATATCTAGTATAAAAAAGGTATACGATGTCTGCTGACACTAAAGGTATGCATTAAAATACTTCGTTATGCGTAAACACAAATACTTTTCCAACACTGCCTCGCCTAATGTCCGTAATATTATGAGCGATATTGTTGGAATCATATAGCGTCGCTTCGAAGTGGACGAGGCATCAGGCGTAATTTGCCTTCGGTCAATGATGAATTCATGCCGTACTAAGATGAGTAGTGTGTCATGCATCAACTTCGTGGCGTGCCACTGTAGTACTGATTTAATAACTCGAATCTTTGAACTAACTATTCAATCGGAATTTTTTTAAAGACATACTCCTTGTAACCTATTTCCAGTGATAGAAACTACTTGTAAGACGCCGATCCTGAAGAAGCTCATTTTTACAGAATATGATTCTGTTATACTTCTCCCTTTGTTGCCATACTGTTTCCGCGAATTTAAACACATCGTTTTTTTCCCTGTTGAAAAGTATGACTGCGATTTTGGAAACGGGTAAATTAGCACATGATATCTACCGTACCATTATGTTGCTTCTGAATCTCTTATTGTATGACCGCAATTGAAGATTGTGCATATCCAGATGGTTTGTAATGTATATTTTCATAAAAGTCTTTAAATTGCAAAATTTATTTCAAGACACACTTGACAACCTTTCTTGATCTAAATATGCAGGTATGCACAATCTTCACATTTCATTCCAACACTTTTTTTTTAAAAGATGGAATTTTCCAGTGAATCAGTGTTTATATTTATTTTAACAGGTAATATCATCTCTGAAAAGTGCTTCTAAGCCTGCGGAGACTTACGACTGGCACAACAGGGAAAGCGTTTTACAGGTAACTGCTAGTGTTGTTAAGATTAATCAAAATAATTAAATATTGATCGGAAAAGTAAAACGAACAAACTTTCCATTCTAATTGTCTTGGAACATTATTTCAATTACAAGTCTATCGTTCAAATACCTTTCCTATTTTATAATAACAGTTTGTAACAACAATATGGTGGATGACAAATACGCCAAGACACTGACCGATGTTTTAGGAATGAAATCTTAATAAATAATAAACTACGTTATAAAAAGTTTCCAGTTAAAACAACCGTAGCACAATCCAGGCGCAATGTTTAAGTGAACCGTTACACTCTCCGACACACAAATTATTATTTCAAAGTAGGTGAAAACGACAATGTCCATAGAATATACAGAACATAAGCGTTACTAACTTAAACATCAAGTTTGATTATTTCTGGTGACTTAATTATTGATCTTTAAATTATAACTGATTACAGAAACTAGTAACTGCATCGAAATTGCATCATTTTGGCATGCATTAACAAGATACTGCTTTTTGTAATGATTAATGTAATGTGTTTATACCCGTTAGCTACAAGATCTATGAATTTCCACACATGACATGAACACCTGAGAAGCAGCTTATAACTTGTTGATACTAGTACTGAAACATAAATTTATGTGTGTGATGAACAGCGAATGAAGCGACTTAACATCCACACTCAGTATAAACATGATACCTCCTAACCCAGGAAATGACATAGCTATATAATATCCAGCGCCCGAAGTTCCTGTGCGTAGTGTAGAACCTCCGGGAAAGAAACGCGATTATCGTGGACAGTGGAAAACTGGTCTAAGATATACATTTTGCCATCCTGGTGAAAGAACAGTACTTTGTAGTAGATTTCTTCAGGCATAATTCAGTCTTAGCATTACCTTACGTGATCAGAATTGTACATTTTTTTTAACAAGTTAAAGACTTGTACAATTGAAAACTTACTAACGTTTTTGATGGAAAGTAAATATGTAAAATTTTGTCTAAAAAGGGTTTAATACGACAAATAACAGATCCCAAGAATTTTAAACTGTTAATAAAGTTCGATATCTTATAAAAATATTGCAATTTGTAGCGTCTATTCTGGCAGCAATTCATGTTCGGGTGTTCAAAAATGTCGATCTTAAATATACCAGTTGGGAGGTAACATCAAAAAAGTCATCATTCACTTTTTAACTGGGATCAAGAGACAATCTGTTATAAATAGTGGGTGTTATATTTTACACTGTACCTTTCTGACTTGCCTTTTTTGTGGTACGATTGTTCTTCAAAATATAAACTAGTAAAAAATGTCTTTGATTTCCAACTTGACTGCAATAAAGTAAACATATCGAACTCTGGAAATGTGTTCAAAAGTTTCGTTCTTGTATCATCCTTGTTTTGTCTTTGTTTCTTCGTTTTCTTAAAATAATTCTTTTTCTTTCTATCTGTCTTTCCTAGCTGAATCGGAGGGCATTGCCGTCATGGGTTTTGATATTTGTCTCGCTTGAAATGATTGTTAGTAATGTTTCAGTGAAAGCTGATGTTTCTATCAGTTGAATTGAGAAAGTAAATTTTAGTAAATTGTACAATCAATGCTAAATAATACTAATGAAATTTTGTTGCCTAAAATGAAGACAAAAATATCATTGATATATTATTAAGTTCTAAAGTTATGTAAGTTTAGCCTAAACGATGGAGGACTTTTCATTTTGACGAGATAAAATCTGACTGGAAATGACACTTATATAGTTATGCAGATACCATTGCTATTTTTTTCTTTATTTCATAAGACGAGTGGAATTCAAGTTCTGACCAATATACCTGAGTTTTACTGGTTAAAAGGTGACGGACGCAATCAGATGAACTTTCATTATGCAACTAACAGTAAGTATATCCCTTCACAAAAAACAAATGATTTAGGGGGAAAACTGATAATATTCATAATAATAATAATAATAATAATAATAATAATAATAAATATTAGCATTGTCATCATCATAACAACAATTTGCTGATTTCTGTTCAAGTGTATATATTTTATTGTATATTTTCCTGCATATAGTGATATTGTAATTTTAAGAAAAATACGTCCACCAGTTTGGGTGTGTGTGTGTGTGTGCGTGTGCATTTGAGTTGTTTTGTATTATGGCTATACTATATCATAATATGCATGCACGCTTTGTATTTATTGTACTATGGAACTGGAGGTTTTGCCACACTTGCCCACTCTGCTGCCTCTACACCCGTCCTCTTACCTACCCACCACGACGATTTATCCCCTATGTGAGCGTTATCTCTTATTTACTTTTAATTTGAAATGTACCCATACAAGCACCCATGTGATTCAGTCATGGCTCGTAGAGTTTCGTCCAGATGGAAATGCCGACAAAAAGGGCCAGTGGGACAAATATCGGCCTTTCATACTACTTACAGTAATTGCAGTGATTATATAAACTAAAAAAAACATCTGTAGAGTGTACTCCTTCAGGCAAGCATATAGTAGCGAACTATATATAAAATGCATGAAGATTATTATTTTGGGAACTTTTTCTGTTTGTAAATCCGCATTGTTTCTTATTTCTGCTCTTAACTGTCTGTGATTTCCATTTTCGCCAGTACAATCTTAAACTCAGCCGCACTGATTATTATATCCTTGATTGCTACCGAGTATAATTTATTGATCGTATTGAGACTTCTTTGTTTTCGCAAGTTGTTCGGAATAGGTGCGTATTCGTGAAAGCAGTCGCATTGAAAATAATTTACTAGTACCAGCAGAGACACCAGATACAATCAATATAGCCCCGACAATAATATCATTTGGTACACCTACGATGGTGATGTATTGATTTCAGAGACACCAAAACCGATAGTTACCGCAGCAGCAAGAACGCAGATATCATCTGCAACCAAACACGCGCGTTTGCATTTCACAATCATCATGGGTTCTCTTGGCAATTTCATCTCTTAGATTATTTTTTCACGTCGGTATGACTGAGGGTCTATAATATTTCTTATATTAATAATACAATCCCGTATTGTATTGGCACGACAGGGAGACCTTGTCCAGTCTCATCATCACGCGCAGGCGCAAGACGCACACGCACTTCTAGCCAATTACCCCATTTCATTGACACATTTGTTATACCTTTACAAAAAAACCTCTACCTCAGGAATACTTAAATTTCCTCCAATTGTGCGTTCTGTGGTTTGGCACCCATCTCATACAAAAACACACCGATTACGCTAGCACCTTTTATATCTAACGATCGTCTTTGCCCAATAACTGTTACCCGAACAAATACATCCTTGTTATAGAACAGTAGAGATCGTTCTTGTCTCAGTCAATGTTGGTGTAAAATAGTCGATGCTGAATGTAACTTGGGTTGATACATTGGAGAATGCCACTTCGCCATTGTAGAAACAATCCCGGAGAGGTTTTACATTTGCTGCTGTAGACAACCTTTGGGCGATGATTCATATCTGGCCTCGAGCTGGTTGTGATACATCAGGGTGGTTCAAGCTAACAATTGTTACGAGTGTATGCTCTTAACATAAGTAACAGAAAAGAGTGAAAGACAACAAGCTTTGTAAAATTTAATAAATATATTTATTTCCTAGAATACAAAGTGAAAATGAAACAAAAACTTACGATATTGCGAATTAAATCCCAACATAATCCAAGAATTACAGACACAAGTACTAGTAATTTGAAGTCCTGAATAAAATTCAGTAAAAGTCCAGGAAAAATCCCCAAACTGTAGTCGATGACGTGTCTCTGGTAGCTATTAAAGTCTTGATGTGTCAACAGTCTTTTGTTGAATCACAGAAATATAATTCCAGGGCTGAATATACTATAAATTCTATTCAATAATTTTATCAGAGCACTTTTGTATTTCCAGAGAAAATAATCATTTGAATTCAATGATATGAAGAAAACAATTCCTGCCCAAAATTGCGGGTCACAATATATCATATACAACTTGAAAGTGCTAGACTTTAAAGCATGAATGACCAAGTCTTCACAATCACAGTTTTCTACTTGACCTCATGTCATAATTAGCATTTTCTATAAAAAGAACCCATTACTTAATGGAAAATAGCCTTCTAAATCATAATGAATTAAGTATACTTCACTTAGGAAACTCCAAAACTTTGACCCAAATAAGCATATTTACTTCTATTAATAAAGATACTGATATCAATCCCATATACAGAGAGAACAATTTAGCTATGTATTGGTTGTTTAATCAAATGAAATAAAAACAATCAATCAGGTAAAGCAGAAATGAACACAATTTTGGACAAGGTCAAGTCAAGCATAAAATGTTACATTACAATGGCATGTAATTAAATAAATTAAAAACAATAACAAGCAAACAATTAAATTAAATATACATAGCACAATTCATAATTGACCCGTAACAAAATAACATAATATCTTGAATTTCTACGTTTGAAGTTTTCAGTTTGCCAGTGTCATCTTCAAAAATCACAAACTCACCTGGATTAACGCCAACAACAACACGGCTAGTAAACGCACACGAATCCGCTTTGTTGGCAAATAGGCTCAGATGCACATTCGCACCGTGTCGTCGAGCTGAGTAACGTCAGTAAATGTTAAAAGAGATTGCTGTATAATATTATGCATACTTTAATATGAAATCAATAAGTGTTTGCAGTGTTGGTGAACGCTTCAGTGCAAGCGAGCCTTCAATAACAAGATGACTGTATATAGGACCATCCAACCGTATTTGTACTGGCATAGTCGAAAGAAACAGCGGTTGTTTACTGTACTTGGAGAAATAATTAACAACTTCAACTGGCGGTGCAAGTCTATACGAGTCAACGTAAAAACTACGTTGAGGCGTTACCAAGTATGCAACCCAGTGAATGTTAATGAATCAAAATTGAAAATGCCGTTTTCACTGATCTTCCATATAAATACCACGAAAATGTATGACTGATTGTACTATAGCGACTAAATCAAGATTGGTCAACGGCGGGATCTTCTGCTACCGGGTAATCGAAGACTTCTGCCAGAGGGCATTCGGCCGCTCGTGCCTGACAATTGAATCCTTTTTGTCATACGGCCACGAGAGGCTCTGTCTCCAACTGCCTTTTCTAAAGCCATTCTTGACGTAGTTTCCATTCCAGCCCCTAACGCTGGAGCTTTTGCAAACCCTATATCCGGTGCTGCCAACAACACTTGAATCTCTGTAGGAAATGGGAATATTCCACCAATCGTTTGCTTTCGTGTCACCTCTGACTTGCATAGTTTTAATGTCACTGAGGTGTTTGTGCTTGGTCGTATTAAACTTAGCGAGTTGTGTTTTGGTCAACGACACATGAACATTTACAATTTTTCTGCAGAACGTTTTAGTGTTATACCGCAATAATTTTGGATTGCGTGTGTTCTTTTTGCAAATTGATTTTCAGGAAGACCGACCCTCATCTCATGGTAGGACATTATTAATAAAATACGTTTAATTATAAATTCTCTACAGGTGCATCAATGAGCCTCATTCGACCACCATCAGCCTCGAACAACAACGACGGACTAACGTGCACTATTGAATAACGCAATTATAGCGTTGTTGAGAAATCGCACAAGGGTATTTACATCATAATTGCTATTGTTATCGCGTTCCAATTTTCGCGAAATTTTTAAAAATTCCTCACATGGAGAAAAAAAATTCTCGATGTGTCTTGCACTTGCAATTCTATTTTTAACTGATTGAGGTATATGACTGGGTATGAATAATACTGAAAATCGCACTTACTTGATCCACTAATGCAGGTTATCCCATGTCAAATGCTGAATCAAATTCATCTTTGAACTGGGCCATTATTCATTAAGGATTTTCTTTAATACCGTTCAAATCCTCTCTCCATTACTAGATGTGCAATCGCTGAATCTGTTAATTGCTGCTGGGCGGCTTCTTTAAAGATTTTACCAACTTATTCTGTTAATGGTAATGTAACTATAGCAGTCTTTGCTACTCCTGTTATTAATCGCTTTATTCGATCTCGAAGCGACAAAGCTGTATGCGAAACCCAGTTGTTTTAATCAATCCGCAGCAGACCTTTTAACACTATCCACAAATCGCATTCTTACTTGCTTAGCGATGGGATCAGCGTGCGATAATATGGCTGTGAATGCTTTTGGTGCACTCGCAAATAATACAGGAACAACACTGAGCCTAGTTCCATAATAGATCATGTACATGCGTTTTCTAGCGCTAACAACGCGAACGGGTTTCACACGTCTACACGTTATTGTCATTGTTGTTATTATTATTAAATGTCAGGTCGGTCTCTAATATACAGTTGTATCATTAAAATTTCACCTTCCAGATGAATTAGTTACCAGTCTTCATCCACAAGGGGAAAACGAATATGGGTCAGCCGATTATTAAGGCATGGAAAATACATAGGTGCTGCGGCGTAATCGATATCAAGTCACCTAGATCCACGGTTAGTGAAAACTCAAATAAAATAAAACCATGAACAACTACGTCTGTCGTTTCAGACGTACCTTCATAGTTGCCACTGATGGTGTCACAAGTTACATTGACCTGCATTGTTCAGGTAATTCTCACGATGTCAGTGGCGATATGATATCCCAAACGTAAAAATTGTTTATCATCTGGAATGTTCCCAGGCCAACCTAAAATTGATCTTATTGCCTACCGTGCAAGATCAACCGCATACGTTTGAAATTCTATTGCAATGACAGAACAGAGTGTGGGCTTATGGGCACGTAGAGAAGTTTTAGAGTCTTTGCCAGTCAGCACCGAAATTCTTCATTGAATTTATTCATTCATAGATTCTCGTACGCGCCAGAGAAGAGTTCAGTAGAATTGCAGATCGTACCAGTGTCTGCTGAAAACACAAATGAGCTATTTGCGAGCAGATCACAAACGTTTGGAATCGATGATTAGGCCAACTGTAATTCACTGAAGGCGACGCCAGTGCGATCTCAAATGTGTGTGATTCTATAGCGGTCACAGCTGCAGACAAGATCACGCTGAATTTTTTTCGTTGATGTGATGATAATCTTTGTGGTAATGCACTGGGCTATATTTACAACTACTTCTTTCACTAATGCATAGATTCCACGTAGCACAATCAGCATATCAATTGTTTCAGAACTAATCATTGGTGTCGCATATATGACGAATGTAACAAGTTCACGCATCAGCGCGCGATATGTCTCTCTGTCCATACGATCATTAGTGATCAAGCGCTGTCAAATCGATGTAGCTTCATTAATTCCTTCGGGTGCATTGCACGCAAGAACTGATCCCATAAGAAGTTTCAATCGATCCGCAAGATTGTTAGGGTCACACAGTTCAATAAGGCCCTTTCCTTGCTTTGTGGGTGTAATTCTTGGCATCGGTTGTTGTGCCAATCATTGTACATCTTCGTCTATCTATTCTGTTTTTTCATTGTAGGAAAGGAAAGTATCGGTGCAGTCTGTTCTTCTGCTGGTGGTTGAGCATATTCTTTTTCGTTGAACGTTTAGTGGCGGGTGTTTCACATGCTTTGATTGAGGTGCGGATGCTTGATGTTAATATTCGTCTGCCTCAATTTTAAGGAGAAATATTGGTCGATCCGAATATACTTCTGTCGTAGTATCAAAGGGTAGTATATATATATATATAAATATATATATATATATATATATATATATATATATATATATATATATATATATATATATATATATATATATATATATATATATATATATATATATATATATATATATATATATCTGTCGTGGAAGTATTATAGGCTGGCTGATATTCTCCTGTACTTTGCAGAGATACTTTAAGTTCTACATTACCAGCTTTCATCTAATCAAGTATATTTTCATAAGAATTAAACATAATGCCAAAGGTTTTTTTAGTCCAGTAAATTCTTTGTATACACACTTGACCCAAACCACTTTTTATGTCCTTTGATAGTTCTTGGATCACAAAATCTCTCCAGTTAGGGGATATTTAAGACTTGTACGGTAGGGGTCACTGTTGATCCACTGGCGACCTTCTTCATTAAAAGTTTGTTTCGGGGTATGCATCAATGACCGATGTCTGTGTAGTGGTGAAGAAAGTGATTCTTCAAGCTAACGTATTCTTTATCTTTTGCTTTTCGATCATCAGTGACAAACACGTTATTATATCTGCAGCTGCACTAGCATTTTTGATATCTTTGGTACGTTTGGCTATCTTACGAAATGGATCATGTGCTTATTCTGTTCCAAAAGGTGCTGCCACACGCTGTACGGTTGTTTTTGGTGACTTTTGCAATTTCGATCATTAGTTTATTCAGCGGCACAAATGTTTATTCACACCCCTCTGTAAGGTCTTCTCGTGAAGTTTTGCGCGACTCTAACATGTCGTTAACACATCCGCGGCCTTCAATCACATTTTCAAGCATGTCTAGGTATTGCTTAGCAGCTTCACCGCGTCGTCTTTCGTATGATTATATGGTATCAAAACCGTAAATTTGTATATGACTGTTTATTGTTTTAATTGTTAAATTTAAGCATCAAGGCCAGCTCTATAGTTATCCTTCTACTGCAAGTTCCCGTCAACTCAGTTATGACAAACCTATGCTGGTCCTGGGTAATCCTCGCAAACATGTCACGAAATTCATGGCACGTGCTGTAACCTGTACACCGAGTCAAATGAATTTCACAAGAATTTGAGTGTCAATGCCACCAAATATCATCAACATGTTAGAAATGTCGCGGATCACTTTACGCATATTGTTCAATCAAATAGATGACCTCCATGAGTTTTTGTCGTCCGCGGGTAAATATTTGTGCGGGATTGACTTGGTTTTCAAGCCTCACATCATCGTACACAGCACGATGTTTCTGTTTGCATGCAAATCGTCAATGGTAGGTGCTTTGTCAATGGTAGATCCTAAATCAATGGTGGTGCTAGCACCATCGCTTTTCAACTATCTTTTATCACTCAACGCTTTTTGAAAATCTTTTAAAACATCATAATATAGTTGATCATCAGCAGATAGCGCAGTCACGTACAAGCGATCCCAGGGGTTCACCATACCATATTAAACAGTTGAGTTTTCCCGGATCCAGCAGAGCCAAAGATTAGTGCATGAACTGAGTTTTGAAACACAGTTTCATCACCATGCCTGGATGATTTTGGTTTTGCCACTGCAGAGAAATCAATGACTGATACAATATTTTCTTGCCAAGGGAATATGCGAATTTTCTTTTGCGTGATGCCATTCAATAACTCTTTGTCGTATAAATACGATCATATCTTTATATTGTGTGAGATTTTGCGCCAAAACATGCACCTCAAATTCAACTCGAGTTCAGACACGTAATGGACGAACAGCGATAACTGGAACTTTTGTTCCATGTGGAGCAAAACAGTTTTCGTGCAAAGGGTCGGGTTTAAAAAAAAACGTCGGCTTCGGTGATATCTCGGCCGCACTAACAAAATTACCAGGGAAACCATGGATTAAATATCCAGGTGAAAATCACCTTCTTGGATACAATTAATGTTTGCCTGGTACAAGGCTAAAAGACACGACTCGATTCTGACAATCAACCAAGGCCTGGCGAAGCACCTATCAACCGCATTGATGCTGCGTGCTACCGACATAACCATGCTTGTACATCACTTAATGATATCAGTGGAAGTTCACGTGCTGATGTTGATTTGATCCATTACTTGGATGCGATTAATTCAGCATTGGGAGAACGAATCGCACTATGGGTCATTAAATACGGTATGAAAGACATGATTGCACTTGGTGGCACTAGTTAAAAGTACAATTGTACCAATATAAAACAAAAAATATACAAGGGACACAGAAAGAAAGACATTACTCAAAGTATACTACAGTCCAAGTTGTTACTGGAGAGGTGAAGCCGCCGTGGAACAGTTAGCCAGTGCAGCTATGGTCACTGGTGGGATAGCTTGTTTACCAAACAACATCTGTGGCAAATTTTCCTACCAGCGCCAAGAAAGATTTCACGCTGTTAGTTTGATGTCCAAACACCAAAGGAGGTCCATCAAGCTGATTTATTATTTATTATTATTTATTCCACAAGACTGTTTCAGGGATCGAAAAGGTAAGTTACGGATATATAAATACGTGCTAACTATTGTCGATGTGGTTACCAGATACAATGAAGTGGAGACGCTGACATCGAAAGATTCTGCAAATGTCGCAGAAGCAGTAGAGCGTATTTATGCAAGCGGCCAACTCACATGGGTACGATTGTTACAAGCGGATCCTGGCACAGAAATTCTCACATATGTGGTTGTGATGCTGAATAAACACGATGTGCGAGTATGTGTCGGACATGTCAGTGTACATCGTGACAAAGCTATTGTGGAACGATTTAATAGCACTCTTGCAGAACGGTTATTCGATCATGAATACTCACAGGAATTGTTGATGGCATCAGAGCGGTGTCAGAGATGGGTTGCACGACTTTTATTGGTCATAGCAGCATTTACCAATTAAGTCACATGCGCGATTGAACTTAAATCGTGCAATGCAATTCGTCAAAAAACAGTAACTGTTGTTCAGAAAATGATTTTACAGACAACAACATTGCAACCACTCGAGAGACAAGTTTGTTTGGTATTTGTTAGCACCTGTAGAGTTGGGAGGTGAACAACAACTTCAAACAACTGACCCGGTATGGTCCGTAGACGTATTTACTATTTCTTAACGGATTGATACCACAAGACAACCAACACGTTATAGATAGGGGTCAATTGCACCTGCCGCGCGAAAACCTCCAAGCCGTGCATTTGTGAGAGAGGAATTGGAATTAGCTGCAGCAAATACGGAAATGGCGCCAGGATTTACGATGGCATCTAACCAGTATCAATAGTAAGTTGACTCGCAATAGCACGATGTCCACTCTGGTAGGGGGTTATTCCCTTGTGGAGTATATATCGCTTGGTGTCGAGCGGGAACAATCCTAACTTGGTGCATCGGTATACACCCAAGCGATGTTTCTTGGATCGGATTATAGTTGCCGTGTGTGTGGACTCACGACGGTCTAAAGACACTCAGGTACAATTCGTGTTTGAGATCATTTTGCACAATCACCTTCGGAACACCTTTGGCCTTTGTAATATTTTGTTTTGCCCAAGCATAAACGAATACATTTTAGGTTGCCGCCCCACATGCTCTTCGATTAGTGTTCTCGGGTATTCGTCTTTGAACATACCAACCACCTTTCTATTTCCGTTACGACACAACAGATGCTCTTTCGAATACTCGTGGGTATCAAATTCGTTGACTAAACCTGGATGTACTATGTCCGGGTATACATCATTGGTGGTGATATGCATCCGTGCCAGTGTCGGTGCACAGCGTCTTGACCCGATCCTGAAAAAACATTTTGATCTTGAAGTAAAATTCGTACATGAGCAGCTTCGGCAAGTCTAACACGGACGAACTCACATACATAGGATTTGTCAGCTGAAGTTTTGATTTTTTTATACTGCAAACTGCATTATGTCCACCATAAAAAATTTCTGCACTCAAAGGCTGGGTCTGCAATGAGAGTTGAAAGTTTCTCTTCCTCACTATCAGGAACAAGATCGACGCTGATTAATTTGCGCAGATTCTCTATGGTTTTCCCAAACACGGCTATATTCATGAGCTTGACAATGTCCTTTTTCAAATTCGTTGCTGGTCTTTGTGCGTAGTTCTGTATTCATCTGAATGTAGGAGCTATTCAAGCTTGCTGACGACATCCAAGCATTCAGTGAATCATGGTTAAACGCACACCCAATCGCAAGTACAACTGCATATTTCGCAGGTGCAATAAATACTTGTGTTTGGTCCTAAGGCTAGGTACCAGGTTTGTGCAATCATTGTATTTGCGTCCTCAGTCATCAATGATCGAGCACTGATACGGGTACAACCATATGATGGGCACCGGCAATGCTTCTGGGACCAGCGGGTAAATTTTGCTTACCTCGTGTAAATGCACAGGATACTCCAAGATCAACTACAGAGAAGTATCCATGGTCACTGTTGATGATGTGATCATTCACGTGTTTTTTGTAAATCAATGTGCGCAGAATCGAGCCACTGAAATCCACCAAGTGCTTGTATCATGGTCAGTCGTAAGTGTTATTGGCGTCTATATACATGATGTAACTGCTGCGAAGAATGGGATCGTATTCATCCATATTTGAGTTGTTAGCACAGCGGTATCTATGACTTGACATAGATATTCCGCCACGAAGTGATCGCTCGATAAACAGACACAGATCAAAGTCAGGGAAAAATTCCAACTTGGCTTTGATTTTGAGCAACAATGCATCACATCCCATATCCGGTGATGAGACGTAATGCGCGAGCTCGAGCTTGTACACGTGCATGGCAGTGTCACGAAGTTATCAAACACATCGGTGAACTATAACATATCGGTACGTAGATACAGATCGTGATAGTCACCAAGGGTTTTGCATTCGAATTCACACTAAACGTTCTTTGCATGTTTTTATTCTTCTTCTGAAATACCTTCAGGTGACAACGATGAGTAAAACGCTGCGATCGGTGGCAAATGAGTGTAAGCAAATTTGTTTCAGTACTCATCTAAATAGGCACCCTTCCTCTTTATCAAATCCATATTGTTTAGACAGATTCGATGAGTGATTTCAAACTTTTTCTCGATTAGATTGTTCGCAAACTTGTCCTAGGGCAAATTAATAGACTGTGTAGAATCGATAAACTGCATTTGTCCCAGCCGGAACGTCATGTATTTTACCATGTTGTTGCAGATCACTCCTAACGGTGATTCTGATTCCGTGGCTACTGGTTGCATTATTAAGTGTCCATCGTGCCCGCGCAGTGATGCAGAGCCATACAAATATGGTTTTGTTGTGTTAAATTATCAACTGCAAATTCTACGCGCTGTGTGCGGCACATCTGTAAGCACCAGTGATGTGACAGTGATCACAAACGTTGGAACCAGGACTTTTAGTTTGATCGTTAGACAGGCTTTGCTTTTTATCGGAGGAAGGATGTTGCTCTTTGTCAATGAAAGGTTTTTCACAAATTAAGCAGTGAGTAGCTGCGTAGGTCTCACAAATGTTATCATCAGTCATAATTTTGCGTGCGGATAAATAGGACTGTTGCCTAATCCATTTTGCCATAACTTCGATGGATCTAAGAAATACATCAACTGTGTTAAAAGAGCTAGTGCTCTGGTCACGATAATGAACTGGTTGCTCTGTTTTGCCATCACATCGTACCACTACATAACAGAATCGGCGTAGTGGTTGCTCAGCGACATGTACTGTTCGATTGATATCAGGCGCATTTGTATCTGTGTTAGCAGAGCTGGATGTATTTGCCTCTGTGAAAGTAAAGCTTTCTACTGAAACATTCAGGCATTCAAAATCCGCGTAGATGATATACGGGACTTTGATTTTTTGTTGTACTGTAGCAAGTTTGACTGTGTCTTTATCATGCTTAGGTATTATTGTGCGCTGTTATTTTTCACTGATACCACCGCAGTAAAGTCATGACTGGTGAGCAATTCTTGGTTGTTGAATACGTGCATCCAACGACTGCACGGGAATTTTTAACCCTTGTGCTTGCTCTATCGGTTAAGAAATCGACAAATATCCTTTGTCCATACCTAGTGCAATGCCTATTATATTTCTTTAATTTCACTCAACATCAATAAGTCAATCAAAATTCGTTTGTGCTGACCATGCGGAGATAATGCCAACGGATAAAACACTTTATTAAACGTAAGCGGCAATACTTTTGTAACGAATGTCAAATTTCTTCATTATGGCTTTGGAAACCTACACAGGAAATGCGATGACACCGAAGTTGAGTTTACCCAGGTGTCGACGGTATTTTCGAGACAGGTCTTGGTGATCACTGATCGGATATAGTGACGACAAAAATGCATTTTGAAAACATCCACTGTCAACATTCTTTACATTTTTCATTAGCCTCGGTGGGACCAGTCTAGTTTTAAATCCACCCTTGTCATCACTAAGTGGCATAAGCAGATACTTGCTTAGAAAACGTCTTTTCGCTACGATTCGAAGCATCATATTTGTAAATACTCGTCGAACGTCTTTGCCCGATGTAATGCTGGGCGGGATAATGACCACGCAATTGTCCAACTCTCCACGCTTTTTAAATGTGAGTTCCTGGACTTGTCATTGTTGCTTGTTTGCACAAACCTTATCAGCTTCCTCAGTAGCAATAGCAGATGCGAAACGACGTTTTGGTTCATTCTCAGCACGAAGAAAATTTTGTTTAACCGAACATAATACCACAAGGATGCTAGCTTTTCTTACGCCTCTTGATATTCTGAGATTATCTTCATGTGCAAATTGTCTTAATTATTTTACCGCTATTTTATTTCTTGTTGCTGCTGCTGCTATGCCAACCGGTGGCCTGCCAACAAATTGAGAAATGTTGTCGATGGCATATTTTATTTTGGCGTTTTGTCAGGGTTACAAACGCAATCGCTTTAATTCTGTTTATTATTTCTTTTATTTCATTAGTTGTGGTGGTATCTGTTTGGAAGCAAGGGTGTTCGTAGTTTTGATTTATTTCTGCTCGCTTCATAGTACTCACGAACAGAACCACAAGGTTGACAAAACTGACTACCTGATTTGAATCCGATGGTACATTTCAGTCAGATTCTTGCCCCTAATCCCTCACGTAATATTTGCCTTCTACAATATTCATAATGACATCTTCTGCCACAGGGGTTCGTATTTTACAAGACAGGCAGCTTTGCACTTTTTGCATCCCAATGTCATGAGGCTTCTTATATAAGTCACCACAGCATTTCTTCATTACGATATTCACAACTCTACCCAACGCAACTATATATTCTTTCTGCAGTATCAAATTATCCAAGTACATATACCATACTATAACACATTGTAAAGAAATCAATACACTACAGAGATTGATATAAGTACATTCGTTTGCATGGGTCAGCAAGAAACGTTTACTTATCGCTACCTTACGCTTGTCTGAATAAGTACAATCTGTAGGATTTTTTCCTTTATACAATTACTGCAGACTACAGCAAATAATATAAAAGGGCAGTGTTTGTCTCAAAGGCCTTTTTGCCGACAATTCCATCCTGACGAGACAATACCCACCATGTCTGAATCACATGGTTGCTTGCATGTGTACGGGGTCAAAATTAAAAGTAAACAACAGAAAACGCTCACATAAGGGAAAAATTGTCATGGTGGGCGGAGACGAGGATGGGTGGAAAGGCCGCAAGGTGGGCCAGTGGGGCAAAGCCCCATTTCATATTACTTCTACATATGTTTACCACCTAATCAAATTTTTGCACTAGGTTTTATGCCAGCATCATTTGCTATGAACATGCAATCAGCAGGATTCCATGGAATGTCTCTTATGCTAGGAGGTATGATGCCCTATGGTGACGGTTATGCAGTGATGCCCACAATGGCCGCTGAAATGTTCAATACATTAATACCATCCAGTCCCAATCCATATCTCTTATCGACACCTGTCCCCGGAGATATCCCTGGAAAGATATTTGTAGAATCACAGCTGCAAGATGTTCGTCTCACAAGGACATATTTTCCAGAAACATTGCTTTGGACCAATATCACGTCCAAGTGAGTTTTGAAATTTATTATTTTGTTTTTCTTGTTTGTTTCATAAATTACTTCACTGTTTCTTTTTTATATGCACATTTCAAAGTAATAGTTAACATTTCATTTTATGTCTCATTAGGTCTTTAAGACAAGTATCCGTGTCAAGCATGTATCTTTGCTTATTTTGAGAAACAGAATAGCTTGAAACGAATAAAAACAAATATAAAAATAATGTGTGGTGTTTACGTCTGTGAATGAGAATGAGAAGGCAGTCATGATGGGTATTTCAGTACACGAATATTCTATATATTATATGTTGATATGTTCGAGTTTTTTCTTCCATAACTAATGAGATACCATTATTATTATCATTATTGCTGTTGTTGCAGTTATTATTATTATTATTATTATTATTATTATTATCAATCCTTCTCCATAAAACCATGTGAGCATATAGCTCCGCATCTGCGGAGTATCACCGATCAATATTTTCTTTAAACACCTTCTTCAGAAAGACAAAATCTGCCTGTGATAGTCGATTTGCTCCAGATTTCACGAAAATAACCAAGGCTTCAATTAATTTTATATTTGTACTAAAGGTGCCAATCTGTCATCACAATATTAAGGTCTTTACAAAAGAGAAATAAACCTTCAAACGACTTTTGCGTTCTTAAAACGGCCAAAGATTTCTCCAGTGTATTGAGCGTTTGTATGATGGGAAAGCCGGGAGATGACCTTTCATGTTCTGCAAAAGTGAGATCTCGAATACGGAAGTAGCAGTGAAACAGTTATCATTCTTCTCACAACGTTTTACAATTCTGATAATGTGATATGTCCCATTAGTAAGACGTTGTGGATTTTAATTATTCTCATGTAGAGATATATGATAAACTGTTCATAGATGATGTCAGATATGTGTAAATAGCAAGTAGTGTCATTATAGGGCTTTTGTCTTTTCTCCTGATATCGGTCTCGGCTGTTTGTCACCCATAAATTTTGTATAGTTTAGCAAACGGATCATACTATATGCAAGCCCTGGCCCAATAATCCAGAAAAGTGAAGTGACCAACAAAGTCACCAGAGTCATGAATTAATCGTGACAAAAGTAATTTGCTAGCACTAACAGATACACTGGTTACTATCGATATAGCAACGATTCCGGCTGTCGTGCCTATATTAGTAATTGTGGTTGTGATTCCTGTCACACCAGGACCAATATTTGTTGCATGCCCACAAATATAATTTACAACCAAACATGAGTGTTTGTATTTCACGATGTACTCGATTCTCTTGGTGATTTTATATCGTAGCTGTTGCTCCGTTTCTGGTACTTTTGTACGTCGTTATCATTGTTGATGGTCCATCACAGTTATTCTATTAGTAATATAATGTCGTAGTACAATTGCTGGAAATGTAGACCCTATCCACACTCGTCAGGTCCAGATGCATAACGCGCACGTACTTCTAATCAATTACTTTTTTTACTGGCACAGCTGTAATACACTCACTATCTCGTTGCGAAACATTTAAATTTTCGGCGATTGTGTGTTCTGGTGGTGAAGCGCCCTTTTCATTTAAAAACATACAGCACTAAATGTTGTCTGGAACAAACGTTCTCGTCCTAGTCCAAAACTTTTTACACGGACAACTGCGTCCGTTTTAAATAACAGTCGAGACCTTCTTGTCTCAGCTGAGTTAACATCGGTGTAATATATTTGTTGGTGAACGTAATCTGGCGGAGTTCTCGCGAAATCCACTTCCTCGTTGTAGAAACAATCACTGAATGATCTTGAACCTAGTTGTGCCTTCAACGCTTGAGTGTTTTCACATGCTAATGCTATAACACCAAGCTGACCTCTACTTGGTATTGACTTATTAGGCTGGACCCAAATATCAATTTGTAGTTGACTCTTAACAGTATTATATTTCGGTGTATACAAGGGTCTGGTAACATTGTTTTCACGCAGATATACATCGATAAGTGGAACAAAACCACAATCACTGTTAGCACTCGCTTGATCTAACACTTCGTCGGAAAATTCTGCAACTGTATCACCGCGGTCAGAATCCATTACTCTTATGTAATAACAGATCTAATCTTACTCGCAATTGCCTATGACAGTTAAGTGTCTGACTGGATAGACGAGAAATGCTTCAATCTGAGTTTTATGTTTAGCTAACAATGAAACTGATCTTGCATATACGAAACATTTTGAATTACTGTTGTTGGGTTCACTATGTCTTATTACTGATTATATATCAATGATATCATTTGACTCCATCAACTATAATAACTTAATACATTAAAAAAATATGATCCGTTAAGATGTTAGAGTTAGGTTTATCAAAACCATTTACGTTATCTAAAACAATTTAACCATATATACTTTTATATTCGGTTGCATCCTCTCCTTCATTGGTCAGTATTAGGTATTCTGTAAACGAACGTACTACTTCTGGTGGTGATTGCATACTTATGATCTGTTTATCCACGCACTGTTTCATCCCGTCATTGGCAGAATCAACATACTCATTGACAAATGCAACAGACACCCCAGCGTCTCTGATACCACCGATTTCAGGCAGGTACTATGCAGCATAGTCTTTAAGCCTGACAACAATATCTTGAATGTCCATGTTAGATGTTCAAAGTTTACCAGTTTGATCTTGGAAATAAATCACAAGCTCATATTGGTTGACGTTATCAACATCACGACTGATACATGTAGTCACATCCGCTTTAATGGCATACCTGCTTAGATCCTTATCAGCACCACGTGGTCGTTCGATTGTGTAACGTCCATAATTATTAATAGACAATTTATATAATATTAAACGTATTTTAATGTGAAATCAGTGTGTTTTTGGTGTTGGACATGATGAAGCTTTGCTCCCTGTCACTGCATGCAACACTTCAACAACATGATCATTACATATAGGGACGTCGAACCGAGTTTGCAACTTCAGCGTCGAATAAAAGAAGTGGTTATCATCAACTGTCGTGGGTTAAATAATGAACAACTGCGTCGGTTGGTGCAAGTTCATATGAGACAAAGCTATTCCTGATGCAATTCCGACAACTCCTAACGTGGTCGCTTTTTCAGTCGCTGAAGCTTGCTGCTGCCAACAGCGCAAGGAATGGCAAATTCTACTAGGTCTTTTGTCATTTTATCAACACTAATCTGGATAATTTTAATGTCATTGAGGTGTTATTGTGATTGGCTGTATTAAGCTGACTGAGTTATGTTTGGGTGAACCCGACTGATACAATTCCGGTTAAAGTTTTGGAGAAAGTTTCAGTGTGACCCCATGATCGAATTTTTATTGCTGTTTTAATTTTTTCCATCTGAATTTTACTTCGTGATAGAATAACATTTTTAAAGATATAACAGGTTCAATTACACTATCAATTTCCCACAGACGTCTCAAGAACTCTAATTAGACCACCCGCATTCTCCAACAACAAAGTCTTGTTAGAAAGAATTACCGCTTGACATCGATAACTGTCGCCAGCATTACATACGCGTACATGCAAACATATGTTAACAACGGACTGTCTAAACAACTCCAGATGTTCCAATGAAAATTAATAAATTGGGAATAATATACGACAAATTTGTTGGGAAATCTGCAAGATAGTGTCAAGATTTTTATATTAACAGAGACTGTGATAAGCACGTGGTATCTCTGTAGTTAAGCCGAATTTCTTCCGAATGTTTATGATTAGCGTTTAATCATTATAAAGCCTAAATTGTCAAATATCGTTCTGGTATGGGTTTGTTCACCGTCTCGCGCTGTAAGTTGAAACGGCAGGAACATGTTTTGGTGCAGTAAGACCATGTTGGGTATTTATTTTCCTTGTAGATTGTCCTGTCATAACACTTGATGGGTATGCGTCTGTGGTCTGTGCAAGAAATAACAGCCTTGAAGCGGTCCTAAATAGCAAAACTACAACAAACTGGTTATGTAGACAGTGCAGAGCTTAGCACAGGCATCAACAATGTTTATATTTCTAATAAAACTCTACCAATAGGTACAAGATAAGCGTGCAAAATCGCATCATTAAAGTTGTTCTTATGAAACAAAGTAGCTGTGTGTTTGGAGCAAAAATGACTTTGCAAACATCTATGCAAATCCCAAATATTTGACTAAGGGGACTTAGACTCGAAAATCTCATTGATTCACCAGGAAGCTGTAATCGAGGCTACTGAACTCCAGAACCGCGTTGGCATTAGTGCTAGATATCATAGGGACACCATCAACATCCATACCAGCAGGTTTTAGATCCACAAAGGTATCCCGTGGAAGATGATGAAATGTATATATTATATGATCTGTATTGTCAGATGAGTCCTTGATTTATCATGGTTGGACCCGCATAATCATAATCATAAGCATAATCATCGCTGGATCTGGTGATTCAACAAATCATCGTGGCATGATCAAAGTTGTCAAGAATTGACGCGATTTACTTTTCATCGATGGAATATCGTGCACTGTCGAAAAACGCCATGATTCCTTCGTTAACAAAACCAATTATGTTATTGGCAGGGTAATCGGTAACACCAACATCATTCTGTACAAATTTCCAAGAAAGCCTCACATGAACGAGAAAACCTGGACGTGCCCAGCACATGTAATTCTATTTTTAGTTTATTGTGCTTCATAGCCGTGTGTGAATAATACAGCAGATCTCGTTTGCTTAGATTCACCAACACACGCGCTCCCATGCCTAATTAGGGATCCGATGTATCTTTGAACTGAACCTTTGTGAAACTTTATTTTCCACATTTACAGTATTGATTTTGTCTAATACCTTTGCGTGACGGCTTGCCTTCCAAATCCACCTCTCATTACTAAAATTGCAATCATATATTCTGTTATTTGTTGTTGATCAGCTTCTGAACCAGACAATCGTTGTTGCGCAGCTTCATTAATATTTTTGCCAGCAGCAGACAATATTGGTTCTGTTGATGATAATGAAACCGCTTTGGCTTTTGGTTTGACCGTTGATGATGCTCGAGTTACTAATCGTTGTAGTCGATCTCGAATCCATTGAACTGCTTGCAATTCCAGAGTTTTTTCAACTGGTTTAGCTACTGGTGCACAGCGTGAAGACAATCAAGCGAGTACATATTAGGTCGATCTCTGAAGTACAACTTGCATGTCTTGATTTACACGGGTAAAACAAATAGATGTTAACCGATTATTATGGCATGGAAGACAAAATCACATTGATCCACGTTTTGTGAATGCCCAAACAGTATATACCTTTAAACAGCAACACTTGAGGAAATTCCGCTTTCATAATTCCACTGATGGCGCAAGTACAGATAGTGACAGTAACCTATGTTTTTGCATTCGAAAGCCGACCAAACTTTGTTTTCGTGCGCATAGTCTTTGGTGGAAATACCTTGACGTTACAGCGACGAATAAAACGCTTTGATCGGTGGCAAATGAGTTTCAGTAAACGTGTCCCAATCACTCAAATACTCGTATGGATTCACACTTTTTTCTCGTTACTAGATCAGTGTTAGTGGCAGAATATCAACTAGTTATTTTGAAGTTTTCAACCGCAAGATTGCCGACTGACTTAAAGACCAGTTCAGAAACTACAATAAAACTGTAATTGTCGTAACCTAAACGTCACGTGTTTTTCCATGTTGTTTGAAATAACACATATTTGTGATTTTGATGCTAATGCTACTGTTTGTTTAGGTCACATCAAACCAACGCAGGTTATGACTCACTACCGGAATTTTTGTTGTATTGGTGCAAAATCGTAATTGTAAATTCCCTGCATTGTACCCAGTTCCACTATACATGTCAGTGATGTGAATGTGATCAAGAACTTCGGAACCGGAACTTTCAGTTCCATCGGTGGAAACAAACGTTCCTTTACAAATAAAGCAATGATTGGCTTGAGAAAGCTCAAATATCACTGTAACTTCGAGCGATTTAAGAGAAACCTTAACCTAGACGCGGCCACGATATAACGTTGATGTCTCAGTTTGCTCGTCACACCTAACTGCTTTATAGCAAAACCCGAATGAGGTTTGTTCATCAACTTGTGCTATATTTGTTTTATTTCACAGGTCCTAATCAGTCACTTCCAATTTGAGACAAAGTCAACGTAGATGATATACGGAACTTTCATCTTTCTTTGTGTGTAGTAAATCTGAGAATGTTTTGCGAGGTTGTGGCATCATTGTCCGCTGCAGGTTTTCATTGATCTCACGACAGTAAAAGCCATGGTCAGTGAGCAGTTTTTGGGTGTTAAATATATGTATGCAACGTCTGCATATAAACGTTTTACCCTTGTACTTACTGTGTCGCTTAAGTAACCGAGTAAGAATTTTATCCATACATCATGAGTTAAAAATTCAGAACCAATCATATCGCTCAGCATAACAAATCAATCTGGGTTCGTCCATGTTGTCCATGAGGGGATAGTTCAAACGGATATAAACAGTTATCACGAATGAACACATAAATAGCGATACTCGGATTATGTGTTTCAGATTTGTTCTATGTGGCCTTAGTAAGATGCAAGTGAAATTATATATTACAAAATTAAGTTCACCCAGGTGCTGCCGGTATTTTCGAGGCTGGTCTTGATTATTACTAGAATATTATAACGCTGACAAAATCTCCCATTCAAAACATTTTTTTGTCATAATTTTTATATTTATCACTGACCGTGGCGGAACATACTTGGTGTTGGTATGTAGCTCGATCCACGAAAAGGTTGGTATGGGAAATTAATTACTTCATTGATTTCATCACTGATAGCATTGGTGTCTTTGCAATTTAAAATTCTCCTAACATCTTTGAGAATCCACGGTGTAGTAGTTCTCAATCCATCCTTATCCGATGACTTTCGATTAAGTGACATAATAAAATGCGCGTCGAGGACAGTATGCGCATGAACTACAGCGTTTTAACACTGGTATAATTCCAGGAATCATAATTGATAGCAATTGTCGAGCGTCTTCGCATGGTTTGTATGCGTTTGGGATTATTGCCAGATGATTTTCTAATTCACCACTTCGCTTTTGAAATTTAAATTCAGGTGCTTGTTGTGTTTATGTTCACGAATATACAATATACTCAGCCGCTTCATTAGAATAGCAGGTTCAATAATACAACGACGGTTTTGTTTATCATCAAACACACCTAATACTACAATTATATCAGCTCTTTTTGTACCTTTTGTTATTCGTATATTACGCTCACATGCAAGTTCTTTCAGTTCTTGTACCCTTATAGTTTCATTAGCAACTGTTGAAGTATCAGCAAATTCATCAAGTCCAACAATGAGTTTCAATAATTCAAGTATATCAACTGTTTGCACACGGCGTGTTAATATATTCCATGCTGTCGTGCGATTTTGTTTTAGCTTATTCACAGTCAGCATGCTTACAACATGGAAGCTTTGATCGAATTGACAAGTCCGTCAATAGCTAGCTTAATATTTGTACTCAACCATGTTCAGAAACTGCAATCACTTCAATCTCAAATATTATTTCGCTTAATTCTGTGTCTGTTTCAACAGCGTTAGATGTTTGTGCAGTCACAGGTTGTTGTGTGATCACAGATGTTTGTGCAATCACATGTATTGGTGTACGTTTGTATGTGTCTGCCATTTTGTGCCAACCGAGATAAAATATTCTTGAGCAGCGAATGTAGATCTCATCACTGTATAAATATTTACCAAAAACATTTATCCAATTAACTTGCACTTGGAGATTTTTATTACTGCTAGAATATTCTCTCATATCATCAGGGGATTCACTCGTATTACTCGCTTCAGACGATGTTGGAGACTCGGCAAATGTAGTAGGTGGTTTAGATAACACCAGATACTTCATTTTTTCTTTTCATAAGACTGACCCAGGCTGCATCGTTGCTTTTTTAGGATAATTCCTAAAATAATTAATTAATCAATTTGTTTCCAATATGTGTTGTACAACATATGTAATATCTTTTGGGCCTCCTTGATAAACCTGTATGACAATTAAACGAAACAGTGATTTAAGCTTTCTGCTACATTTTCGTACACCAATTTTCTGATATATTGATTCCATTATTAGAAATTTCCATACATACTTACAAAATATTAAGAGCCTTGATCTGAAGATCTTTCTCCATTATATGTATTTCACGTTAATAATATCAGTACTGTCTTTACCATATTTAGTATAAAATATCCCCTGCCAGTACAAATTCTTTACTAAGGAAAATAATCTTTGTCACACTGTCTAGACACAGTGATGTAAAAAAAACCACAGTAACCCTGATTGCAGAAAAATATTTCCTGTAGCAGGGAATATGTTTTGTAGAATAGTTGTAATCAATAATTTAGGCCTGAATAAAATCTTAACCAGAGCAATTATCATAAAGAGCATCCGTGTCTGCCGTAATAGTGTCATAGGCGGTTTGCCGGTTACCGAGGTTACTGCGTCTATCTTTCATGACTCTGCTCATTTTCTTTAATCACTTCACCTTCTTAGATTATTAATCCACGGTTTGCATATAGTATGTGGTCTCTGTTGCTAAAATAAATGAAAATGATGGGGATATAGGGCAGTGAAAAGAAATTATATGTCAGTTCCCAAGCATATCATAATTTGTATGAAGTTACTTGCAAGGTAATGTAAGTGACTTACTTCTTTGAATGGTACACTATTTCTAGGTACAACCACATAAACGTTATGAAGTATGCGGAAGGATTTTTGATGTGATTAATCCTTTGACATATGTCAACAAGATGACAGAAGGCGCTAAGTTATCCAGAACTTTAAAGTTCATAAAACTAAAGATTTTCCACTACGAAAATAGCAAAATAGTTCGGTGATGTATATTCAAAGAACAGAAACGCTCATTCTGACATCAAAGTTTTGCTGTATTTACAAAATGTGCTATATGATAATGATCAATAAAAAGAAAAATTAAAATTGAAACCCGTCATATATGACACATAGCATCGGTACATCAAGAATGTTTTTATTAGAAAAACTGTTTATGATACTTCATGTGAAATAAAAGACGTAATTAAAAACAATGCAAAAATTTAACCTAACTTTACATAATTGATATCTGTAAATAATGTGAGTCAATTATCTTATAGCTGTCCGTAAAAGAGATATTGAAAAGATGAAATCCATCATCAAAGGTGCCTCATGCTAATGCTTGCTACTTTTTAAAAACAATTCATCAGAATATTCTACAATTTGGTATACAGCGTACGCTGGTTCATTATGAAATATGTCCACGCTTACTCATTGTAAAACTTCCATTTGACACCATCTGAGAAAAGCATTGGGATAATTCATATCAGTTATGACCAGAGCTTGTCTGATTTTTGTTCTTGATTTTGTTCTCATCAGAACTTTCATCTTTATGCCAATGATACCGAACTGCCATGAAATGAA
The DNA here is from genome assembly GCA_028554795.2 of Sinohyriopsis cumingii. NCBI lineage: Eukaryota > Metazoa > Mollusca > Bivalvia > Unionida > Unionidae > Sinohyriopsis > Sinohyriopsis cumingii. Next base: position 127,353,874 of record CM068838.1, read on the forward strand.
ATTGACAGCCTTAAAAATATATATTTTTAAAGACGGGTTTTAAATAAGTAAACCATTTACAAATATGAACCAAAATTATCTGTCAGCCTACAAGCGTAAAGACTTTCAAGGTTGATTCCTATGACATATGATCGCCTGGAAATAGTGCTGCTGTTACAAAAACTACTAATTGTATTGAGGTAATTCATTCTCCAATTAATTGGCTAGTACATTTCACTTTAAATCCAATATGAGGAATCCCCTGGCTACATGTGTCTCTTTTAAATATAATTGCTGTTGTTGTGTAGTTGCAGAAGAGTTTTATATCCATTGTATATTTCAGTGACCTTGGTGAAGCCAACGTTTCCGCTGTAGTTCCAGACACTATCACGTCCTGGGTTGCTAGTGCATTCTCCGTAAATAAGATTACTGGCTTAGGAGTAACGTTTGCACCAGCCAAGGTAAGAGCTCATTTTGCCTTTCATTTAAGCAATATATACTATGACTCGTATCCAAAATATAATAAAACGATCAACATTAAGAATTAGGCAGGACCTCATTCTTGATCCGAGTCGTAATAAGGTTGCTTACCATTCCATCCAAGAGACTTCAACTGTAGCTTTAGCTTAAAGAATTTTCCATTACCCACACTAAGATGAGCCTGACACATGCTTTTAAATGTCTCTTTAATATTGTACTGTGCTATTAAGAGTAGAGAGATGGGTTTATACATAAATTAGTTATTTTTGTATACATGTTACTGATCCAAATGTATATTTGCATTGCCAGTTTGATGAAAAACGTAACCTTCCTTTTTATTTTTGCAAGTTAGCTGCAGTGTTATTACAACCGATACAAAGTATGTATATAAACTGGTATCTGTTTTTAAATCTACACATAATTACGTAATCAGTTAAGTGTGCAAAATCTGCTTTACAGATGTACTTTTGTATTTATTTGACCTAAATGTTTTCATATAGTTAAATCTGGATGGCAACTAGGCATGTATGACTCACTTGCAAAACTTGATGCACAAGTCAAGCCAGTTTATAGTTAAAAAAGTCAATCAAACCTGATCATCAATTGTATCTCCTTATGATTATAGTATCTGATTATAGCTCTATACTCCTTCTAGCATAAAAAACATTAATGTATTTTTTGTTTAAAAAAAATCACCCACGCCAGTTTACAGATTTACACTTCCAGCAAACAAATAAAATATGCATCCAATTATTGAGTTCATGGAATTATAAAAATTCAATCTTATTTCCCTCATTTTCGTCAACGTTTCGAACGTGGTCTAGTATATATATATATATATATATATATATATATATATATATATATATATATATATATATATATATATATATATATATATATATATACATACATACATACATAAATTATCCCAGATGTTTTGTTCCCAATTACTCCTACACATAGTTTTAAATGACACAATATTTAGGGCGTCAAACGATGAAGGAAAGAGTGGTTGTTTGTCCGTCTGTATATATATATATATATATATATATATATATATATATATATATATATATATATATATATATATATATATATATATATATTGCACATAATCATTAACCTTCATGAGGGTATGCATCACAATAAGGGGTACACAGTTATGACTGAAAGAGGTGTTGCGGCCAATAGTTTAAATTATTGCAACTTTGTCGAATTCTTCTTCGCTTTATATTTATTTATTTAGGCAATCTTATGGAAGTCATAAATAATGACTGAATGAATCTTTCTTAGTACCATAAAACAAAATAAATCACCGTGACCTGTGTTACGACTCCTTGGTCTTACCAAAAATAGCAGATAGAAGCAACAATGCCATTCAGCTTAGTAAAACGAAAAAATAATTAATTCATTGAGTTATTAATTGAAAATTTAAGGAACTTGTAGTAATGTGAATGAAAACCCAAACAATGATAAACTTTATATCACTAGTCACAAAGTAAAGAATGTTATTAATGAATTGCAAACTTTAATGTGCCTATGTACCGATAGTCTTGAATGTCCCGATGTACCAATAGCCTTGCTGTATCACAGGATATAAATAATAATGTCTTTGAATGAATTCACAATAAGCCCAATGTATTGTTTTAGCGAAAATACATATGAACAGTTTGTAGTTTCTATGCATAATTTAAATAAATAAATTTCTCAAAAAATGTCTGATCACAACTAAAAGTGATTTACAAAGACTGATTTTGAAATGGGAGCGAATACGTTTGAAGGGTACATGCTTATATAAAAACCTAACACATAACAGCGGATCACGGTGATCTATATTTTATGTTTAAATTAGTTTCACTTTTTGTGAGTGACATGGTCTGAATGATATGTCTGGACTATATACATACAGAGTAACCTGAAAAAAATCCCTGAATAGTACAACTATGGAAACGGGAAAAATATATTTGTTCCATGGTAATGTGTTCTTGTTAAAAACTATACATTGTATTGGTAACAGATAAAAATAATTGACCCAATAACAAACAATACAAATATAGTGACTTATTTTCCGTTCCAAAGAAACAACTTAAGTAGCAAATACAGATGTATGACACTATTTAGAAAATCGTCATACTCAAATATTGCGTTGGTAAATGATATAGAAACGAAACTGTTAAAACTAAGTGCTAATATAATGCACAAGGCTATATTTTAAACTTAAACATAAAATGTAACAAATTTCATTTCACTTTAAAGATGGAAGGAATAACATTATTGCATAAAGATAATGAGAAGGATCTTCCAGAAAATTACAGACACATTTCGATCTTACCAAGGATTTTAATAATTAGTGTGACAACAAATAAGTAATGTCTTACAAAGAAATGACATTTTACGTCAACGGCCCTCGGGCTTTCGGTCAAATATTCATGTCATACCACGCTGATAAAGATGATTGATAAATGGCTTGAAGACATTGATAAGGGCAAGATAAGATCAATAATTTCTAATATAAAATAGGTAATGTGATTTTTTTTGACTATGAACATACTTATTGATAAAATATTTCATTACAAGTCGTTGAGGGGTTTCAACATAATATAAACACTTTTTGAAAGTAGAAATAGACATTGTCGATATGTTTGATAAAAGTGTTATGAGGTTTGAATTGGCTTATTCTATGTTTGCTGAAACAAAGGTATGTACATGAATTTTAAAAAGTTGGGTTTTTTAAGCTTTAAAAAAGATATATTTTATGTAAATCTTTGCGTAAATTATTTTGTTAGAGGGTGGTAATTCTTGTACGGGCAATACTAATGTGATATCTAACACATAGTGATTATATAGAACTATCCAGTATAGAATACTCATACAACTTAGATCAAATAAAGACCACGTGCTCGATACATGTCGTCGTTTGTCGATGGGTCATGTAGATCAACGGATTTAATAACAGACATTAGTAGGCTTGGACTGGACGAAAACCTTGTTGAATTTGCATGAGCCACTCCCACTTGATGGGGTTTTCTTGATTATTATTTACTCTCTATTTGTTGGTTTGACCTTGTGTCCGACTTTGTTGTTTTACTATTTAATTCTTTTTCTGACTATGCTCATTTATATATATGTTATAATTAAGGATTGAACGCGAATCTTTAAAGCTTAAGAGGTCAACGATGACGTTAAAAGGATTACCTACGATGATTCAGAAAACCTTATGTTTGATTCTGTCTTCAACAGACATGATTTAAAGAAAATAAAGAGTGAAAAGAATTGTTTAGGCAAATATTACAGCAAGAAAGAAAGAAAGAAACACTAGTAGCCGAAAGTACCTAATTCAGAAGTTAAGAGACAAAAACACTCACACAATTGATATCATGCTAATTTCAGGCCACAAAAAATGTACAGTCTATAAACAGCTACTCAAATATTAGTTACAAACAACAACAGACTTACTCCAATTATCCGAGGAACACCGGCCACCCAAGTAATGATGCTGTGATCTCTCACCACCACAACAAAGAAATTTCGAACTGCACAGAAACAGACTGTAGAATATCCAGTTCCCAAACGTGTAATATTCAACAAAATCAGATTATCAGCAACCCATCAAACATCACCGTACGAAATATGTTTGTTATGAACCTCCCGCAAAACGTGAACGAGATCCCTAACTGGGTCAACTTCTTTCAACAGTAAATTCTCAAACAGGGCCCACACAGCGACAACGTAGGAGAATTATTGAAGTGACACTTACAGTCAGTAGGAATAGCGGAATATGGACAAATACAATATCAATGAAAAGTAGTCAGGGTTAGATTGTTTAAGTACTTTTTGTTCCTTCATTATTTTGATGTTTCTGGCTCGAATCGTACTGTTGCTAAAGATGCGAATAGCCGCCCTGTTACTGTTCAATACAAAGAACGCTGCAAATTCAATGTTTGCATGCACATTAGTAATTTGTTTTTTTAATTTTAACTATCAGCCTTGTGTTTTCATTTAATTTCATATTGCTAAAGGAAACACACAGCAATTCATATGAATGAAGTGTACTGGAAATTATGAATCCCTACAGAACAGCTTTTTTGAGCGTACTTATATGAGAGGGGTTGTGAAGAGTTCACTCCACTAAAGTGCACAGTTTATGGCCGTCAGTTTTATCTCCCATATAAAATGAAAATTTGTGTTTTTTATAAATAAAATATGTGTATAGTATGTAGGCTGTATCAATGATATACCACTCGTTGTATACATTTTTCATTAAAAGGAAACTCGGCAAGTTTCGTTTCCTTTTAATGAAACATTTATACATTTTGTGGTATATCATACAGCGTGCAAACTATTCGTATATATAGTCCATACGTTCCTGAACTCAGTTTTTAAAGTTTCTGTCCATGGCCATAACTCTTAAATTACCCGTAGGAGTTTAGTACATTTTGCCAAATGTTTAGGACGTAGAAAGACAATGTTCACCACTCCATCACAATTTCTACATATTTTGAGAGTTATCAGTGCACAGTTGCTGTGAAATATCATTTTTGTTCTTTGGAATGCTGTATGAATAGATATATACATTTCGTTTTCATCATGACCCGGGTCCCCATGGTCTAAAGCGCTCACCGTTACGGATCAATGCCATCTTACCTCTGTCTGCGTGGGTTCGAGTCTCGAGTCCGGCCAATGTGGGTATGTGAGAAAGCTTGCCAGTAACTTCTCGTGGGTCCGTGGTTCCTCCTGGGGTTTTCCGCTTCTTCCTCCACCATTTATACTGGCCGCCATGTATAGCCTCTATTGTGCTGAAAAATAGCGTTAAACCCTACAACAACAACATCAACTTCATCATACCCATCCATATGTTTTCTCTTCTGGAGTGTAGCTGCAGGGGTCATATCTATATAACTGAACACACACACACACATATGTGTGTGTGTGTGTTAATGGAACTATCCTGTTCATAATTACAGATATGGACTCTTTTGCGGACATAATGGCTATGAAATTGTGACACTATTCTGATAAAATTAGAAAGCTTAACTATTCACATAAGATACTTTAATTTTACTGTACTCAAATCATATACGAATTTATGAATTTTCTGTTAATATATTTTGTTCTTCTCAAACTGAGAACAAGCGCACTTGTTTCGTATTCTTACTGGCAAGCGAGTAGTAATAATGTTTGGATAAAACTAATGATAAGTGAAATATGTTTCTATTTCCAGTTCCGAACTTACCGCCCATTCTTTGTAAGCCTGACCTTGCCATATTCTGTCGTTCGTGGAGAGGAACTCGTTCTACAAGCCAACGTCTTCAATTACATGGCAATTGATATGAATGTATGTAGAATAAATAAACTTAGACGTTTAAATCTTTCGAAATTATGTGAATCACAATGGGTTTGCAGTATGTTTAGAGTATGTTTTCTCTTTCATGACCTGCAAATTCCCTAATAGATATTTTTACGAAAAAGGTGACAGAATCGTATCCAAATGATGTTGTTTCATATTTATAGAGGTACTAACCGCCACTTTCGGCCTAAGGAAAATATAAGTTTGATTAGCATTACTTAGTTGTTCTCTTAAAGATACGATCAATCGTCACTAAATGTGAGCAGTTAAAAAAGTAAAAGATATTCAATTTCTTTAATTATATACGGACAGACCAAAAGAAACACACATGCTTTCCCTCTTAACTTGACCCGATTTCATACGATGTTGAAGGATAAAAGCTCTTGAAATTTTTCTCCGTTTAGAGAAATTGGGGAAAACGATAGAGAGGGAACGAAATAGAAAAATCAGACAAAAGACTGGGTAGACCTCTCTACAGGTGAGATTGGCTATATCAGACGTTTTGGTAGGCGGGACGTCTGAGTGTATGTGCTTTCTTGCATGTACAAGTTGCTTTTGATTGTATATTTCTTTGAACATTTTAAACCCTATCACTATGGCGGAGGAAGGATTGAATTGTTACACAAAGATGGCATTGTAGTACCATCTTTAGTAGACGTTTTTAACATGATTCATATTTGATATAATAAATATTGGTAGAGTCATGGATCTTCTATGTACTTGCAATCCAAGTACGTGCACAATCTTGGTCTGCGACCACCATAAATACGTCTTGACGAGGTCAGTAATTCGCTTACAAAGCGGTTCTTTTGTGTGTGTATTATACATTAACACAATTCTTAGATGCCAGTGGCCTAGTGATTGCAGGCGAGACATATTTCTACCATCCATGACAGTGTTTGTAGTCTCGAAGACCAATATTAACTACTATTTTTCTAACCCCAAAACAGTTTTCATAGGAATTTTAAATCCTTTCAAATATGAACATGCTTCGGAATAAAATATTACTTCCTAAGATATTTCGTCCGTCTTTGATGTTATAAAGAAAACGTTTTTATTTCCATCACATATGTCCTGTTTACTGACCCATATGCGAATTACATGGTACATGATCAAAACAAAATGAATTCAATAGGTTTTACTTGGCACAACTACATACACTGTATACAGATATTCTGAGCGCATCTAGACTTAAAATTGTCAAATAGCGACTTACTAAAAAGACCTGTATTCATGTAGAGGTATTAACTTATCGGCAAAGTGGCTAGTCTCCGTGTTCACGTGAGAGTTCTTCTAGTCCCTTGAAGACCGCTCAACAACAAGCGCCCTCGTTGACTGACTTGCAACATGGCTGTGTTGTTCCATATTGCACTATCTTGTTATGCAGATGCCAGTATATGAATGGTTTGTAATGATTCATTAAATTACTTGACGTCGAATTTAGGTCTAATTTTGTTTTCCTTCAACTGTTTTTATTCTTTTTCGTTTTCATATGTATATTATTTTCTAAGCAAATTTGTGCAAGTCGAATAACAAACGTTAAGCTTATTTTTATTTCCTTATTTGAGGCCCTGGGTAGCCGAGTGGTCTAAACCTGCCAACTCACCTCTGTCCACCTGGGTTCGACTCTCAGGCTCGACCAATGTGGATATGTGGAAAAGCTTCTAAGTAACTTCCCGTGGATCGGTGGATTTTAGTGAAGTTTTCTCTTATAATGACCGCCATATATAGGCTTTTTTGAGCTGAGAAATGGCGTCAAACCCAAAACAGCATTTTCTTATTTACTTTTTAAAAAAAGTTTTACACCCCCAGTGACGAGCGTATAAAGGAAGTCTCGTGTCTGCCCGTCATTTGATCAGCCAAACAATCACAATTTATTGCAATTGGTCCAACGGTTTTTAATGGGTTAACATAAAATTTGACAAATTGTATGGGCATAACCTCATGATACACATTTGGATGAATCCAAATTTGGATGAATCAGTTTTCCCCCGCAGTTTTTATTAGAGTTATCGCCCATTTGACTTACCATTCAATGCTGTTTTAAACGTGAATTCAATTTGTCTCAGTAATGCTCAGTGTTATCATCATTATTTAAAGGTGCACATATCGATGATTTTGCCTCACGTATATGTTCAGCATATGATACAAACCCACATGGAATAAAAATCAACAACTCTGGTCAACGTATGTTGACATAAAAGCTGCTTTTGACCGTTTAGACAGATCCGCTTTCTGGCATCAACTTAAGGGCATGAGAATCCTGGAAGATTACTGAAAGACCGTCATAAGTACACCATCAACTGCGTTTGAAGCAATGGTGAATTTTCGCAATGATGTCATATCAACAGCGGCATTCAACAGGTATGCATTATTGTCCCGAACGTTTGCCTGCCACCATTGGACTGGAATCTGGAAGCATGAGCAGGGTGCAACCCATCGGTGACCAAGATTTTACGGGCCTTGACTATGCCGACGACCTAGCTCTACTGTATGTGATCTTAATGCTCAGGCACCGAGTACGAGGTTTAGGTACTAGACCTTTTTTTACGTAACTCTGCAGCTTGTTCCTCTGATCAGATAATATTGAATAAGAGATCAGGCGCGGCATCAAAATCGATCGTAGCTGCACGAAAACCATGAATAGGTACGTCAGGGTCTCAAAGATCAGCCTTACTACAAAGATCCCACATTCTACCAGTCTTGCTGTAAGGTGAGGAAACATTGACGCTCACAGAGGCGATGACTAAAAAGCTGAGTGCTATGAACCAATGGCGCCTCTGCAGCAGCATCAGTGTCACACTTACTCACCATATCATGAATGCAGAGATCAGAGATAGCATGAAACAACCTCCTGTCACAGACACGATCAGGTGTAGACGCTTTCAGCTCTTTGGCCACATTGGCAGATTATCCCCTGAGGTAGATTACCATTGGGCACTTAAAGCTACAGAGGGCAAATTAACAAGGGGATGGAAGCTCCAAGTGCGAAGTCGGATCAGCATCCGGCTCCGACATGAGTAGTATAAAACTGTTCGTTTTGCCTTTTTTTCCCCTTAGGGGCCATTTCACCCGTCCTCACCTTTATCTCATTACATAGTTAGTCCATCGTGGCCGTTGCATGTTAACTTTGTCCGCACACACACACGCACACACTCACATGACTTGAGTGATCACATTGGGAATAGTGTCTCGTCCGGATGGAATAGCCCGAATGGGTTTTCAGAAAAACCCAAATTCTAGCCCATTGATACTACTTTGTGACTGTAGAAAGGAAATCCCGTTGAGTATACTTATTTTAGGCAAGACAGTTGTAGCAGTCGATATACACACACTACGAGCAAATGTGTTTTCGATTGATAAGCAGTTATCAGTTATGTGTTAAAATTATTTGGGTTTTGTTTATATCTGAAAATTCGCGTTGTTTATTATTTGTGCTAGTAATTGTTATTTTCCATTTCTGCAACAATCTCAAACTCAGTCGCACTGATTATTTTATCTTCAGCTGCAACCAAATACAATTTACTTATCGTATTCCGAGTGCTTGCGTGGACGCGAGTAATTTGGAATTTACACGTATTCGTGAATGCAGTAACAATTAAATTAATTTACTAGCACCACCATAAACACCAGTTACTATTGGTAAACTTACAGTGGTTAATGTAGTCGTGATTCCAGTCACATCATGACCCACATTTACTGGTTCAGCAAGCCCGCAAATAGTATCTACGATCAAACACGATCATTGTGGTACTCTTGGCAATTTCATTTCGCAGCTGTTGCTCCGCATCGACTGTTTTTGGCACGTCGAAAAGACTGAGGTTCTGTTATAGTTCTATTAAAAATACAATCGGGTATTTTAATTGCACGACAGGCAGACCTTGTCAGGTTTTGTCATGACAAGCAGGCACAATACACCCACCCACGTCTAACCAGGTTATTCTTTTTATACTGGCACATATGTCATGCAGTGATATAGAAGCCCCTCTACCTCTGGAATATTTAAATCTCCGGCGATTGTGCGTTCTGGTGGTTTTGCATCCCTCTCATTCAAGACCATAGCTATTACACCAGAACCTTTGATATGCAACGAGCGTATTTGCCCAATCACTGTTACCCTAACAAGTGCGTCCTTGTTGAATATCAGTCGGGACCTTTCTTTTCTCAGTTGAGTCAATGTTGGTTTAGAATATTCGATGACAAACATAACTGGGGTGGATAAATCAGTGAATGCTACATCGTCATTGTAGAAACAGCTGTTTTGCATCTTCTGTTACAGTCAACGCTTAAACGTTTTCACGTGCACTTGCGATGACTCGAAGCTTGGAGTTGGTTGTGGTACATCAGGGTGATTCTAAATGGCAATTTATACTTTGCCTCTTAAGAAAATTATATGGCATTTCATACGAAGGGTTGGTAACACCACTTTGACGCAGATATTCTTCAAGAAATAGAGTAAATTTATTAGAGATATTAACATCCGCTGATAATTGGCTTAACACCCCGTCAGTAAATTCCGCAATCTCATCACCAGGGTCAGATTCCATTAAGTATATAATAATAATAAATCTAATCTAATATTGCAACTTTGTAAGAAGTTATTACTTTACTGTCCCGCCTGTTAATAGTTGATGTTACTGGCACATCATTAAGACCTAGATGCTGCTAATATTTTATCAACATTCCCATTCGATCCAAGGTATCACTTTTTACAGCTATGATACACACGTATGATCCTGACGGGCGTACCTTTAAATTTTACATTTAGGTTTATCAAAGTCATCTCCAACAATATCAAACAAAATGAGTCGACCATTTTCTAAGGTTTCCCATCAAATGTTTTTTTTTTCTCCTTCTTTGATTAATATTCACAGAACTTGGCACCATGAAGATATTATGCCTGGTGGTGCTGAAACCTTAGTGATCTGCTAATACACATATTGTTTCATTCCACCATTGGCTGTATCAACATAATCAGTGATAAACGCAACCGACACGCCGCCGCCAGTGAGTCAACCGTTGTCAGTGAATTCAACCAGACTTTTTACCACAAAGTTGCCATTTTAAATTGACAATAATATCTTGAATGTCTATGTTCAACGATTTTAGTTTGTCAGTTTGTTCTTCAAAAGGCACAAACTCACCTGGTTCGACACCAAAAACAACACGACTAGTAAACTCAGACAAATCTGCTTTAATGGCAAATCAGCTCACATCTAATTTAGCACCGTGTTGTCAGGCTCAGCAAGGTCCATACATATTAAAAGGCATTACTGAAAAATTACACGTACTTAAGGTGACATCAATAAGTGTTTGCGGACTTGGTGAACTCTCCAGTGTACACAATTCTTCAACATGATGACCGAATACGGAACCATCTAACCGTGTTTGTACTGGCTTAGTCGAATTAAACAACGGTTGCTTACCATACTTAGATAAATAATTAACAACCTCAACTGGTGGTGCTAGTCCATGCCACTCATATACAAGCTATACTGAGGCATTACCATGGGTCCGACCCAGTGAGTGATAGGGCCTGTTAATGAATCCATACTGAATGTACCAGTTTCATCTCGCATAAAATGCACCACGGAAATGTTTGATCGATTTTTTCATCTCGAGTAAATCAAGAATAGCAAACAGCGTGATCTTCTGCAACCTGGCAAATGAAGACTTCTGACCGGGGGTATTATATGGTTTGTGCCTGGTAATTGAAGGCCTCTTGCTTATTTTATGCCACCACCGACTGCTTTGTTCAAAACCCATTCTTCCTGAGGTAGTCCGGACAGCTTCCAGTGCTGCAGTCTCTTATTTCGTTTGTCTTCTCTAACTTGGATACTTTAAATATCACTGAGCTATTGTTGCGTTCGGTCGCATTAAGCTGAGCGAACAGCGACAGGGGGACATTGCCAATTATTTTTGCTGGAGAAAGTTTCAGTGTGACCCCACAATTCCTTCTGATTGCGTGTTTTAATTTTGCAAGTTTATTTTCAGTAAGGTCGACCATCATTTCGTGATAAGACATCTATATTAGTTAAGTACGTAGCAGATTTAATGATGAATTCTACAGGTGCACCGATGACACTCATTCGGCCACCAGCACCCTCCAACTACAGTGTTTTGTCAGAAAGTATCACATCATAGTATCGATAACCAGTACCAGCGTTACCGAGAGGTGTATGAAAATACGTACAGTAGTACAGAAATAATGTTTATGTCTTATTCCATACCCTACGGGTCCCCGGACACCCGTTCTAGCGCCTAATTACCATGACAAACTATCCTCCACGCGAACCATATCTGTTTGGTTACTTTCATGCTGAGTGGTTACTAGAGGTGTAAGAACAACGTGACGCGAGTATGTCAGTCATGTGGGTTATGGCCTCATTTGGCTGTCCATGTCCCCATAGGGTATCGAATAAGACAAAACATCACTTCCTCTATTCTGCAGTAATTGTGGACAGGAACATACTGAGACGAAAGTGATGATATACTGCCACTGAAACAGACAGGCAAAAATATATAGTAAGGATCAATCTGCGTGAAGATTGTTTTTGTTACTCGCATTTTACCGTATGTAAATCATCAACCACACGGTTTCTTATTTGTGCTTTGGAGTTGTCTGTGATTTATCATTTCGCCAGCATAGCCTCAAACGCAGCCACACTTATTTATTTTATCCCCGATTGCAACCGAGTACAGTTTTATTTTATCCTCGATCGCAACTGAGTATAGTTTACTAATCGTAATGAAATTGCTTAGTGTGTCCGCAAGCAATTCGGAATAGAAGGGTACTCGGGAATGTAGTCGAATTGAAATTAATTTGCTCGCATCTCCACAGACACACATTACTATCAATATAGCTCCGACAACAATACCTAATGGTGCACATACATTGGTGGATGTGATGTGTTTCCAGTCACACTAAGATCGACAGTTGTTGGCACAGAAAGACTGAAAATAGCATCTCCAAAACATGTGCTTTTGTACTTTAAGATCAGCGCCGTCCTCTTGGTGATCTCGTTTGATTAATTTTTCACGTCGGTAAGGCCGATGGTCTGTAATAATTGTTCTGTCAATAACATAATCGCGTATTTTAATTGCACGACAGGTTGACCTTTTGCGGTCTCAAAATAACGTGCAGGCTCAATACGCACGCTCATTTCTAGGCAAGCACCCATTTTAACTGGCACAACTGTCATACAGTTGTAAAAGGGTTCTGCCTCGGTTATACTTAAATGTCCGGCAATGGTATATTCTGTGGACTGGCACTCCTGCCATATACAAACACACCAATTCCGCCAAAATCTTTTCATCTAACGATCATCTTTGCCCAGTAACTTATAAAACAAGTGCATCCTTGATGAATAATAGTCGAGACCTTTATTTTCTCAGTTGAGTCAATGTTGGCTTAAAATATTCTCTGGTGAACGTGACCGTAGTGGATACATCGGTAAATGCCACTTCACCACTGTGGAAAGAATACCGGAGTGCTTTTGCACTTGCCGCTGCAGCCAACTCTTCGGCGTTTCCAAGTGCTAATGCCATAATACCTAGTTCTCCTCGAGTTAGCATTGCTATATCAGAGGGGTTACATATATAAATTTTTATCCAGTGCTTAATATTATTATATTTTATTGTATAAGAGGGTATGGAAACACCACTCTGACGCAGATATTCATCGACGATTGGAACAAACGTTTCATCAAGTTTAGCATCGTCTGTCAGTTGGTCCAACAACGTGTCTGTAAATTCTGCTACCTCGCCACCATGGTCAGATTCCATCACCTATATACAATGATAAAATGTAATCTTAAACACAATCGCCAAAGATGGTTAAATAGCCTGCAGGATGTATATGCATTGCTTTGAACTGAGTTTTATCTTTAGCTACTAACGATATTGCTGTAGTATATGTAACGTATTTTGTAAGGTCGGTGTCAGGTTTGTTACGTATTATTCCTCTACAACAGGCTGCCTATTTACAATTGCTGTTATTTGACTATATCCGCTGCATTGACCAGATTTAATAAAGAAGTACGATCCAGACTAGCATGCTATTAGGATGTTAGATTTATGTTTATCAAAATCATTTACATTAGTAAAAACAGTTCAACCATTTGCTAGTTTACCACCATCAGTAGCAATCTTTTCATCATTGGTTTCTAATGTGTACTCTATAGATAAACTTACCACGTATGGTGGTACGGGCAAGCTATCGAACTGATGAATTGTACATTGTCCTGTTGTTGAAATATTCTCAGTATCGACATAGTCTTTCATAAATCCAACCGACTCATCGATGTCTCTGATTCCACCATTTTCAGTGACCTCATTCGTGTTTTTTGCGACAGCAACTTTCAAGTTAACAATAATATCTTGAATGACCACATTTAATGTTTCAATTTGCCATTTTGTATCTTTAAAAAAAATCAAAGTCACGTGGATTAACGCCATCAACAAGACGACTGATAAAATCAGACACATGTACCCAAATTTAATTCTTTCGGGGCAATTCTTGATTGTCATTGACTGGATACAATACCAACAACATTGCTCCTTCAAAACAATGTTTATCAAAGAATTTTACGTTTATGACCGACCCATTCTGGTGTTGGTATGTAACTGGATCAACGAAAGGATGATAAGGTGAGAAATAAATCTTAACATGCTAACAACTGTCTAGAATCCATCCCGATCCAACACTGGTGTATTTCTCCAACGTTTCGAGAATCTTTTCAATATCTCTGCCAATTTCATCATTCATGACGCTGTTGTCTTTGCGGTTCAAGATTACGCAAGCACTATTGCAAATCCACGGAGTAGTAGTAGTTATTTTCTATTTAGCCTTGTCATGAAATATCGGCATAACCAGATGTTCATTCAAAATAATGTATGGTTCAACCCCAGCGTTACCAAAGTTTTATAACGTCGTTAAAATTTAAAGAATCATATTTGTCAATAGTTTTCGAGCGTCCATTCATGATGTATCTGAGGGTCAAATAATTACCACGCGATTTTCCAAATCATCACTATGTTTCTGAAATTTGAATTCTTATACATGTGATTGTTGAGTTTTTGCACGAACATACTCGGCCACTTTAGTGGCAATAGCAGAGGAGAGACGACGACAACGGTTTTGTTTATACTCTACTACTGTGAGGATGTCGGCTTTTATCGCACCTCTAATATCACTGGACAACAAATTTTTACAAAAGTCATGTTACTGAAATAAAATTAGTCAATTCTTATCAATTTTTATGTGCTGAACACGAATATGACAGTCAAATTGCAAAATTGGCTCTAGTTTTTTTGTAATCTGCAAGAAATTAATGTTTACATAACGAAATGCATTCCAATAGTAAAAGGTCAACTGTAATAGCCTACCTATAAAAAATCAAGTCATTGACTACATCTTAGATTTCTTCGCCTGTCTCTTGTACAGCTGTTCGGGAGCATCTCTGAGGAGTGTCCAGCAGTAGTCAGCCAGCATTGTAGTGGACCATTTTCCCTGCTATCTTTGTTCCATTGTTGCGATATCTTGATGAAAACGTTCGCCGTGTTCATCACTAACAATACCACAGTTGCTAGGAAAGAAATCCAAATGGGAATGAAGGAAGTGAATCTTTAGAGACATATTGCAGCCAAGTTTCTTATACTTCATCAACATGTCTTCTACTAGTTCCTTATAGTTTTCTGCCCTAACATTTCCGAGGAAGTTTGTAGAAACTAGGCGAAAAGCATTCCATGCTTGTTTCGCGTCACCTTCCAGCAAGTTGTTGAACCGGTCATCTTTGAAAAGCTCTCGAATCTGAGGACCCACAAAAACTCCCTCTTTAATCTTTGCTTCGCTGAGTCGAGGGAATTTTTCATGCAGGTATCGGAATGCTGGCAAAGTCCGGTCAATGGCTTTCACGAAGTTCTTCATCAAACCTAGTTTGATGTGAAGGGGTGGTAGCAAGATTTTCTGAGCCTCAACCAGAGCTGGGTGTTGGATATTCTTCTCTCCAATGGCTACATTCTGCCTGTGAGTCCATTCCTTCCTCATGTAGTGCATTTCCCTTGCTCGGCTATCCCACTCGCATAAGAAACACATGTATTTTGTATATCCTTGCTGCAGTCCCATTTAAAGGGCAACTACCTTCAAATCACCACAGAGGTGCCAGCTGTACTTGTTATACTCAATGGAATTCAGTAGCTGCCTTAAGTTATCGTATGTCTCTTTCATGTGGACAGCATACGCTACTGGAATAGATGGAAGAATGTTTCCATTGTGCAAAAGCACAGCCTTGAGACTCAGTTTCGAAGAGTCCACAAATAGTCTCCATTCTTGTGGGTCATGAGTGATTTTTAAAGCATTCATGAGGCCCTCAATATCGGAACAGAATATCAGATTACTTTCCTTTCTGAAGAAAGGCTCCAATTGCTGGTGGCGCTTTCGATATGCAGTAATTGTGACATCTTCTTCTAGAAGATTCCATTGTTGGAGTCTTGATCCTAGCAATTCTGCCTTGTTCTTTGATAAGTCCAAATCACGAATCAGGTCATTTAGTTCTTCCTGTGTTATTCTGTGTGGGGTTGATGATGCACCACAGTGAAAATCTGGATCACTGCATGCTGATGGACCAGGAGAAGAACAGGTCGACTCACCTTTGTCTTCGTCAGATGAATCAAGAGAATATTCTGCTGGAGGTTCTGGAATAGGAAGTCCCTCACCATGTGGAACTGGTCTCAATGCAGACGGAATGTTTGGGTAGACTATTCTCGACTTCTTTCGCTTCGTTATTCCGCCGGAAAGAGGAGGAACCAAGCAGAAGTAACAGTCATTTAGGTGGTTGCTTGGCTCTCTCCACACCATTGGGACTGCAAACGGCATTGATGACCTTTTGCAATTCAACCACTGTGAAAGCTGTGTTGTACATGTAGCACAGCATATATGCGGAGCCCAAGGCTTGTCTTGGTCACCAACCTTGCATCCGAAGTAAAGATGATATGCCTTCTTCACTTGAGAATTGATACTTTTCTTCTGGTTGGCAAATGTCACTTCCCCACAAATATAGCAAAAATTGTCCGCGGTATTAACACACTTTCGCGGCATTACTGTTCTTTATTGTACGTAAATGGATAAAATAATAAGTTTTATGTAACAGTAGCTTGAACTGTCTCGCACAACGTCTAAAATATTTTAAATGCTGAACCTATCTGATTGGGTTTTATATAGTACACTGCTTACGTCAGCTTCAGCAGCCGCCTGGCATTAGTATAATAGGCCTACACATGTACAGTACACTGCTGACGTCAACTTACTTCAGCAGCCGCATGGCATTAGTATTGCGTTGCATCAGAAAATGATGCAATCAACTGTGGATGATGTGAGCATGATGGTATTATGCAATGTTACATCATTATTCCGGATGTTGCTGCAGTCCTACTGGAGAAATTTACACAGTGAAACATAGAAAATGAGGTATATGAATATCTTCAAAACGAGAGCCAATACAAATTTTTCACGGTTATATTCGTGTTCGGCACACCAAAATACTACAGATTAGGGCCTTTTCAAGTCAGTAATGATTTCACTGTTGACCAGTGTATTCGGATATTATGCTCACGTTCAAAGTGTCGCAGACGTTTTACCGTTGTTTAGCTGGTCTGTGTTGTTGATGCCGCAATGGCATAAGTACAAATATGGGTCACAATAATTTAAGTGTGTCTGCTATTCTCAGATGACCTGTTATGTATTTTTCTATGTTTTCGTGCGAGCAGTTTTAGCAATGCACAGTAGGCATGATTATACAATGGGCGGGTGAAGAGTCATTTTAGTTGAAAATGTTTGTCATAGGCTTGCTTTATTTTTTTATTTTTTCAGGATTAGAAACTGCCATCGCTTCAGTCCTAGTGATTGTTTCAATTATTTCTGTTTTATTGATTTTTATTGATGTATCTAAGTGTTTGTGGTTTTGATTTGATCATGTGCGCTTTATAATACTCATGAGCAGCTCCACAAGGTTGAAAAAGGTGGTTACGCGATTTGACCCGATGCCACACTTAAGACAGAGTCGTGTCCCTACCAATTCACTTAATATTTGCATGTACGTTTTACAGTACCCATTATGATATCTTCTGCCACAGAGTTAGTATGTTCCAAGGCACACATGTTTGCACATGTTGCATCCCAGTGACAGGGTGCTTCCTATATATACGAGAGCATTTTATCTAATTGGCAATTATTTTTCTTATCGCGTTAATGTGTCCGTCGCCGATTTATTATTTCCTTCGCTGCAATGTTTTTAAAGCTGGCCTGATAGTAAAAATCATAAAAGTCGTAACCATATTTACCATCTAGCAGATATATTGTAAATCGAGGTCTAAAAACAGGATTTCGCAATGTAAACACCTCATTGTTTTTAACTTCATAGAAATAACCTTGAAAATGTCGGATAAAATAAATTCCAAGTTCAGTCACAAAAAGCTCATATGTTCTTGTCACTTAATAGTATGCCATCTCTGGATGTGCCAAAGGTAATGTGCTGGAATCCAATAGCATAAAATATTTGAGAACGTTGGTAAATATTTCAGAGACGTTTGTCTTCACTGCCTTTAGTAAATGGTTTCTGCAAATTGTTTTCTATACTCACGCTGCGACAACTCTGCAACGTCATATATTGCTTCATAAAAAAGGACCTTGGCATTTTTATACTTATGACCTAAAATCATTTGTTTAATTAGCTTGATCTTGAACATCCTCGTCACTGACCCCATCAACAAGATCACTCGCTTCAGACGAATTGGGCAAGTCATGTTTATTTTGCGGGATTACTCTTTAATGGAAGACATTTTGCAGATTCCTTTTAGTTTATTTGCCTCAAAAATCTGTCCAAGTTTGTTTAATTCTATTTCTAAGGTCACTCCCAGATTCACTAATTTATCAACATGTTCTGAATTTGTTTCGTAGAATGCGTATAACGTCTTCTGTAGTTGTTTAATAAACATGTATGTTCCATTCAAACGATACAACGATCTTAATTTACCGATAAGATTTCTGACATTCCATTCATTTGGCAGGTCTCTGAAACTACTACAATCTTCCATGAATTCCTCCAGTATATTTTGTGAGTTAATTCTTTAGCTACCTCAACATTTCAATATGAACCACCAAAGCATTTCTTTAATAATGAAATGTAATGAACTGCACTACATATTCCTCTTTTGTGAATACAAAAATAAATTTGACATGCCATCAAAGCACACTGTACTGTGGAGAAAAATCAACACAAAGCCTTTTTGATATAATAATACAAGTCTACATATAGGCAACATTGATAAAATCATTATATTCATGCCTTGCGCAGAATTTTATTGTCTCAACACAATCTGTAAATTGTATCCAGGTATAATCACAGACAGAGAAAATCAAATAATCTTCACACAGACAAGTGCTTATCTATCGAAAACACATTAGATCGCAATGGATGTATATTGATCGCTATCATACGCTTGCCTAACTTATGTACACTCTGCGATATTTTGCTTCTGCAATCACTGCAAAGTAGTATGAAAGGTTAATGTTTTGCCATTTTTTAAAAACCCTGGATCGAAGACTGTCGAAACTTGCTCATGTACAGTTTACAGGCGTAAGAATAGCAGCAGTTGGAGGTCTGACCGTTTGCAATATTTGATCGGTTGTTGAAATTATGTCTGCCAAATCCCATTATTCCACTACTGTAACTAGACTAAAGACCAGAAGGTTTATATAGTGTTTACTGACAGTTATCGCCCGATAACTGTCGAGGATAGTCGAGTACAAATCTGAGCAAATTTCCTTTAAACGCGCATCTTGGCATATAATCATTATTAGTGAATTTTGAAGTTCATCAATCTTTTAGGTAACGAAATATCCAAGAATATTCAGATGTATGAATAGGGGTTCTTCTTTTAAAGAATAATAGTAATAAAGCTCACATATACTGTAGTCATTAAAGACTAACAGTAATAAAGACTACTGACGTGCGTAAAGATAAATAGCAGTAAAGATTATTAGCATAATACCATTAATTGTTTATACCTATATGTTCAGTTTAACATTCCAAAGCGTTTTTGTATCCGTAATGACTGTACAAAAGTAGTAAAAGAAACAATTGCGGATAATTTGTACGTCAGGTCTTGCAATTGTGCAAACACAGGCATTTTTTGTATCAGAAAATAATTGAATAAATCAATTCATTTTCCATGTGTTCTTGATATTATATACAGCCACATTGTCAACTGGTTAAAACAAACTAAAACCAAATCTTCTACATTTTGTCTTTTATGGTAACTGTATGATTCTTAAATATTATATTACTTTATCAAACACTGAAAATACTATTTTGCTCTCAAATATTTTATTAAAATAATTGCGTTACAAGCAAGCGGGAATTAACTTCACTCGTTATTTCTTACTTTTAAGCAAAGAATGTTTCCTTCCTGGAGTCACATATATATGTTTGAACCGAATTAATAGTTTGTACTGATGACATATTTCTTTCTTCCTCCTTGTGTCACTTTCATTGCACATTTTTGTTGACTTTATTCGTTCGTGAACCTTTGTCTTGGGCAACAGTTTAGATTGGATTTTTGTAACCCTTACCCCATGGAGAGAGCTAGGGTATTAAATTTGTACTGCATATTTGGTTACGTTTTCTGGTTTAACTCAACAGTTTCTATACTGTATTCAAATCGTTCTACCTGGAATCATGACACTTAATGAGATGTACCCTGATCTACAACCTCGTCACAAAAGTATAACCAACTGTGACCTATAAGTCACATCTCACTGACTTTCATTATATTTTGTGGTCTAACGGTTCATCTATGACTCATTAAACTATTCCGAAAAGGTAACTATGGTTTAGGTTCAACATTTTACTGACCTTTATTAAATTACCCGTTTATTTCCTGACCACATATGCTTTTTGCGTGCTATGTACGTATTAATCTAGAATCATGTAATCTGCCGAGGGAATGCTTCTTGATATGCGCTGCTGATTTCAGCAAACATTATGGCCCATATTTAAAGATAGTCGCATTCATTTTACGTGTTAGTAAACCACACTGCTCCATCATCACTACATAAAAATATAGAATAATTTACTTTTCAAACGATGCAAGAGTTCATTGCTGTAATTTTTTGGGATATTGAAGCAAACGGTTTAGCAAAATTAGAGATAAAAGATGAACTTTTCAAATTTTGTATGGAGCATTTGCATCATGGACTTTCGTAAACCAGATTCTAAAATTTTTGAAAAGCTCACGAATAAAAATTTCATTTATATACTCTCAATCCGAAATGCAGTGCTAATAATTTTGGCTCGATAATTTGATTCCTTTTTTCAGTTTGATACCTTAAAATTGAAACGCAATGTTACGAGGCTAGCAAAATGATATTTTTTATATTATCTTTGTTACTATTTATCATAAAATTGCAACTAAATATCAGAATGAAAGGGATTTTTTTTTGCGTTTCTTCGGGTACTGATATTAATAAATTATTAACTCTTTTTTAAATATGAATTTAAAATGAGATGGGTATATAATGATGAAGTGTGATGCTAATTTGGTTAAAAAAATTGCTTAAAAAATTAATATTCACATTCGTCTAAATAGAAACCCCGCAGTTGATGATTGGGAGGGGAGCGTGTGTTATTAGTTCCATGAGTTCTGCGCTGATTTGCCTGTTTGTTTCTGCAAGCGTGACAAACCATGTAATCACCTTCTCGCTATCCACGTCTCCGTCCGTACGGCACACATCCTTTTTCACGTTCGACTCTGTAACCTTAAATCCAGTTGAGATTATGGGATGAAACTTGATTTACATATATATTATCATTAGAAGGTATGTCATGTATTACAGTGGGGAGGGGATCTACCTTCAAGGGAAAGGTCATATAACGTGTGTGTCTCAGTACACTTTCCTTTACTCTATACAACTTGCAAGCTGTTCGAAATTAATTACAGAAACTTGGTATACTTACACGTCAGCATTAAACTCTGTGTTGCCTACTATACTGGAGTCATCCCATGAGACCAAGGCTCATTGCTGTCAGTTTTCCGTCACACCTTTCATTCCACTCAATAACATTCAAGCTATTTCAGACTAATGTACTTTTACATCCTCATTACAAGGTATTTCGAGAACCAAATTTGGATTTTGATTTTTAACATCAAGGTCACTTATCAGTACTTAAATTGTCAATCAGTTTTTCCAATTCGGTTCTAAGTCTTTAGTGCGGTTTGAGATTAAGGAATGAAACTTCGTTATCGTATATATCATTATTAGATCGTATGTCGCATCCTCATTGATAATCAAATCTTCACGGTCAAGGTAACGGCCTAATATTTGAAGGTTTCCGTCACACATTACATTCCGGTTTGTAACCTCAAGACTTGTTAGAGATTATTTGTGAAAAATAGTTTATGTTTCATTATTTTAAGGTGTGTTGTTGTGTTACTATCTTGTGGTTACCGCTACATTTCCTCGTCTTTACAAGTATGGAGGAGTTATAGTTTTAGAGATGAAACTTGATATATTTATTCATTATCATTAGAAAGAGGCTGTTTACTACACTTAGGGGCCTATCTTCAACGTCGAATTAATGCATCGATATGTTAATTTGCACCCTTTCTGCACTGGCACTATGACGCCCTCTAAGTTACAAACATGTAATATACTTTCCATGTCTGCCAGGAAACTCAACACCTATCTCGTCAGTATCAGTTACATTTCTACGGTGTATACGCTTGGTGACGCCGCTATAGTAGGAGATCGGCGGGCATTCGCTGAGTTTGCTTGTTTGAATGGCATATATGTTGCGCTCTTGGAATCGCCCACCACTTTTTCATCGGCTTTAGTGTACATATTTGTAAAGTTTTTCTCATTTTTTTTTTGGTGGGGGGGATATGCATAATTATGTCATACCTTTTTTCTCCGTTTTCGATTTCGTAAGCTTTAAATATCCAAAAGGTAAGGTAGTGTGTAGCATCAAATATCTATAATGAATATACATAATCTTAATTCAAACCCAAATATCATTTACAAAATGTTCTCAAAGGAACGAAGTACTCTTTGTTTCCGACATTGTGCTGATTATTTTCTGTCAAAATCCATTTCTTCTAGGAATAAAGGTGGCTTTACTACTGTATTTTGCATTAGAATCATCAGTATCGATAAAGAAATCACTCTGAAAAAAGGATTGTACTATTTTCATATAGAGTATGTACACCATGGAAAATCCTTATCGATTAAATTCTTCTATAGCATGGATAACCATTATATATTGATCTTTGATAGGTTGTGGTGACCTTGGCTAAATCGGACGATTTTAAAGTCATTATACCTTTGGATGCAAGCAGAAACATGCAATCCATCTCACAGAGAGTTGAAAAGAACTTGAAGGTAAACTTATTGCAGAAGTGAAAGGTAAATTCGTCATTGTTAAGAATGATGTTGTATGTTTTATGCTCCAACACGTCGGTGTGGCACACATTGGTTTAATTTTGTGTTTAGTTCCGTTTTTAGGCACTGGGGTGAGACATTCGTAATCGGATGACACATTCATAGTTTATCTTCATGAAATAACGATCTATGGTTGAACAAACTTTAGTTTTAATTAATCGATCTGCATAAGGATTTGAGCTGAAAAAGGTTAGTAGAATACAGTAAAAAAAGTGAAAGAATATTGGCAAATTCGGTGCATATAGGTAGATAAGTATGGACAGTTTTTAAATAGCTGCTGGTTTTAAAACTTGTTAACCATGTTCGTACGTCTCTGCGACAATCAGATGTTAAAATTAGCTATAGCAGAAATTCCTAA
The DNA here is from genome assembly GCA_028554795.2 of Sinohyriopsis cumingii. Taxonomy (NCBI): domain Eukaryota; kingdom Metazoa; phylum Mollusca; class Bivalvia; order Unionida; family Unionidae; genus Sinohyriopsis; species Sinohyriopsis cumingii. The sequence continues at coordinate 127,377,535 of CM068838.1, forward strand.
AGCAGAACTGTAAATATATTGATTAAATAATCTATATAGCCATTAGTTCTCTAGAATTCTTATACTTTTCCAAAACAAGTAGCATACTTGATTACTGAACTAAATTATATAGTATTTAGTGTGCGTCGAGTAGAAAGGAACATGAAGTAGAAAACTGTACATGCCATACACGATAGCACAAAATTAAATTATGATATATTCAACAGTTTGTAGACAGTTGATAAAATATTTCATGAGTTTAACATAAAATCAACGCTCTAAGTATAACGAGATAACGTGTATTTGTTTATAAGTTCGGATGTAACTAAACGTGGGAAAAGCTACATGTGTTACAAAATAACATACATGAAGGCAGAAGTGTTGTTCTGTCACTTTCAAGAATTATAAATACATATCGTGCATTGCTTTAGCAGGATGAAGTTTTACAGATTACATTTACCACAATAAAGCATCATTTATCCTGATAGCAAGCTTAACAAAATGGCAATGTATGAAGAAGTAGTAAATTACGTATTTGATGGAAAATAATGCACAAATTTCTATTCGGATAAAGTTACAGGGCAACGCTAATATTTGATTAAAACAGATAAAATGTATGGGAAAATAGTGCGAGTTAAAGTAGCACATAATGACTCATAATATAAAATAGCGGTTTTTGAATAAAACATGTCAATGGCAAACTTTGATGTACTGTAAAATCCGATATGTTTGTCGAGGATTTAAATTGTGTTATTTTATTTGGCCACAATAAACAACATAAATTATAAATCCGATTTGAACGATATCATTGCTGAATAACAATATCTTAACCAGTGTTATTTCAATAGATTGTGAATATACGAATTCGTATTCGTCCCTTCATTCTCAAAACCAAGAAATTTTTATCTCCGATAATATTTATCATTGCAATGAAAATTTGCGGATAAAAGTTCCCCATCTTAACGCGAGACCTTTGACTGATTGATAACACCTAAAATCACTCTATCAAGCTTAAAGTGTTTTATGGATTTTTCTAAAGAATTTTAAATGACTATTAACAAAATTTATATAAGACATTTGTAATACGATCTCAAATGTAAAACTGCACATGCAAATATCAATCAATCATTTGTGGAAACAAGACAAAAACATATCACACTGAATTGAATGAGCGCTTGACTTAACAAACTACCACCACATTATATAAATAAGCAGGAGAAAGATGTTCATGCAAAACGATCTATGTTATTCACATGAATCGCCACTGATGGGTAGATGCAGTTAACATGCAAGAATATAAAAATACAACGACCGATACCTATACATCTTGACTGTGGTACACTTTGTTTTCTTTCTAAAATACCCCAGGACTGAGAAATCAAAAACTAAAAGACAGAGATAACATGTACGGTAATTTCAGAGAGCACTTCATAGAGATAAACCTAGAAAAGATATAGTATAATGAGAGATGGGAGTTTATTTTACAACAAAAATGTAAAATATTGTGCTTGAAAGGGATATAATCGCGTACTTTTCATTTTACTCAGAGAAAATGCATCTGTTTTGCAAATGTTTAACCGATTTCTGAACACCCGAATGAGAAATTATTACATGCATAATGAAAACATCTTTTACCCAAGCTACCTGGTGGGTTAAATAACATTTATACAGGTCAAGAGACGTGATTACAAGTAAGTACAATAAATCAATGGCAATATTAACGGACATGAAAGCTCTGAGTTCTTGAAAGATAATCAATTTCTACAATGCAACAGATGACAACACATTATAGGCAAATTAGTTAAAATATGTATGTCATGGAAATTTGCGTTGATCAACATAATAGATGGAGAAAAGAAAGTACTTCAAAAATATTCCAGTTGAAAAGTTACAGACGAAAAGTCCATTGAAGCGGCACTACAGAATAAATGAAAAGAAAACATTAAAACAAATCAAGTTGGTTAAAACTCCATTTCAAGAAGGAAGAAAAACAAATACTTTAACCTGGATTTTTGACACGATAAAAGGCAATATTGACACATTTTGTTGATGTAATCATAAAGACAGTGACACTCTATTGCATTTATTTAAAAAGGTATATGAACTGGTAGCATAAATATTCGAAAACCTATGTAATATCTCTGTGAAATTGTTAACATCGACAGTTTTAACTCATTCATGAAATCTTCTTTCATTATGTAGCACCACAAAATTAGAAAAAAGCCGTACAATTGAGAAGAATTTGTACACCATCTTGATGAAATATATATAAATACAAACTACGAGAGATGCAAATATGGTATTAAAGAAGCGAGATTAATCTCCTATTACAATGCAGTAACTGGAATAACAAAGAGCGAGATGAACACGTGAATGTGGTGATACAGTCAATATGGATTCCGTGTATTGAATAAGCGAAAATCGAATATTTGCATTTACGAAGTATAGTTGAACATTGTTCAACTCGCCATTTTCTTGACTTGAAATGAATTAATAAAAACTAACATTCATCTAGATAAATAGACTTCAAATTTAAAAGACTAACTGGTACAGCACTTTACACGTTTCCTGCAACTGATGTGAACGTTACAGACTAGCCGGATAGAGGAAACCTTTTCAACGAGATTAAAATACGTTACACTGCAACTCAACTGTTTACATACAAGATTGTACATACTTTAATAGCGATAGTTTAAATTTGTTAATGAAGATATACTGACCAAGGTGTGTCATGAGATTCGAACAAAATGAGCTAAACTGCAGAGTTCGAAAGGTGAGATCTAGTTGTGGAATTTAATTAATGCATTTGATAGATATAAATGAAACAAATAAAAGTTAGCAAAATAGTATCCATTAGTGTGTATTATATTTTTATATCTCTGTTCATGAGTTTCTACATAATATTCCATATATTCATGTTTTGACTTCACAATCTCTTCATTATTTTTATCGCCTTTAAGTCTTTCTCATCTTCTGCCGTGAATAATCCTTTACCTGCAGTTACATATTTTCCTCAAGTATGATATCCGTCTCTAGCATCTGTTCATCAAACGCTCATTTACGTATTTTATTCTCACCCCTTTTTCCATGGAACTCGTATTTGTTGTCTTTTAACAAGTTACACTAGGGTCAAGTGGATATTCTCTTTCGGAGATGCTACAAAATATAGGCTGTGGACAATGGCAACTTAATGAGTTGCGTCGACAATAAATCCCCAGCTATCATGTTGCTTTTTCAGACATAGTTCGATTAGCAAGTTCCTGTCAGTTTTACGTCATACAGATTTCATTTTACTACCTTCGAAATTTGATCCATATTTTCACAAATATTTTGGGAACAGGTTGTTTTGTTTGTGCTGTACGTTTGATCATCTTTAAGTTCTATTGCTATTCCTTTATGTTACCTCCTTCATTTAAGCTTTTTGTAGAGATCAAATTTTGAACAGCACTGTCTATCCATTCTCGCGCGAGATCGTGTTGCATGGTAAGCAAATGCTCCTATAATGAAAACTATTGGAACAAATGTCCTTCAAGGCATAATTGTAACAGCAAAGCAACAATATGTTTTATTTATGAAACAATTTTCTCAGCAGCTTTTATTTCCTCATTAATTTATGTTGTGTTTGTATTGATAAGCTAAAAGCCATGTAACTTGCACATGTTGTCGATAGAAACTTTTATTAAATTAAATACTTGACGGTAACACATAATTCCGTTTTATGTCATGTAGTCGTCTATGACTTATCCTGTAGTTAACTTGTCCAGTTTGAAAAATATGATAATGCACGATAAATTACTACATCTGACAATGATTTGGACCTTTTAGTAACTATAGCATAGTCAAGAATTTCCCATGTCGTCTTTACTTATTTTTCTTTGATTCGTCCAACTCGTTTTCATTTCCATTTGTTCATATTATGACTTAGTATGTTCCGTTTGAAATTGCAATGTTCAATTCCTGTATTATTGCAATGCCAGTAGCTGATAAAGGAAAGTAACATTTCCATTGGTCAGAATGTTACCACATGATCAAAATGAATGGCGTTCATTTCTGTATGAACTGTAAGGAGACCTACTTTTCTAAGAATACCCACTTCTCCCACTTCTATGAATAGAGTCACATGTACAGCATAAGATAAACATTGCCAGTTAAGGCAGACAAGAAGTAAGCATTAAAGGAAAACAACATTCTAACAATTAAAAAAAAACTGAATAAATTTGGCTTCCATTGGTTAAAGGACTGGTATTATGATGACATTATTACGATCAAGCTGGACAATCCCCAGTGCTATAAATAGCTACGTAACAGAAATCCACAAACATGTATTACTACGCTCAATTAAGATTTCTGTTTTTTAATGATGCAAACAAAATAACATAACGAATAATTAAAATTTCAATTATAAGAGTTTAACGTTGTCTTTTCTGAATTTATCGTGGTATAAACTGTCAGTTGCCGACTCACACGGCTTACATAATGCCCTGCAGGCGTTATTTGCTGTGTGAGTCGGCAACTGACAGTTTATACCACGATAAACTCAGAGAAAAAGCAACGTTAAACTCTTACTTGAACTCTTTCCAATTTTCCCTCGATAAATTCTAACTCTTATTTAAGCTCCGCCGTTGTGAATGATCCCTTTCTTCCCTATTCCAGAAACTGAAGAATGGCAGACGGTTTAGATTGTGACATTAATAAATTTTGAAAGCGTAGGAAGACAATGGTATAATAGATAAAAAAACATCCAGTGCAGCTGTAATTCGTGCGAGTGTCTATACCCAAACAGTACCATGTGTTTCTAAAGTTGCACCAGGTTGTTTCGAAGTCTTCTTTACAACTTATTGACCAATTGAAGAAATCGATAAAACGAGGACTTAAAAGAAACCAAAAGCTTTATGAATAACAAATTACATAAAAAATTAAAAAAGAGAACACTTTATTTTATGCTCAGCAGTGAATTAATTGATTTTCTAATTAAAATGATATTGATATTTCACTGTAGTGAACAAATAACAATATTTTTTTACTACAGGAACTACTTTTATGTATCAAAAACATACTTACCTCCCTTTGATTTTCTGTCAGTGAACTACGTTTTCCTTATGTAGTGGTTGTTTTCTTATTAATAATCCATGTCTGTTATCCTTGAAACTTGTAGTTTGTTATTCTGGAAATATTTAATTTGTATCAATCTGATGTGAACTAATTTTATTGCTACAGCGAGACATGTGAAAATATCATCAATTGTTTTATATATAGCTAATGCCTTGAAAAGTGTTTTTGTTCTACCATTGCTCTAATTGCATAAATAACCCTACTCTAAGTAGATACTTTTTGACAAATTGAAGCGAATCATTTGTTTGAGCTATCTTAAAAGGTAGCTGCATAATTCCATTGAATTGGTATACTAATGTAGATAGCCTTGAGGAGTGCTAGTTTCTTTCTTTGCTGAACATATATTTTATGTGCATTATAATTAATTGCTTTCTTATTTGCATTTATACCAAAGACGTAAACATAGTATCTTGAAGAGACAACTAAATTGTATGTATAATCGAGACAGACACAATGTGCACACTATCTCACTGTCAGATGTTACATGAGAAATAGCATCACTGGAAATGGGGTATTCTGGAGGAACCTCACAATCATAACCTTCTTCTCTACATGTTTTTTGCACACGCTATCTACTTGTTGGTCTTCTAAAATGTCTGATGATACTGCAACAGATTGTTTATTATCCTTAATCCGGCTGTTTATTGCAATGGTATTGGTGTTAGGTTTAATCCTAGTTAAAAACTAGTCTGCGTTTATATATGACAATGTTTTCCATTTCCATAACCATATCTCTCGGTACAAAAAGACACCGTCACGAACAATTCAGTACTAATTTCACTTCTGAATCAGTTATATATTGTTAAAATATTTTCTTGGTTTCCTATTAAACTCGTAAAATTATTATATCACTTCTCTGAAGAAGGTCATTTTGATTACCGTGTAGCTTTTTGCCATTATTCATGTTAGGTTAATTACGTTATGTAAAAAGAATAGTTTTTTCTGTCCACTGTAATAGCTTAGCATGTTTGAAAGCATAGCTTTTCAGAAGAAGACTGTACAAATTTAAATGCACAAGTTTTCTTACTATTCTCGTGGCATTCAGTAGTTCTGTAACTGTGCTGCAGTTTCCTTTAAAATTTGTTTGGCGGAAAAGTAATCTTGAGTCATTCACTGGTACTAGAACTATGCTAGCTTTTACTTTATATTTTGCTGTTTTCTGAAATAAAATCCACAGTTGATTAAACAGTAACATAAATGTGCTAAAGTAGTTAGCATGTTGTGAGACTGGACTTTTAATTAATCAGTGGATACATTTTGTGTTTGTGTTTAGTGTACGCGACAGAAGCCCTTACAAATCTTTAAATGTACAAGTGTGCTATTACTTTGAGCATGACAACGCAGTGTTTCTTAAAAACAAAGATCTAGTGGATTTCATTTGACATCAATGAGTTAAACTTACAATGCGATTGTGCAAGATCAAACTTATCATGAATTTAACTTTTTAAGCTCTTTAACTCAAAAGAATGGTGAAAGACTTTATTCTATAAAGAAAAATGGAACCTCCTCCCCACACGACAATGCAACTATATGAGAAAACAATTTTTGTTGCATACCATTATCAGCATTTGTCGTACTATTATCAGCATTTGTCGTCAAGCAAACCAAAATAATTTATATACTATAATATAATTAAGGTTGTTTCCCTTGGCGATGAGAATGTTGTTATATCTTTTCCACAGAAGCAATAAAATAAAATTTCAATTTAAAGTGATCAAATTATTTCCATTTTCTAATCTGGCATGTCCATGATCAAATCAATCTGGTATTAGTTGATCATTCTTTGTTTAAGTGAACAATGGATATTTTAATTATTTGTGGCACACTCATTTCATCGAGAAAGAACGGGTAAAATGGCATATTGTTTTAACCACTTTCATAGAGGTAAGTTCTTGCTCTTTTTCCAAAATATATGGATATTGTATAGCTTAACCAGCGGACCTCTTAATAGTTATCATCCTAAAAGGATTTTTTTACTGACTAATTCATAATAACCGGATAAACATGCAAACGAGTTCAGCGAATATTCACATGGGAAATTAGTAACTTATAATAAGAGTTTTCATAATGACAGAGTTCTTATTAAATGGATTTGATACTACTTTTAAAATACCATGTAATCTATAGGTCTCAGCAGGCAAAGCCGAATCAGTGTTGATTCCCATCGTTCCAGTGACCGTCGGCAAGATAGATTTATCAGTGAAAGCTCAGAGTGTTCTTGCGGCTGATGGCGTAACAAGGCAGCTGCTTGTAGAGGTACACTGCTTTTCTGTTAAAATATTTTATATGATCTGATACCTTTTACTTTAATTTTATTTCCTTATCAAAATCTATTATATATAACCAGGTTCATTATAGCAGAACCATGGTTCTTGAATCTTAACAGATAGTAAATTACTGGGAAAAATAAACAACAAATGGTAGATGAAAGCTAGTAAACAGGAGAGTTCATAAGCTTTAAAATAAAGAACAGCAAAGTTTCTCAACTAGTGGAAAAGACAACAATGTATGTATACAAATAATAGTAGAGTACGAAAAGAGATCATTAGTTAGAAATTAAATTACAGCAGTTAAAACTATATAGTACCAGTGGTTATTGGAAAGTCACCACAGATATCAGAAAAATAGCTTGTTCCGCTCCCGTTTGTAAAAAGGTTGCCGCTGATTTGTTGGAGTGACAAGCATTATGTTAGATCTACTTACCGGTACCCAAAACATTCCACGTGGGTGTTTTGGCGCTAGAACTCCCAAAAAAGTTCACTTGCCTGAAACTTGTATTTCTGTCACACAACAAAATATGCAAATATGCATTGATCGCCGTCGTTATAAGCGAGTCGACGCAGGGAAGCTGAACCTTTGACATCCAAAGCAACCACGGAGGTCACAAACTCATTCAGACGCATAAACATACGTGTACCATCAAGTTGATCAGATCGTTTGCACGTTGATCTGGCGGCAGGGTCGCTAGAACCCCTACGTCGGTTTTACGCAGGGCACGTGAGGATGACGTTACCGCGTAGAAGACCTCGTTCAATATCTATACGGTCTGCGGTAAATTGTCTAGAATCAACGGCGGGGTAATCCCATAACATTTCGACGTTACATAGTTTGTAATGACCGTGTTGTCGTTGCGCAAAGTTGATAATGTAATCCACAGTGATATAACAACGACGCTATTGAGGGCCTCGCACTTAATTTAGTCACAACATCGGTACATTGGCTATAAAGGTGCATATTTTCTGTTGTAGAGACGCCTGGTGGACCTGGCTTCATGCTAGTGTAATGGCAATATGTTTTCTTCTGTCGCCGGTCGATAAATCGCCAAGGACCACTCGCGACAATTATGATATGTATTCGACTCGCGATACGATGAGAAATTCATCACCAACTGATGCACTTATCGCGCGTTTAACTGCACACATTGGGAGTTGAGAACCAGCTTGAGTGTCTCATTTGGGTCGCCAGCAACTCTTCCCGGTATTTTCACATGGATTTTTTAACAGTACATATATCAACTGGAAAAGTTTATTGGAGTATTCTGTTTGGTGAAGTTTAAATAAACCTTGCTGAAGCTTGTCACTAACTTGTTTTCGAGAAGCCACAATCAGATATGCTGGTGTCCACGTGTCGAAAAAGTTTCAGCAAGATGTTTCAGGCATTTCTTCTCACTGCACTTGGTCGAATGCGAAAGGTATTCTAGCTTTCAGTCATCTCAGCGAATTGTCTTTGGCATGATAATCATCAAAACTTTCTTCATAATAATCAAGACAGGTGGCTAGTCATGCTGTTTGTGATTCACCAGTAAACGCAGGTGTTGATCTTGATCATCACACATAGTCAAACAGCCCGACTTAATGCTCAGTCATATCAAAAACATGTCCAATATTGCCGCTGGCACAGTACAGACTTCATCTCATAGTATCACACGTTTAGTACATACTTTCAATACTCGCCGAATCGCAGCTGGAATCCCCTGGCCATCTGAAGAAACTGTGGTAAGTTTGGGATTCAACAAGTCTGGTTTCTCTCATGACGCTTGCGAGTTTATACTTAGGCGTTAAGACAACAAAATCGGAGAAATTTGTAAACAATTTAATAACCCGTGTTTCCTTACTAGAACCCCTCCACCATTCAGATACACAATTTTGTGACGCACTACTGGGTCATTTTCCCGTGGAGCCATTGGCAACGCAGCAAGATTATTACTGCAGATATAATTTTCTGGCGCATAATACTTCTCAAATAACGTCGCTGATCTCATCGTTTTCTTTCTCAGTTCTCTAATGGTCATATGAAACAAATTCATCCGTTGCTATCTTCCGCGTGAATGTATAATCAGCGCTAACACATGAAATTTAAAGAGCGTTGGTAGGAAATGTATTGATGTAAATGAATATGTGGCAACTCTAACCACAGTGGTGGAAATAAATTTATCGTCGATAACAAGTTAATACCTGCAGCATTGATGCTCTTCACTGAGTTTATTGTGGAGATTCGTGGTCATTGTAGGAACTTATATGATCGTTGATCTGTTCAGTGTAAACATTTGGTTTCGAAATAAATTTACCAGCGTGTATAGTGTCCTTGATGAGAAATCAAGTTCAGCCTCGTCTATAATAAGCCTGTTATTCTGACGTTTAGAATTTACTGACTCCCTTTGTGGTAAATTTATTTATAATATTCTGACCGAGATCCTTACTCGTCAATTCTATTTCTCAGCTTGTATGCTATGATCGTGTCAGACATGATTAAATATGCTGTCCGCGCAAGTCGAGCATAACCCTCAACAATAGAAGCCAATCCATGTGCATTTCTAGAGTTTTCATCACGCTACGATTTATCGCTGCTAAATACTTTAAAGTGTCTTCCGAACCATGTTAGACGAATACATCCATTCAACAAAAAACTGTTTTTCTCGGCAAATCTAGTCAAGACGATGCCCTTTGATTGATACATGCATAAGTTCATGTGTGCGATGACCAAAATACTGAAAGTATGGTAGGCATTCAGCACATTCAAGAACATTGGCATGCTAGCACTCTGTCATGTAGATGGAAACAACATAGTAGGTTCAGTAATCGATATTTCAAAGACCATCATGTCCATTTTCCATTCAGGATCATTGGACGTCCATGAGAACAATTTGTGGAATTGGTTTCCAGGTTTTCTTTTCTTTTCGCGCAAAATACGAGATCATATATGCCTCTGTAAATGAACTTCCGACTTGATCATTAATATCATCGTAGTTGTCTATGTATTTTGAAGCGATTTATACCAACCCGTTGTGAAATTCTTCCTTTCGGCAACAATCTCTGTTAGGAAGCATATATTGGTAATAAAAATAAACACTTTCACTGAAATCACCCCTGCTTGCTAAGCAGCTAGACCAATGATGGATACTTTTTGAGATTGTTTGCAAGTGCTTTATAAACGCCACCAGAATAAAATTTAATCGTGCGTCGAATTGTAGAGCAGGCGAACACGCGTGTGCGTTGTGTTAGTAAACTTTGATGACACTTCCATGCTGGTATTCACTAGAAGCATGAAGAATCCGTTTATGATCGTAATAGTGATATGATATTTCAACCAGCGCTCCATCGCGGTAACGTCGCTGACTTTAGCGCCACGGCGTCTCACACGCTCCTCTCAATGAAATATCTTCGCACGTCGATGCTCCTGTAAACCACTATCACGTGATGCACCAGCAAAATGCTCAGTAAGACGCGCGGCCACTCAATTAATTGTACCAGTGAATATTGGTGCCAGTGCACCGCGTTTTGTTTCATTCATCACATAAATTCTATGTACAACAACAGGACTGGATATGCTTTGTTTGTAGTAAACTTTATCGATACTATCAACAACCCAAGCGTCGACCGCGACCTTAGCGTAAAAACCGACTGACCATGTTTGCGTTCTTCACGTATTGGATCCATTTTGTCTCTGATCAACCATTCGTCGTTGATGCTACTGATGAATTTAATTCTTAAAATTCTCTAATGGAGGGGAGAGCAAATAAATACATGACACGTGCCAGTGTATCGACCGATCACGTTGAATAAGGAGGGGGCAGCAAATAAATAAATAACACGTACCCACGTATCGATCTACTAAGTTGAATATCCGTAGGAATCACTGTCAACTTTACACTCGTCTTTTGCATCACAAAAATATTGATGCAGCTGTGAAAATTCTTTTGGAATTTGTACCCCATGATGAACGTCCTTGTCAAGATCGAACAGATGTTTAATAACAAGCTTATTCGTGATAGTCGTTGGAATTCTTTCTCGGTTAAAATTTGTAAATTTCCTGAGCACGAAAAATCTTTCATAATCGCTGATAAAGATCATTTATTTGTAAATTTGAACGCAACCAGGAAAGTAACCTGAAAATATTTATTTTGTGTCCAAAGAGCACGCGACTGACGCGTTGATATTGTCATTATGCGTGTATGTCTGTCTGTCTGTCTATCTATCCAGCGCTCTCTCTCTCTCTCTCTCTCTCTCTCTCTCTCTCTCTCTATATATATATATATATATATATATATATATATATATATATATATATTCACAGAAAGTTGTTTTTCCCATGTGCATCGATTTATACTGATTATTTCCAATTATATAGATGAATATTATAATAATTAAATTTTTGTTTTGGAGATTCGCTGTTCTGTATTTTGTGCTCTATTAAATGAAATGACGAAATTAACGAATGCTGTTAAATAATGAGTTCATTTGACTAGTCATGATGTTGAATTTATTTCTAAGGATTGACTCTTTATTTATTTAAAATTCAACGAAGTATGAAGCTTCTCGAATCATGAAGTTACAAAGCGTTTCTCCGGTTCATACTTCTTTGACTTTAAGAACATGAACAGTCAGTCTTAAATGTTCCTAATTAATTTTAGAGTGAGTGAAGGAGCAGCAGGGAGAGGGCTCCCCTCGGTGTGTTTATTTCGCTATTTGATATGGCTGGGGGAGGATCCTACTGTACAAACATTATTTTCCTTTCGCGGTGTTGTGTTTTTATACCGGGTTAAATGGTAACCATAAACAGTTTACCGGGAAATAAATCCTTTTCTACAGGATCAGTTCTTCTGTCAATCAGACAGTAATATACAATTTTTGTATGTGCCCTCCACCGACCCCGCTTCTGATGTTTCTTTTGTATAGACAATCTTTAGAGCCTTTTTATTATGTGCTATTAATTTACATTTTGTCCGTGTTTTTCTGTGTTGCATCACATATCGTATTTTCTAGACTGGTTAAGTTTTCAGCAATTTAAATAGAATTTATATTGTTTAATTTCAGACTGATGATCTCTGTTTACCGGTTATATTTAGTGCGCCCATTTCTTTTACATTAGTTTAGAACTATGGATTTTGTTAATATTTGAAGCAATTATCCCTCTTTCGTTTCTCTTGTTTAAATGGATCATTTTGTGTCATGCAATATCTGTTCACATTATATACCGTAAGAGAACATTTATATAACAATGTCTTCATGTACATATCGACAGTGTCATGGTGTGGTACGTAAACGTCACGTGAAACAATAGCGCTAGTGTTTTTGGCTTTTCAGCTAATCATATTCGTTGATCTGTCAACTTTGGTCGAATTAGCGAGGACTTTCCCATCAAAATACTAAAGTGGTTGCGCAGCTAATTGAAGTTAAAATCCGGTTTTATTTTCATTAAATAATAAAGACACGGAATCTCATCCATGTGAACAGAAAGCAAAGAACATAAATAATACAACTGATAGCATTGACAATATTTGTTGCTTTAACTTGCTCTTATCTCGTCTTGATAGCTAGTTTCTGCTGTTTTATTGAAGTCAAGTTACATTAGCGTCTATTTATGTTAATACATATTGCTTTTGTGGTCATTTGATTACTAATTATTGTTCTATATATTTATTTTACACGGGACTTGATGAACGTAACCAAAATAGTATCATTTGGCCGCAGTGAATAATAAATTAATGACGTTCTTACACTATACAAAATTCATCAAAGTACAACAAATGCTTAGAGGAAAAAACGCCCAGATATATAAAGATCCAAAAAGTGTTGTCTGTTTATTGAGGGCAGCATCTTTTCTAGGCTTCATATCTGTCTTATACAACGTCATCCATACTTTTTTCATCTCTTTTGACAAAACTGTGACTATCAAAACTAGTATACCAGCTAATGGATATAGAATTATCTATGTAAAACAGACTTGGCAATAACCTAACCATTTGAAAAGAATTTGTTTTAGTATACATTCTTTAAAGGTCACCGGTCATACTCTGATTTTTTAAAATATTATATCAGATTTGCATTACGTGAGTAAAAGTAGTCATACTCGCACAAAAAGATTAAAATAATTATGAAGCGTGAAGATGATATAATCATTTAATTACTGGAAATATAAGTATAAAACGCGGTTACCTCCCCTTAGTTAAGATTTCCCACCTATAGAGGACGCTAACCGGAAATGACGTACATTTCTCCCAAGAAGAGAAAGTACATGCTTCTTGCTGTTGAAAACAAACACAACAGACTATGAAAGGGGAACATTTAGATGAAACTATTTAAAACGAATTTACAGTTCAGCCTTATATGTATGAGCATATGCCAGCCAATAACGAAGAGGAAGCCGAATCATCGGATTCTGAGTCTGACACAATATATAACGAGCAACACGGGAACGATGAAGTAAACCGAGTTGGGAATGTTGAGAGAAGCACTTTCGCCGTTTTATATATCAAAAAAATAAAGACATGAGTACACGTTGCGTTAGAGCATGCCATGTATATTTTCCAGGTATATTGCAACCCCGTACCTCATACTGTATTAAAACCTAAAATTAGTGTTTTCCACTGCATTTTTCTGGCTATTTTACAATAAACAGTTTTACATAACAGTCTATTAAAAATGAAACTTTCAAAGTATTAAGCTTTACTAGATATGATAAAGTCAATGGACGTTTGCATTCTGCTAATTATATTCAATAGTTATTTATTTCCCTTTTTTCTCTTTCTACAGCCTGAAGGCGCTCACAAGGAGTACAACTATCCTTTCATTATAGCCGCAGGGTTCCAGATAAATGTCCCAATAATATTGCCACCACATGTCGTTGCAGATTCCTTCAAAGTCAGAGTTACTGCGATAGGTGTGTATATTTCACCTACTATGTGGCAATCAACGAGTCCCCAATTCTCCTTTATCTCCTGATTTTGACCTCCAACGGTCCTCTACACAATCAGGGAGTCGCGGTAATTCAGTTGGTAGAACCTCGCCTGATATAAAATAATAAACCAGACATCTAGCCAATCATTTCTCAGGTGATTACTTGTTCGGCTCATCTTGTCTGAAGAAGAGGACACAGTTTTAAGTTAATGGATAGACGTTTAGAGAGTTTAGTATATAAGTGGCAACATTTTCAAAATTAGCACGTTTTTCCTAACAGAAAATGCATCAAACAAATGAGTAGCATGTTTATTGTTTTCATGGATTCCTCAATTTAATATGACACAATGTGTTTAAAATTCAGTATTTACTAAAACTAGAGTGAAATTTAAGAATTTAAGCAACAATTTTGCTTGGGACACACTGTGTTAATCTTCTCAGCCTGTCTTTTATAATTTGTTTGCCCTTCAGTTCATCCATCACAAGTTTCAAGAATACTTTTCGAGTTCATTATCTCGGTTTTAAAAGAATGTCCTAAAATTGTCGATAAACCTAAATCATATCTCACTGCCCATGAACGCAATAGCAAACTCGAGAAAAGGACGGGATGAAGACATTGCGTTTTGTATTATCGTGTCAGTTATTTTCAAGGATAAATTAAAATCCATTTCACAAAATGTTGTCAACCTTTTAATGATTTTTATTACAATTTCGGTTTTATTATTATTATTATTATTATTATTATTATTATTATTATTATTATTTCCATTCCAATCAGGTGATCTTATGGGGCTCACGTTGAAGAATTTAAACAATTTACTCCAAATGCCCAATGGCTGTGGCGAACAGACAATGATAAATTTAGCCCCAGACGTTTTTGTTATCAACTACCTAAAGGCGACCCATCAGTTAACAGACGAAATTCGTCAGGAAGTATTGCCATATATGGAAACAGGTAGGCAGACGATCACCATCCTTGTCTTAGTTGTCATAATATTATAATTTTCGAAATCAGCTTAATTGGTGTTATTTTCATTTTATCAATTGTCTTTTTCCTCTTGATTAGTAACAATACTGTGGTAGTAATAGTAGTAGTAGTGGTAGTAGTAGTAGTAGTTGTTGATGTTGTTGTTGTTGATGATGATGATGATGATGATGATGATGATTACAATGATAATGATATTGATGGTTACGATAATGATGAACGTGTTGTAATACAATTTCAATTCTCATCTATCGTAATGTCTACAGTCAATCGTAACAAATGCTTGCTGTTTATATATCTTAATGTAATAGATACATATATAGAGTACTAGCCAAGTAGTAAATGTGTGATCCAATGACAGATTTGTAGTTTGCCTCTCATATAAGTTGAAAAATGTATATAATCGTTAGCGTTTTATTTCGCTGACTTATTGTTGCTAACTATGCCTTCTGTAGTTAGAAAAACCTGATTGAAAAAACTGATAACCTATGTATGATTATAGTCTCGGCTTTACAAAATATCCAACAACGCAGTTAATGTAATACCGTCTGGATACTCCCGGTATGGTATAATGCGAAAATCGGAAATTAATATGCATTGTTAGGTGGCTATGCTCTTAAACAAAATAACAGAAAAAAGTGAAAAGCAACAAGTTTTGTAAAAGTTAACAAATATTTTCCCCTGGAATACATAGTGAAAATGAGAAGAAAAAAACTTACGGTATTAGTCACAAGTCCTAATAATAAAAGCTATAAATAAACTTTAGTGGAAATCCTAATTAAGTCAAACGCTGAAAGTATTGATGTGCCTGTGGTGGTCTGCATCGTATTGTTGTACCAACAGTCTTTTGTTGAAACGCAGTAATATAATTCCTAGTTTGAATTCCCTATAAATCCCAGTAAATGTCTATGTTGAATAATATTATTTATTCTGCGGACTCTGTATTTCCACAGAAAACTCGCTTAAATTGAATAATCTGAAGACAACGTTATCAGCCCAAGATGAACTTCTGGACAGAACAATAATATAAGTTGATTATGTTAGATATTAAATCACGAATTAATTATGTTTCTAGGGACAAGATTATATAGTCCTTTACTTTATCTCAGGTCACCATTAGCATATTCTAAATAGAATATTATCAAATGGAACATAACCTTATATAAACTTCTTAATGTTTACTAAATGAAATGTTAGTTATAGCTAGAAAGTCTGTTGCTAAAGTTTTAACATATAACCCGGTCTATGTCATGTACGCCAAGAAAATCCCAATAACCTAAAGTCAGATTTTAAAAAAAAATGTTTACTTTTACTAATAATGATAATAATATTAAATCAATACACAGTGAGAATAACTTAGTTTTTGCATTGGTTATTTACAGAATAAAAGAAAATCAACAGTTAAGGTCAAGTGGAAAAGAAATTTGATTTTGGACAAGGTTAAGTCCAGTATACAATGTTACATTACAATAACACATACTGAAAAAGAAAAAGAACATCCTAACTAACAAACAATGCAAAATAAATAAACATAACAGCATTCTGCCTCTATTTCCGTTTTCTCATTAACCGCGTTTCTGTTCTTATCGATTTCCGCTTTCGCTTACCTAATATTATTAAGCAAAACAATAGTAGTTGCACCCACTTCTCCTTTCTATTTGATTGTGAATATGATTTTATTTATTTCCGTTTTAATTGATTAGCACTCATTTAATGCTAGATTCGTTGTATCTATTTCTTTCTTTAATGTGTCCATATATAATATAAAAATTTGATCTAAATCGTTAAACTTTTCTTTCATTAGATTTTTTCGTGTGTCTACTTCGTTGATACTACTTTGCAACGCATTTATATTATTAACCACTTCTCGATAAACATGAACTATTTTATCTGTTCATGATTTCTATACTCAGCGTGTAATATATATTATACAGTTCGCTGAATGTTATATCATTTATGGTTTTGAAATCTGCAATATATAACTTGTTATTCGTTTTTATAGATCCATCCTTGTTTTCATTACCATTCATTTGGCTTCCGAAAGTCCTTTCTCTCTCCCTCCCTCCCTCTCTCTCTCTCGTTATTTTTAATCATTCGTTTTCTGCAACTGTGACAGTGCATAAGTGTTTGCAATTACATTTTTCAAGTTGGTCATTTTATTGTTAAAATCATACATTAATTGTTTCATCTCCTGTCAGCATTGTTTAATTTCATTATTCAAGCTTTTCTGTAATTGTTGCAATTGAAATTTGAGATTATCATACTCTTTCAGTGGCTTTGCTTCAAATATACCCCTTCAAAGCATCTAATTTCTCTCGCTGTTTATCCTTCACCCGTCGACACTACTTTTAGATTTTAAGGATTCGTTTTTATTTTTCTATTTCCTTTACAGTATTTGCACTTGTACGGCACAAAAGAAATTTATTGCTTATATTTTCTCTCTACTCTTTGATATATTCAAAATAATACCCTTCTGCTTGTTTGCCAGTATTGCCTGTCTACCACTGGTCATTCACGTGATTCACATAGACGGTTGTGAGAGGAAAATCTTGTTCTCGCTTTCTGGTGTAATGTGTAGGTAGATTATTCGGTTAGTTATTCTTTAAATTCGACATATTATATATGACTGTTTCCCGTTGAAAATGTACAGCAATGTATGTATATTTCTATAAGCATCATGATTTTCAGCATCATACTAAGATTTCATACATACTAGTATGTGTCAGTGCTTTAAATGGTTGATACATATCAGAATATATTTCGCAATCAATAAAATGTCTTTTTGGAGTTATGAACAAGCCTAGGTGGATTCCGCCAACAAAAGAAAATTTTACTTTCAACGATTTACATGTCTTTCATCTTTTTAAAAATATAAAATATCTTCCGATTTATGTGACATATTGTTTTCTTTATGGATGAATCTTAAACAGCTAACCACTATTTCGCACACTGAATCCACATGTGGTTTTTAATTCTGTCTGTTTTCTCGAATAGTGAAATGACCTATTAGAATGTTTGATCTTAGTATTTATCACAGGAACATGGACTGTTGTTAGTTTTCTTTAAATATTTTGTGTCTTTCGCCGACTTAGTGTTAAGTATAGGCATATATTTGCAAGAGTGGATAACATGCATGATTAGCACGAAAAGCACGTGAGCCATGAGGAAATCAGAGTTTACCTGGCGGCAGGAAAACCGATCTAAATAGGCAGTAGACGTAAATCTTTGGTTACGTGCAGACGTTGTAGTCTATCGCTAAGGGAAGAAATGCCTTTCTTCACAAGTTGGCTAAGGTATGGATGTCAAGGGGACTGAAATCATTGCGTGGAACAAGGAATTTAAGGAGGAGATTCAATGTCAATGCTTCTTCTGCATTACGTCATATTTGGAGCAGCGAGAGATCAATGCCAATTTCTAGATATACGTCAACGACAACGTAATAGTGTGTGTTGCTAAAATAAACTGTTCACCAAAGCTGCCTGATATTCGTATTGCGAATGTATTCACATGGAGGACTGCATTAATTTCAGCACAGTAGAGTTACAATCATTGCTTCCTTTGATCGACAAGGCTGTCAATTTACTTTGTTTTGTATATATGTCATCAGCAGGAGGGGCGATGAGTACTTAGAAACTGCCGTATTCATATATGTGTTAATCTATGTGATTTATTGACTGTTCCTTAAGGACAACAATAGCAGACAGCCATATTATTAGCATTTCCAGTAGAGCATTGAGAACAGACTTGTGTGTGCAGCATCTAGTTTCGTACGGGGAAGCCATCTTTTCACTCATGCCAACAGAGCTGTGAACGCCTATGAGAAGTCCAAAGTGCAGTTTAGGGGTGAATTCGCCATTCAATCCCAGCCAGCCACTCAGCGAGACGCTGACGTCACCCGAGATGCGTGAACAAAAATAAACAGTGACAAATATTGACAGTTAAAATGTGAAAAGCTTATTTATAACCATTCAGTGATAATCCTTAGTAGAGTGTACACATGTCATTTTTTAAGGTATGTATTTCTTGGTATTATTGTGAACAATTTCGAGCCACATATTGTTTTCATTTTTATTAAGAAGGCCATAGCCACATATTTTTTAAAATATTATTTTCATTACGATTGTCGTACATATATTTTGTTTTCATTCATTGCCCTTGTAATTGCTTGTTGAATGCATCCTTAAATATTCATGTGAATTATCATTAATCTTTTCTTTTTCAACCACAATGATTTGTCCCAATGGCCGGTGAATTCAGTCGCAAAACAAAAATGATTAAATCTTTACTTATAATGATGGAGAAAAGGCACCACACGATACCAATTAAATATACATATCAATGCATAGATTAATTCAAAAACATTTTATAGCCATATCAGCATCTTCAAACTTTTTAAAAGAATATTATTGAGTGAAATAATATCATCGAGTCATTGAGTTCTTATGCTAGGCTGTTAAGATATTGAGGGAGATCAAATATGAATTATTGGTGTATTGTTTTGCTTGTTTTTTGTTTTCGTTTCCTTTGTTTTTGTTTTGTCTTTATTTTCTCCTTCGAGAAAATACAAGATCCTACTAGTATACATTTTAAAGTATATTATGTCTCCCATATAGATCTACTTACTTTAGAACCATTTAAGATTGGGTAGACTGGTATATGGACAGTATGTATATTCATTCATTAAGTTTACATTTATTTACATATAATTCAGTTGCAGATCTATATTACTTTTTGAACCTATACATGATGTCATTCTTTCCTCACAGAAAACTGTAACGTCATATATTCCTAGAAAATGGGCTATTTCATCTATTCAGAATGAATATAATATCACATTTCTTTCAAAATCAGTCTGGTCGAAATATGACTTTGTCGACAGAACGTTTTCTTGTTTTACTTTTGTCGATGTCCTGTTAAAACGTTCAATGGAGGTCACGATTCTGTCGGTCACTATGTCAAATTGTATTTATTTTTACTGTACTTCGTAAACATTGGTAACGAAAGCTTCAATGACATCAGAAAATATGTATCAATCATTTTTGCGAAATGCTATAGGAAACCTTAATAGTGTACGAATGTGCTGGAAAGTGAGATATCTGAAACTTGAGATGAAAACAAGATTGCTTCCGCTTCAAAATGGCGTTTCTAAAGAGACAAACTTGCTCAAGGCGCAAGTGTAATGACCACATGATATTGGATGAGGTTTCTTAAAATTTGATAATATTGCACGTCTCTAAAATGGTTTGATTATGCAATAATATTTAACCTCAGAAATTTATTTTAAAAATGGTGGATAGAAACAAATTGCTTTTAAGATTTATAGTTTTATTACATGTTTCGAATAGTCCTAGTCTAAATCATTAAAACTACTATTTCCACGCGGAAACCCCGGAAAGAACTACCGAACCACGAGAACCTCTGGCAAGCTTTCTCACATACCCACACTGGCCGAACCTGAAACTCGAAGCCACGCAAACAGGGGTGACATGGCAATGATCCGTAACGGTCAGCGCTTTAGACCACAAAGCCACTCCGGGCCCCCGATTATAGTTTGTATTTTTACCATTCCTGCTTAAATCATTTAATTAGAAAGTTGTATACATCTCGTTTCTTCCACTCCATGCTAAAAGTTCACAGTGACCTACTTTGTGAATGTTACAGGCTTAGGTTAAGTATTTGCATTCAGATCATGGTCACAGATTTGTTCAGGCTATGTACACAGTATCCTCTCTTGAGTTCTGAAATAAGTTGAGGGGATGCATCATAATGATCACTATTCATTCATTTCAATTGTAGTTCAGTATGGCATATATTTTACTTCTTTAACTTGGGGTAAATTTATTGTTTAATGTTGGTTTATCTAGCATTGTTCATGTTTGAATCTTGACTTGTATAATAAATAGTATGCATCTGGTTTAGTACAATGTTCTCGAAACAAATGAAGCTCATATCAACATATTTCATTTTATTTTGACTTTGGAAACGTCTTTGCCTTGACTCTAGTATTTGGAGCGCAAGCTATCCAAACTAAATCATGAAAGTTGTTATGAAGAGTCATCTTGATAGATTATACATCCTTAGTTTAAACAAGAAGTCTTTGCTACCTGTATTTCATGCTTCATTGACCTTTTACAAATTTGTATTCCGAATATTTTGAATGGGACCTGATATACGTATGGAAGTTTATAACTGACTGTATCTCTAATGTTACAGCATCCTTACAAGTAAAGGACACCGGCAGATATATTTTTATGGTTCAGTAACATTTCAATTTATCGGTGTTTGATCTGACTATAGATTCTTCCATGATATTCATCATAATCTACTCAGAACAACGTTTCAGACGTGTGTAGATGGAAGTAGAAATGAATATATTTATTCAGTCGTATAACCATGCATTGTATACTGTTCTAAGTTACCCGTAGCAGGTTAAATGTATAGTTTACATGATAATAGATATAATAATCAGCTGGTTGGATTGAATGTCTTTCATACGACTTTCTGTAGTGGCTAAATAAGGTGCATGAGCAATGCTTGTACTACCTGCTGTGTCTCAAATGTTACTCGGAATCTATAACTTTCTACCAGTAACATATGGCCTCCAAGGATAGACAGTTATATAGAATTTAACAAGAAAAATTTAAGAACAATGATTTTATAAATCATAAAAAAGCCATTCTCTTGTATTTATCAACTCTTTGTAGTACCTCCACCTTTACTTGTTATGTGTCTTTTTATGCCCTGTCACAGTATGCATAGATGTATGCGTGTAGTTACACTAGATATAGATGACTGACATCCGATATGAAACTTTTGGACTCTTGACTTCGTCTGTAATGCAGCAATGTGTCCTATAAATGCTAAATGTAATGCATCATTTATTTTCTCGGCAATAGACCTTTATCCATCATCTGTAATTTTGTTGCAATTAAAATAATTCTTAAGTGGTGTTTTACTTTATTCATAATACATTTAGCCTCGTTATATTTTAGATGGCATATATTTCACGCCTATCTTGGCAATATTGATAATATCTAGCATGTATATGTATATGTATATATTTGGTTTAAAGGAATGTCAGCACGATAGTGGAAATATAGTGAAGATTTAAAGGTTACGGTTTCACTTTTATAAAGATTAAAAGTTGAAATGTCGAAATAAAATTCGCTACAAATTTTTAAAAAAAAATTGAAAATAAGCAAGCATTTTGTTAATATCAGATTAGTTACTTTTCTGCTTGATTATTATTTACAGTGGTTATTGGAGACTTCTAAAAGCTTCGTAGATTTGAATTGTGTAGTCATTGTTTACAGTCTGGTTTCCAGTCTGGTTTCCAGTCTTTGGTTTCTAAACGAGCAGACATGGTATAATAAATAAATAGTTGTGAAATAACAAAACAGAGTTGGTTAATCTGGCCACGCCTCGATGAAACAATAATTTAATACAGTTGTTATCGGGAGACGAACTGACATCCTATACCAGGCGTATCCGATCCGATCCTCATGCGGACCAAGCGGTCACATTGAGCGGCCCTCGTCCGTGTACACAGTCCTTTTGAAAATATGCATTTTAATTCAAATGCATACTGAGTGATGAGGAACTGTTTTTTTTTTAATATAACCAGCATAGTTTGGCCCCCAGCCAAAAATAGGATGGAAGCCCCTCTCCTTATTATGTCTTCTACTAGCTGAACTGTTAAACAGGATACCATTCCTCCATTGTATGGTTATTAAAGGTAGGAATTGTCTATTGAATATAGGTTGAACAAAAGGAGAAAATACAAATGAATAGCATCTGGAATATGTATCATAAGTTAAACTATAGGATTCCCTATGAGGTGCGCATATAATGTTTAGGTACCGTGCTTCCTCTACAATCGTACACATTCTAATAATGCTCAAACCCTCCATCACAACATTATATATTACCAACTAAGAAGTCTGTTTTAAAGATTTCATAGCGTCTAATGATGGCGGCACCATCTAGTCAGGGTATTCTTGCTTGAATATGCTCAATATAATATGGCTGCACTGAAAAAGTGTCTACAGTACGAATGGAGACTCATGTATAGTAATGCCAGCTGTTTGTTAAAAATGAATAACAATAAACAGTCCAGTTTTGAAAGATGAGTAGATAACGAAAACAGCCCATTATTCCATGTAGAGTGTACGGAAAATAAGACCAAAAAGTTTTATTTCCTCTTATCTGTAATGTTAACTGCCATGACCAGAAATGGCACGAACTCACTTCAAATTACGTGAACAATTGGAACATGATGCTTTTTGTCCATAGGCAGCGCTTCATTAAATCCGATAATAATATATCAATAATTGTTGTTTATATATAGAGTACATTTCATTTCTTTTGTGTGGCTTGACGTTTTCCATGTTTGTAAGCTGTAAATAACATGTTTACATAGATAACGTTTGTCCATGGTCAAAAGTTGTGAATATTATGTTTACGTATCAACAGTTCAAGATCAGTTTTGTTTACTGTTAGTATAGTCTTTCCGATAGAAATTTTCACATTCTATTACGCTATATGTCAATTGAAAATGCGTATATACAAGGATTGTTACGAACAACTAATTCATTCCTATATTACATCAGTCTTTGGGAATTCAATTGCGTTATTGAACTCAGATATAATTATAGAGGAGGAATCATTCATTTAAAATGTCCATTGCAATTTTTTAGTGTGTAGTAATCCAAAACACACTTATTTTGGATTTTTGTGAACTCGCTCAAAGATCCTCTGTACTGCATCATTGTGTTATATCAGGACATTCAAGACTATTGGTATTCAATTAGAACATTCTAACGCGTGTGTGATTTGGATTTTTAACGTACCTTTAACAATTTTTCAGTCATATCGCTACGATGTCTGCGGTGTGGCAGTTTATAGTGATGTCTAGCACTGTGGCATCATGCCGCAGACATGTAGATTGATGTCCCACCCAGTCACATTATTCTGACACCAGGCCATAGTCCTAACACTAATCTCTTAATGCTGAGCGCCAAGCAAGACAGCTGTTAGTACTATTTTTGAAAGTCTTTGTTATGACTTGGCCGGGGATCGAACCAACGATCTGCCGCATCCGAGGCGGATGCTCTAACCACTAGGCGACAGGAGCGGTTGAACATTCTAATTTTCGGACTTATCATATGACATTCAGGATTATTTGGGATTTTTAAGAAAAGAAAACCCCCACTTACAGTATTGTGAATCAAATCCAAATTATTCCGAAAACGTTATATCACAAATCCAAAAGGATAGTTTCTTGAATGAATTACATTGGTGTTTTGAATGAATTCCAATTTTAAATGTGCCGATGTACAACTAGCCTGCAATTGTGCTGGTGTGCCAATAGTTTTGATGTATCACAATGATAGAATCAAAGAAGTCTGAGCAAATTCACATTTATCCTCAAAAAATATTTAATCATACATTATTAATGAGCACTTTGTAATTTCAAAGAATAAGTTAAATAAACAAATACTTCGAAATATTAACAACAAAGTAATTGAAATTGATTACACTAAGACCGATGTTAATGTGTTTGCTTCTCCCGTGTATAGAAACCTATATCACAATATGAGGACCAGGATTATGGTCAAAAGTTCATTTCTAGAACATTTAAAGTTGTCAACATTATCAGGTATATTATTAAAACTTTAGTAAAGAACATGGCAAACAGCAGGTACAACAGGAATTCAAGAGAGGAATATCAATGTACTGAATCTAAACTCGAGTAAACATGTTTACCTACAAATAATAAAAGTAATCTTAAAATATAATCTAGAGTCATACACAAACATTAGCAATGTAATATGTTGTTTTCATCCAAGAAAGGTCAAGAAAACCAAACTCTTATTCTCGATTATGCACACAGAACATTCACCCAATCCGAGTTACAAATGCGTAGCGTACAATCATGGACGAAAGCCAACACAATACAAATTAAATATATGTATATAATGATGTTCAACTTTTTGAACCATACTATTGACATTTCTAGTACGAAAGGTCTTTGTCCTTTAAGTGTAACACTATTTTAGGATCAATTATTTGAATATGTTATATGACAAACGTAGTGTTCATTTTATTGTATCATCTCTATCCTGTAGTTTATCATTTATTATGTATATTTAACTGTATTATTTGTTGACGTTTCTCCATGATAATGTTATGTATATATAATTTGCAATTTGTTTGTATTTTTATACTTTTATTATTTCATAAAATGCTATTGTAATGTAACATTGTGTGTTAGAATTAACCTTGTACAAAATCAAGTTTATTTCCTACTTGATCTGAATTATTAATGTTTTATTTATTCTGTAAACAACTAATACATAAATAAAATATTATCTATGTGTATGGGCTTATTATCAGGATCATTACTAAGGGAAGCATATGTTTATTTGGGTCTGGATCTAGGCTATTGGGATTCCCCTACAATTTACCTGGTGTACCTGACATTGTCTAGGTTACATATTATACTTTCTCATAATAACTACATTTTGATTTCATAAACATTAGGTAATTGATTATTTAGCAAATGTTAATTGTGAACTGGGGCTTACGAAGAGGACTAGATAATCTCATCGCTGGAAAGATTATTCATTGGTGCTAAAGATCTAGCAGAATCATTTGTATTATTACTTAATTCAGTGATTAATTTCTCTCAAATACGGAAATTAACATTCAACAGAGACATTAGCTGGAATTTATAATGAATTCAAACCTGGAATTATATTACCTTGTTTCAACAAAAGACTATTGGTTCAACAATACGATACAGACCGCCATATGCACATCAGTACCTTCGGAATTGATCTTAATTTGGATTTCCACTAAAGTTTATTCAGAACCTTTATCATTAGTATTTATGTTTGTAATTCTAGGATTATTTTGGGATTCAATTCCGTAAGACCATTTTATTTTTCTTTTTCACTTTGTATTCTAGGGAAATTAATTATTTGTTGAATTTTACAAAGACAGTTGCTTTTCAATCTTTTCTGTTACTTATTTTAAGAACAAACTCGTAGCAATTATATGTTATGAACAGTTGTACTTTGTGCTGGACCTTCGTCCAAAATCAAGTTAATAGGTACCTGACCAGTGACATTGATGTTGTCAATAGCATAATACATAGCTAATATTTATATATGGTTGTGGAATAAATATTCAGATATTAATTGTAAAGATGTTTTCGTCATCTTGAGTTAAAGATGCAGTCTTGTTTCTGACCTTTGAAACTTCCCGAATGGACATTTACAATTAAGGTGACAGAGTACTTTCAGAAAATGGTAATTGTGACCTAGGTCAAGTAGAGGGGTATATAATGTTTTTTTTTTTTGGGATTATTCATTCTCTTTTTATATTTTGTCCCTTTTTAATTTGTTTGGATATATTTATTCAAGGTTTTAGTCACTGGAATTACAAAGTACTCAATAATATTATAGGACTAACATTGATTTGAAATTATATTGGATTCAAGCAAGAACATTTTGGATTATATTAATATGATACACCAAAGGACTGCTAACACGTCACCACATTATATGCCATTGGCATATTATCACATTCGAGACTATAGGCACGTCAGTGCATTCAATATAGGAATTTATTTTGTATACCACTGTAATTCATTTGGAACTTCATATATTTTGAACTTGTGATATAAATTTTAGGACTATTTGAGAATTAAATAACAATACTGTGAGTTATTTTTAAATTTTCACTCTGTATTCTAGGGAAACATTTTGTTGAATTTTACAAAACATGTAGGCTTTAGCTCTTTTCTGTTAGTTTAAGATAATAGAATCATAACACATTTAACTCAAAATCTCTGTTGTACATAAGTTACGCAAGCATTGTAGAATTGTCAAAATATTCACAAATATATAAGCCCGGGGACCAGAAATTCTTTAAAGTCTATTTTCTGCATAAAAAACAAAGGCTAAAATCACCAGGAAGATAAGAGATTTGTTAGATGCATTTGAGCCTGTCAGTATTCAAAACTATCCATGCTGCTTGTTCTTTCTTACATTTAGGATATCAACGTGAATTAACTTTCCAACACAATGACGGTTCCTTTAGTGTCTGGGGAGAAAAAGATGGTGTCGGGAGTATATGGTAAGTTTTATGAAACATTTTCTTGTATTTCTTTGTAATTATTACTCAGCTTAAAGTTGCACCTTAACTCGAGCATTTATTCCATATTAACATTGTTACTTACCTACGTTAATATATTTCTGGCGTTCTCTGTGTCGTTATAACAATACAATAACGTGCACTAAGCCTGATTTGTGTCGTTTTCCGGTATTATTCGTATTTGGATTATGTGCATGGATACGGAGACTCAGTCCATAGTCGGATAATTCTTATTTCGATATGACATCACAAACAACTGTTCGTAGTTTCCTTTGTTTACATTGTGGAAATAAAAAGCCATATTTAAGAAAGAGAAAACTTGATTCCGTCCTGTGTGTTCTCTCCAGCCTTGACTGATTTAATCCAGTAAAGTTCTTCGCACATCAATAAAGTAATATTACAATTCAAAAAGTGATGCTTTTTCATTCTACAGTCCTGGGCTCTACTATAAAATGGAGGGGGTTAACCCTTTTCTTCTGTCTTAATTTGCTTTCGTCGAGAAAATATCGCCTTAACGGGATCTGAATGGTTATTAAACATTGGACATTTCTACCACACATCAATTGACAGGTAAAGTTTAAAGCCAAATTGACTACCTGTTAAAGTTAATTAGCTACAGAAGCAGACTAGTAGCCCTACTATTCATGACATCATGAGACTAAACGAATAGGTACTTTCTTATCTTGAAACGGCTGGGTAACTGACATTCCCTACTCGACCAGTCATAATTGACTTATAGCATTTACTGCCTAATCCCGTAATAGCAACCGGCCGATTTTGAGCGTTTGACTTTAAACTCGTTTATAATCGTACGATTCGAATCGCTTGATATAAGAAATGGGAATCCGCGGATGACAGAAAAGGTCAATACCTGGACAATTTAGAGAATATTATATAGGATGTTACTTGAGCCCGTCTTGCCAGTAGCTTCTCGTGGGTCGGTGGTTCTTTCCGGGGTTTTACCGGGTTCTTCCTCCACCATTAATACTGGCCGCCATGTATAGCCTATCGCGTGCTGAAAAATGGCGTTAAACCCCACAACAACAACAACTTGAGCCCGTTCCGCAACCATGAAAATTGAACGGATTTCGTGCAGTTTTATGTACTATGTTGCTGGAATAATTGCCCCACTAAATTATTTCATTCTTGTTATTTTTGCCTTGCATGAAGCCTTTCGTATTTGCTTACACAGAAAATCTGAGTTTAAAATATTTGAACCTACTTTTATGCACTATAAGCACTGATGTTAAAAGTATTATTAAAACCAGGCTGACGGCGTTCGTGCTAAAATCCTTCCATCAGGCCAAAAGGCACATTTATGTGTCGGAGGACGTACTCGAGAGAGCCATTAATTGGATGTTGCGATATCAGAACAATGATGGTTCTTTTCAGGCAGTTGGAAATGTCTTCAGCAGCCAACTAAAGGTACTGTAAGTCAATTGGCGTTTTATTTATTTCCTTCTATTGTATAAACTGTCAATATTTAAATAGTTAGGAATATATAATTTATAAGACTCGTTAGAATTATTGATTTTAGATAGATTTTGACATTTCGAAGTACATATCATTTATGAAAGTATCATATAAATGATATTTTTAATATTCTGTTTGGATTGTCATAGAATTTTTTACCTGTAAATTATACTTATTTCATTCTGTTAAATATCAGTACATTCATTAGTATTTCTAATTTCTCACAAATAGAAACTGATAAAATTATATAAAAAACATTAAATGTTTCATTATTTAGAGCAAGTGGTATTTGAAAATAATGAATATTGGTGTATCTCCATAAAGGTTTATCTATGTACTTGTTCACTTTCTCAGCCTCATATCCAATTATTAAATGCCGTTTCATATTCAATTTTTTTATGTTATTTATGCACTGGAAAACGGCACTTCCGACCAAATAGCAACCTTATTGACACCAGGATTCAGGTAACAGTCACTTCGAGTTAAATCAGGGCTGTTTTGGAGGATGTGGCAAAGTCTGGATGAAGTGCTCCTCTATGAAGTCTCACAACGGTGAATTTATACGCCATTGCGTTGCTATAGAATAGATGGATACATTGAGTACCGGTGCGTCGTCGGTTGGTTCGATAGTGTTCCACAAATTTTGGCAACACTTTTGACGCATACAAAATGTTCAGTGGCACTAACAGAGTCAGGTATAAGTGCATGGAAGACCTAAGTTTATGCATCGCAAAAGAATGCAGATAAAATTATCTTGACAGTCCGACTCTGTCGAACTATTTGAGGCCTCTGCTCGTTTTCTCCCATCTAAACTTTATTTTATATTCAATTGTGTTTCAATACAAATCAAGTCCCTGGTTCAGTAGCCGTGAAAATTTCATTCAGACGTATTTGGCCACTCGTTTCATATCTGACTAGCGAATGTTTGGTTATTTCAACCGGAGTCTTTTTTGATCAGGTGTCAACAGATGCGGGACCCATCTTGCAGAAACCTTACTACGCTTCAAATTTTTCAACGTATATAAAATCAGTTGATTAATTAATGCCAGTTATAAAAAATATGTCACTGTATATCGATATTTACTCTTCACAGCATCAACTTTCCACCCATCAGTTGCATATAATGGATTTCCAGAACATATGTTATCTTCCATGGATTTAGAGATCATCTTTAACTCGATGAAATCGCCTCAGAATTATAGGATATAACATAGAATTACATTCGTAATCTATATCCAAGTTTTTCTTAATCAATCGGAGAGTGCCAGTAGTTACGGTTTGATCTTTTGATCGGTAGCAGAATTTATCTCGTCTCTGACAGTTTCATTATTATTTACGTATGTTGCATTAGGTGCATATATCTGCATGTATCAAGCAAGCTGGACACAGCTGCAACGGAGCTCGATTAGCGTTAGATTTATTGACAGATTCATCGAACCAAACTAGTTGTAGTAAACTTTTCAGAACTTCTGAAATAACCCTTATAAAATGATACTTGTGCTGATAACTTTCGTAATTTAAATTATCTTGTAAATTTCTTATCTGAATGATAAAATGAAAATAAATGGTATCTAGTTGTGCCAAAAACCAGGCCCCGCGTGAAGAACAAAAACTAGTAGTATGGAAATTTTTGAATTTTTGCTTCTTTTTATCTTTTAAAATGTGGAATAAATGTTATTGGATAAACGTTCATGCAAACTATCGCCTTCTCCTTTAATCTATATTTTTTGCGATAGCAATCCATTATTCCTTAAAAGGAACAACTAGTTTCATTATTTTTTTTATAACATACGGCAAAAAACGATCACATTTACAAAGAAGGATAAAATAAAATAGAATACTTGATGATACTAAATTCATTTTTGATAAAATTGTGTATTTCCTGAAATTATACTAATATACTTGCACTAGAAAAAGAAACTATTTGCTAGTGAGCCAAAGGGAATGACTGTTTAAAATTGGTAAAATGAATATTGAAGAAACACTGAAAGTTTGAAATTATTTTTGTTGACACAAATGGATTATGTTGTTCGTGTTTTGACCAGTACTGTTAGACAATGAGGAAACACAATCAATTGATGTAGGTTGAATATTTAGTCATAAATAATGAATATGAGAGTTCAATAGATTGTGTAATATTTTGCAAAAATCAATCAAGATATTGTCACATTAAAAGGGTGTCAAAAATGACAATACATTATACAAATTGAAAGTAATAAATTATAGATTCAGACATTTTTGAGGGAAAGGTTTGCATGTGCACCTAGGAATTATTTATTTGGGACAAAATCCCCTTTTACTGCCAATTGTTACAAACAAAAAAAAAATTGTTTTGGATCTTTTTCCTCAGTTCAGATATCGGGAGAAAATGATAACAATTTAGTTTCTATAAACCTTTTGACTTTTGTAATGCTATACCGTTTAGATTACACCATGCCCTTACTATGTAGCCATAAAATCAGTCTACTTTACTTCACCTGTCTTCGTTTGTATTTAGTACCTTTTAGTTGGAATATAGGACTTTTGTCTCGTGTTATCTACATCAAATGCGATTTCCTTATTCATAATTCATTACAGGGAGGATCATCCGCTGGAGACAGCCTTACTGCATTTTGCATCATTGCTCTTCTAGAAAACGATGATATTGAGGATAGGGTATGTAGTTTGCTTATAAAGAGTCTTCTGTTGAAAGTTTATACCAAACTTCCAAACTCCATCTCCAACAGACTCATATTTCCTAAAAAAATCTATGTAATAAAATTAGAGTATCCAATATACGTTTTAAGTTTACCTCCTATACCCCCGAGTCATACCAAAGACTTATAAAAATGGTACTAACAGGTGCCTCGCTTGGCGTTCAGCATTAAGAGGTTAGTGTTGGGACTGGTCGGCCTGGTGTCAGGATAATGTGACTGGGTGGGACATCATGCTACATTTCTGCGGCACGATGCCCCAGTGCTAGACATCACTATAAACTGCTACACTGCAGACATCGTAGCGATATGACTGAAAAATTGTTAAAGCTACGTTAAAAATGCTAATCACACACACATATACTCAGGACCAACGAACATAAATGATAACTTGAGATAGATTAATAAAACATTGCACTAATGCATCTGAGAAACAGATTGAAATAAACTAATATCCTCATATGAACACCTAAAGACATCGTTTGATACATTTGCATCTTCGCATGCAATCACGTAACGCTATGAACTGCGTCCATTTTGGGTAAACTGTCAGTAACCATTGTCAATTCATTGCGTCAAGACGCGCAGTGTTTACAAGCGAACACAGATTACAAACAAGAACATTAATGCCTTTTCTTCTACAGTTGACACAAAAAGGAGAAAAACGATGTAGAAGCATCAGGTACCACTCATTTACTATGCTTGTATGAGGTGGTAAATATACAATTTCAACCATAATGTTGGGGACGATACATTGGAGAGATTATGCATGTATGCGGATGCAATACTCTTCATTTTGGTTTAACTACGTATACTAAACATAGTGACCACACCACTGGACAAAAATATATATGTGTTGACCGATGTGTGCGTGGACAGCTCCAGTGGTCTAAGTTGTTAGAGGGTCCGCCTCGGATGCGGGAGATCGTGGGTTCGCACCCCGGCGATTCATGCCCAAGACATACACAAATTGGTAATATCAGCTGCTTTGCTTGGCGCACAGCATTAAGAGGTTAGTGTTAGGACTGGTCGGTCTGGTGTCAGGATAATGTGACTCGGGTGGGAAATCATGCTACATGTCTGCGGCATGAGGTTCCAGTGATAGACATAACTTTAAACTTCCACGCTGCAGACATCGTAGCGATATGACTGAAAAATTATTGGAGCTACGTTACAAATCCAAATCACACACACGCACACATATACACACACATAGTGGCGCCAATCACTATATCCAGTGCAACAATCACACTTTAGCCAACAAATACCGCTAATGCACTCTGGTGTAGTCAACGGAACATAAACTATGATCCAATACGTAGATTCACCATTACGTACAAAATACATGCATGATCATAGTTATAAAAATATATTTAAGAGCATATTATTCTTGGAAATGAATGCATTTCACTATATAATCAAATCGTTGTAACAAATCATGCGACTATGTTTTAATGTCGCTTTAGAATCTGGACATGCGGGTACAGATTGCAGCAACCAGAGCACGTATTTACCTGGAAAGTCACGTAAATGAGGAACATAGCATGTACGAACTGGCCATTGTGAGTTACGCTTTGGCAAAATCGGGCAGTGGTAAGGCCAGGTTGTTCTACAGTAAGTTGGATAACAAGGCGGTAGTCAAAGGTAAGAACCATTAGATGCAAAATTCATCCCTTTTAAGTCCATATTTTCTTCTAGAATACGTCTCTTAATGAGTCAGTCAACTATGATAATTAAAATCATGTGATTTAAAGTAGTGTTTGAATAGTTTTGAATGTGTAATACAACTAAACTATATATCTCGAATGACGAATTAATGCCCTCGCCAGATGAAATATTGCCCTCGCTTGACAAACTGGTTCTCTTGCATTCTATTTGTGAATTCGAGCGGCAGAGGATGACAGCACGTTAAGGTGCTTTTTGTGCAACAAATATGCAAGGATGTTTAATCAGTAAGTTAGCAATATACTCAATAAAAATTGATTTATCTGAATTGGAAAAGGATGCTGAAAGATCAAGTCACTACAGTCTTGAACGACGGTGATAGATGCTTCTTCTGTGATTGCTTTGGGCACAAGTCACTATATCCAGTTCCACAAGCCATGATATATTGTCATTACCCTCGGATGTGATCATTATCTATATATTTTACTTCGAGCACCGCTCCGGTGATCTAGTGGTTAGAGCGTCCGCCTTGGATGCGGGAGTTCGTGGGTTCGATCCCCGGCCGAGTCATACCAAAGACTTACAAAAATGGTACTACCAGCTGTCTCGCTTGGTGCTCATCATTAAGAGAATTGTGTTAGGACTGGTCGACCTGGTATCAGGATAATGTGACTGGGTGGGACATTATGCTACATGTCTGCGGCATGATGCCCCAGTGCTAGTCATCACTATAAACTGTCACACTGCAGACATCGTAGCGATATGACTGAAAAATTGTAAAAGCTACGTTAAAAATCCAAATCACACACACACACACACACACACACATACTTCGAGCAAAGCGACCTGGTGGTTTGACAATAACAATGCTTGTCCATTCTGTGACGCAGATACGTTAAGTAAATGTGTACCTACATCTACATGAGTTGTATATAAACTGGTGTTTAATCGAGGCTATGAAGTGTACTTCTGGCTTGTCCACAGTAAACGTATCTTACGCTGTTCAGTTGAATATTTTTTGTCGTTCAGGAGTTTCCCAATTTTTCCTGGAGGTTAAAAATTAAAATTTCCATATTTTTCCCGACCGATACTTTTTATTGAATACATAATGCTACTTAATCAGTGTTAAATGCACTCGTGTGTAGCAGACACACTTGCATTACGAACCAATAATTAATACTCTCATCTGTATACACAGTCTGCTACACACAAGTGCATATAACACCAGTTAAGTAGCATCGTCCTTCAGTGATGTGTGCTTAGTCGTGACGGAATATAGGCTGGTGTGTGCAGGCAAGGCGATGTGTGACGTTTACCCGTTTACCTGGCTTCGAATCACCGTCGTTTACGTAATAAAAATTCTCTAACAAGTATGAAAGTATTATTTGTATTTATATATTAACCACCCTAGGGGTGGTTAAAAACAAAATAACTTTTATTTGCTTTACTTTGATATATAAAGGATGGGGGTATATTTAGGTTTCACAGTATACAACAGGCCTTACCGCTGATATGCAGTTTGTCTGTTTTCAAGTCCTGAACTTTAGAGGTGAAGCATCTGAAGAACGAGCTCGTCACGGTTTTCGAGTTTTAAAATGTCACAAGTGCACTTTTATCAAAAAGCAATGCCTATGCTGTAAAATGTCGTGTGTGTGCTTTAAGCACAGGTACAGACAGTTAGTGTACTTCCTACTATTTCAAGTGAATTTCCCTAGCACACAGAATCAGTCATCTGTGTTAGCTGTCTGCATTGAGTTTTACTAATAGCAATCAAAATCAAATGTCAGTACAATTAGGTAAAGGACATGTAAGTGTATAACAGCTCTCTGTACACTGTGTGAACTGTAGATCAAACAACTTTGCATTTGCCTTCCAAACTTTCAGCGGTACTTCATAAACCCCAAAGCGAAACATTAAGGATCAACATAGGCAATATCGTATCATTTAGATTTTGGTTGTTAAGCTTAGTGGTTCTCAAACATTTTCGTGCCACAGCCTCCTTGGTTATCCTCAGCGCCCCCTATCTTACCCCGTAAAAAGCATTATTTAGCATTAGCGCACTCCTCGATAATCCCACCAATCCCAGGTGGCGCTACCGCCCACTTTTGGACCCACTGGTATAGCTGCAAACTTTAAATATAAAACATCTGAGCCCGCCTGTATTACTATTTAAGGGACAAGGTTTGTGCCTCCGAAAGATTCATTCCACACCTGACCCTCAGTCTCTAGTTGTTTTTTTACTTCCATGAAGGTACCGAAACATAATACATGGTTCGTTTTGGTACAGAGATAATTTTCTATTCATCAAGCCAGCGGTTTTTTCTGCGTTGTACCAAACGTAAATTACTTGGTACGACGTGTGCAACTTTTTGCCAGCTTAGACGAAGGCATGCTCCACCAGGGCTTACCTCTACTTACAGAGATATGCCACTCTACGAAACATATATTAATCAACCAGAGCACAGAAGTAGCTTCAAAAGCAATTTTGTATTTACAATGCAGTCGAGTCAACTCTTGAAATCCTATTTCATCGAGAAAGTACATATGTTTGAAAATTTGCAATTCAGTTTCATTGGAAATTATCACTCACAGCCTACTCAGTACTGAATAGTTACTTCGTGTTAACGTAGAAAACTGATTGCTCAAATGTTACTACTTAAATTTTCTAACATTGAAATACACTCAAATAGGCTCATTACTTACGTTTAGTTGTTAAACCGATATGTTATATTTTGCAATAATTCTTATTTTAAGTAGTAACTTCTGGGCCAATCAGCTTACGCCGGTGATAAGAAGTAGCTGTCCCATACTGAGGGGGTTGTATTTATTTTAATGATGATACTGTTTACAACGTTAAGGTTGTGTCATTTGCGTGTGTTACAAGGTGGTGTAAATCAAGTGACTCTATGGGCAATTCAACGACCTTTTTCCTGGATTTCGGATTCATTTGCAGTCCGTCATAGGAATAAGATAGTATCGCTTTAGCAATGGCAGGTACCGAACATAAAGATACACGAATGCTCTTTGCCATGTGTTAACTTCGATCACAACATGCTAATGAAGGATCATACATTTACTCATGCGATACCTAAACATGATTTCTCATAAGAATATCTTTATTTATTATTTCATCGACAATTATTTTCAATTACATAACAATTTAAATTAATGTTATGGGGAAGGTGCTTATTGGCAAGTTAAAGCTTAAGTTCGTTTATATTGTTCAGCACTTTCCAAAACTTTTGTCATGTAGCCTGGATTTTCTGCCTACATTTTAGCTTTGCTTATTTATATTTGATTTTTCTCAAATTCAGAACGAAGACTTAAGATGTTAAAACTTCTAATCGAATCTGACCATAAATTTATTAAAACGATCAATCCCACGTCTGTGGGAAGCAATATAAGACGTATGATAATTTGGAATTCCAGCTTTCTTTATCATTTTTCTATGGACCTATAGTCACTTATCAATTAACGTCCGCCAAGACTCTTTGTGCTTTGATTGAATTTCATATCAGATGTTAGATACAAAATTATGTAAACAAGATATCGGGTAAGTTTATTCAATCTGCAGTATTAATGGGTTACGTCTCCTGATGGTTTGCAATGTTACAATACGATATTTATATGATTTTATCAGATTTAAGTCAAGTGTGATAAACATAATTATCAGAACATTATTTCAAAAGAAAACAGTATTTTCAGCATTATCTACTTCTATCTATCTGAGTTAAAATTTATGTCAGTAAAATCTTTTGTTGTGTGATTTGGTTATAAAACTATATGTGCTGGGTGTTTTGTTTTGTTGGTTGTATTTTTTTGTTCTTGTTTGTTTTTTTGATTTTGTTTGGAGGGGAGGGGTAAACAAATTATACGACTGCATTGGTCACCATTAACTAAAATATACACACATGTTGACTTAAGGCACATGAGAGGATCGACTGTGCACATTTCCTATTTTGATTTTGGGATTTCAGTCAATTTGGATTTGGAAGTTCATATTAAGAAAGAAATAGTTTCCTATCTACAAAGCATTTCATATATTACCTTAAATTATATTTAGCAAAGCCTATTCTCGAATTAAAACAAGAGTGACAACAATAACACATTTTACTCCTGTATAGCCCATGAAAATTGGAATTCATACAAACTCATCGAGTTCGTCTTGCTGTTATTTCATGACAACAGTTTATTAAAGGTCGTTTTGACTTTGTGCATTAAAATAATTACTATTTCATATTACGTATTCTTTGTATTTTACAGCCGGTTCTGTATAATCACATCGTTGGCTTTTGAAGACAATTATTTTCACGTACGTGTAAAGCTGTCTTCAGTATATTATTTTAAGAAACATTGATTGTTCATGAATTTGTTTCACATTACTCGTATTAAAAACAAAAATATGTTGCAAATTTTATTTGCACGATGTGAATAATGAATTTTGTAATGGCTGTCAACGATTTAAATGTTTTTATTTTAAGATGATAAGAAGTTCTGGTCGACTCGCCAATCACTCATTACTG
This sequence comes from Sinohyriopsis cumingii, assembly GCA_028554795.2. Classification (NCBI taxonomy): domain Eukaryota; kingdom Metazoa; phylum Mollusca; class Bivalvia; order Unionida; family Unionidae; genus Sinohyriopsis; species Sinohyriopsis cumingii. The sequence goes on from CM068838.1 coordinate 127,415,300, forward strand.
CACGTGACCCACAATCCACGCCTTGGTCTGAATATTATGGCCAAAGCTCGCCACTTGATATCGAGATTGCGGCATACGCACTACTCTACTACATCGAAGTTAGAAACTTTGTCAGTGCACTGCCTGTACTAAAATGGTTGGTAACGCAGAGGAATTCAAACGGCGGATTCCAGTCGACACAGGTTTAGATTGTTATCTTTATTAGAAAACAATAACTTAAGTTACATTCGTGTAACACACATTCACATACATACATACATACATACATACATACATACATACATGCATGCATGCATGCATGCATACATTTATACATACATACAGACAGAGAGACATACCAATACTTCAAATATTGAAACATGTTCCATGTATATGATATGTGTACAGTCTTAAATTCATTATTATCATTAAATGCAGAACAACATGCACATTATTGATTTAACTATAATATAAATATACCGTCTACACACGTTTATTTCACATATAATAAATTATGTCTTACATTTGTCATGCAGAAAGATTGGTGAGCGAGTTATAACCACTTTCCCACTCCATGAGTTTGCTATGTATGACCACAGGAGTCTGACGTTTTATCAATAAAGTACGGCAAAATTTCTGACAATATGAAATCCCCTTATCGGTAATATAAATAAACACAAGGAGTACAAGCGTGACCACAACCCTTCGCTCGATTCGACTTTTTCTCACGCGTCTTTTATCGCTTCAGAATGGCAAGAAGACTGAAAAACTACACATATACATTCAAAAGACAGTAACGTACCAACGCATATCTCTTAAATGACCATGTCCTGAATCCAATCCGGCGAATTAACCTTTATTTTCACCACTACGGTCAAAATCCCTTTCTAGCAAAATCGGCTAGATGGAAGTAGCACATTCTACCAGTTTCTACCCTGCAGTAAATATGCTGAATAACATGATGATAGTAATTTCACAAGATAAAATGTTTGTCTTGCTTTGTATTTCAGATTATATCATTTTATAATTTTATTTAAATTTCCAGAAGAGAAATATGTAGTCAAAAGTTTTGATAGTAGAAATAACGGTTGAAGACGTTATCACACTTCAAATGTTTAAGAATGATGCTGACCCGGTAAATTTAAAAATGTGTTTGTCTGTTGAATCATAAATACTGCATTTTCCTTTTCGTGCCAAGATAAGGTTGTATTTGGTATTGCTATTTACTTGCAGGACACTGTGTTGGCACTACAGGCAATGTCTGAATACGGACGTTTGATATCGGATGACCTTGATCTTCATTTGAATGTAGCTACCTTTAATTTCATTCACAACCTGACAGTGCAGCAAATGGATAAACTAGTCCTCAAAACCACTGAGGTAACTTTGTCACCTACAAAGCCTCATTTAAGTTTCTCATTTGTCTGTTTTCGTCCGTGTGATTCTGAGTGCCTCTCTGATGTTTGTTGTTCTTTCTCTGCGTTACTTTTAATAATCTAAAATACGTTTTTGCATTATCACTTGCTTCATGTGCTAATTACCCTATGTCATTGCTTTTATGCCCCAGAATAACTCTTGTACCATAGGTTTGATAGTTGCTGTGAACTAAATCCTTACTGTGATGAATTTCTTTGGTTTCGCCTTGATTGTAACCCAATCAATGGTTAAACATGTTATACTTGGAGTTTATCTTGTTCTTGGAAATGAGGCAGTTGTGGCAGTTGTAAAGAGTCACTCAGTTTGTAAAAATCCCTCAAATACTGTTCTTCTAGATTTTTTATCATTCAACATGTAGGCTTTCAAAATGTTTTTCAGTTTGAGTGAAAGTGTGCCGTTCTAGCTCATAAAGTTTCAAGAATACCAAGCTAGTTACATTTATGTACTATAGGCTTGCCATGCAACCACACTTTAGTGCCAACCAAAAAATCAATGTCGAAAAGCTCCGAAAAGCCACCATTATCTTTATCTGAGAGATAATAATAATAATGATAATAATAATGATGACTTTGTATAGCGCCTAATCTTTAGAATCTCTAAGCGCTTTACAACATTAGACAACGCAAATAAGATAAAAACATATATAACAATATTATTACAAAAACAAACACCATGAAATTACAAGAAAACAAACCATTAAAAAATAAAAAACATGCTGAAACTATTTCAGGTAGGAAACATTATTAGATCTTATAAATTTGTTCTTGCAGTCGACATAAGTGAGTTTTGAGAGCCCTCTTGAATGTAATCACTGTGTCTTTGTGTCTAAGTTCAGTGGGCAATTCATTCCACGTTGCTGGGCCTTGGTATGCAAAAGAACGCTGTCCATATGACTTTGTTTTCATAGTGGGAATAATGAGTATACGATTGTCAGAAGAGGAGTGTAAGTATCTTGCTGGTGTGTACACATGGGTGACATCGGATAGGATGTAAAAATACTAAATATTACTATGATCAGATATTGTGACAAAGAGTCTTTTCCTCCAAACCATTCACTTATTTTGTGATTAATGAGAATCAGTGTATTCGAAAAAAAAGTAAATTGTTGCTTACTTCGGGAAAATAACTATCTTTCTTTGATGACAATATACCGAAAACAGAAAAACAAGAACGACAGAACAGTCGAACACATGTGTTTACCCTCTCACAGTACTGAACTTGATTTGCATTTGGCAAACTACCATCACATTCTCCCATATTCTTGTTCATAGAAACAAAGGAATACAAGTGCAGTTGATATAGTTAACCAACTTTTCATGTTTCAGAACGACTGTCTAGTTATGCATCTTTCCGATATAATTTAATTTATGTGTGCTCCCTATACTTTTAATATGCAAGGGAGGGATATAATTGAATGCCTTCGTGGAAATTCAGGTTAAACCTAATGCACGATTACGATGGAAAATGCATTATTGGACAGAGTTGGACGCTGTGTTTGTGTTTTCTCAAACAGCTTAATCAATTTAAGGCAGACCAGTGAAATTTTAAAACAACCAAAACAACCAACTAAGACAAAAAGCAAAACTGACTTTATGTGAAGTATATAAATGTTGTGTTTTCCTAGAAAGAAAACTTCGCACTTTTTACTAGGCTTATATTTTAGAGCTTATTGTGTAACTTGTATTTTGCAATAGTTTCAACTCTTGAACAGCTACACACTATACATTCTAATCCCGAACTTGTTCTTCGTTTACATGTCTTATTTGAGTATCGTGGATATTAAAATTTCTACATCACTTCTAGAGGTCATGGAATTTATTATTTTTAAATACTTTTCATTGCTTTCTATGATCCAGGATCACCTCTTCAGGCTTATCACAGTTCTCATTGCGTTTAGTTTGTTTTGTATCTTTTTCCTGGAAGGACATATATTGATAAATGTGGGGCACTTGTGGATTTTCTAAAATTATATACTTTGCTTTCCTTGACTCGGCCTTATAGACACATGCTTTGTTTCATTTATGAACTTGTACATAAAATGTGTTGCCGCTGGTACTTGTGTAAAACATATCTCAGACACTTTAAAAGCTTCAAATATTGAGAAAAAAATATGCAAACACTACTGTTTGAAGATACCCGTTTCTGCTAAATCAAATGCAAACAATAGTTATACATTAACCTTAATAGTGAGATCAGTATGTGTCTGATCAATTGCACTAATTCTGCCTATTAAGTCAAGCCATTAGCATACATTCCATTGTAAAAAGCATACAGTTTCTATTAAATGTTCATACCAAGTAAACATTCCTGTATGATTTTGCTGGAACTTGAAAGGTTTCATTTGGTTCATCGTCCTTATTGTCGAGTTGGGTTATTTTGTATTCACTTTGGATATATTACTGTTATCATATATGCAACTGCGTACATGTCTTGTTGCAGGTGCCCGTTTCCTTCCAAACTGGCGTAGTCCCAGAACTGAATATTACAGCCACAGGAAAAGGAGCAACGCTGGTTCAAGTTGGTAGTCAACCTAATTTATTTTATTTCACAAAATCAAGAGATTACCCGATTGGCATGAGGTATAGACGTCAGATTTGTTTATGGAGAAGATATGCAGACGTTCTCAAGACTAAGGTGGAAACATTTTATTGTCACGAGTGGCGAACCCACTCGTTACAATGCAAAATGTTTCCACACTTTACGAATGAAATATGTCTGTATATCTAAAAAAATGTATATTTTGTTTTATTATATATTTATATTTTTAGAAGCGAAACCCTTGATGTGCAAGATTTCCTTTATACTGTGCAAATGCGAATAACAGATGAATTACTACATCTACAAAATCAAGTTTATACATGTTAAAATACGTTTATGACAGCAACGTTTTATAATTTAGCTTTTACATATCATGATTCAAATTGTGTATTTTGTCAAAACAATTACTGTATTCGTACAAAATGAAATTGTGTTTACACAGTTCATGCGCGGATTGATAACGTTGAGGTACGATAAAGTAGAAACATCACTGAGCAGTTGCGTTTGACAGACTTCAGAGAGTAGCATCTTTTAACAAAATCTTCATCAGTACTTTCGAGTCAAATATATCCTTAAATACAAAAGCTATCAAAGATCAATCTATATCGAAAACAATGATTTTGAGTTTGCTAGTTAGAATTCTTGCTCTTTATTTTAGTTATTTCTTCATTAATGTTATATTTTTATGTGGCTATGTCAAAACTAAAGTCTTGTTTGGTAGTAACCAATGCGTCATAATTTATATTATTATTTAATTTCGGTTTCCAATGAACGCTAATCAGTATAGACCGATTTATCCATCGTTTTCAACACAATATGATGAGAGTTGAAATTATTACTTAACAAATGTTATAAATCTAATCACGATTGTTGTTTCTTAAAAGTGTGTACCGTTTGTCGCAGATCATTATAGGTGTTAAGTGCTCTGTGGGTAATACAAGCGACAGGTGATGCAAATTGGGTCACTTACAGTTTCCACGATTGGCATAGAGAACAAACTATACAATATTGCTTTTAACTGATAGGAATTCGTTTTATTTCCTGTCTTGATGGAATCTCAGAAGTGCATAAATTTACACTTGTAGGGCTTCATTTGGTACATTTTAAGGTCTGTTCATCCGGCTGTGGAGAGAGAAAGCGTAGATAAAGAAAAGCCGAAGAAGAAGAAGAAGAAGAAGAAGAAGAAGAAGAAGCAATTGAAACAGGCCTAAATATTGAAATCCTTGCATGAATAACACACTTGCAAACCATTTATCGTCCAAATAAGTAAAATAACGTGTTCATCAAGGAAGGAATACAACTTGTCCTGTACTCCTCAGCAACTAGATTATGACATTAAATATACTTACAGGTGACACTGCTGTATCTGCTGCTTATTTAACACACTAAAACATAATTACCAACTTATATTAACTATTTTGAAACCTTGTCAACAAACCACTTACCTTGGGCTCAGGATGAAGCACTGCCACCACATCTTCCTTGACCATCTAATAAACCGTTTGCAAACTTTGCTATCGCCAGAGAAAGTTTGAATATAAAATCATTGATATTTCTGAAGCTATAGTATAAATTGTTACTCTTTTAGTTACAATCTAGTAATTTTTCTCAAACTTTTATGCGGCACTATTTTCTCTAAATTTCTGCGTTAATAAACAGCTGATTGTGTTTTTACTTCTACACTTCCCAACGGGTCATGCAGTGTATTTATTTATTTGTTTAGTTGTATATATTTATTTTGCATATGTTTCTTTGCTTATCTCCTTTCCTTTACGATCAAGATGGTTTTTTGTATACATTTGAACATAAGATCACATAGATTCTATTTTAAAACCGACGTCTTCTAAAGCATTTACAAGACCCCAAATTACATTCCCCATGTATAGAAAATAATTTATTTTTAGTGATATAAGGTATTTGCTTTTAATGTGTCCGTGTTATTTGTAAAGTCTAGCCACAGCTTATCTTACCAGCTCATATAATGGCCCATTGCTCTCTGCTTTCCTACCTTTATTGTCTACTGTGCATTTATGAGTTTCATTTAGGAAAGCTGTAGGTTCAGATTGATGTACACTTTGTCTCATCAGATGGTAATATCAATCGATTTTGTAGTTCTGCCATTTCAATACATTTCCTTCATGTCCGTCTTATACAAGGTGAGATCATCGGTTGACACAATAGCACCATCAATTTCAGAAACATCTTCAAAATGTTCTAGACATCCGCTGAAGAAACACTATCAAGATTTTGTAGCAGCATAAACTTGTATTTAATCAAGTGCACATAATACATTATCTACGTCATAAAAAGATTTTCAGGCGAATTATGAAGTTTATAAAAACTATTCTCAGCCACATATTCAGTTATTTAAATAGCTGAGAATGAACATAAGTCAGCTGAAAAAGAATATGGTTTTCATTGAAGACAAAAGTAGCAATAACTCGACTTCTTCAAAACCTGAAGAGCACAATGAGTAATTAGATTTAGCTATTGTAAAATGGAACATAGAGATACATGACACTAACAAAGAATTTACTAAAAAAGAATTCGAAACAGTGGACGGAACACAGATTAGGAAGGTAGATGAAATATTTATCAATACTAAATATGTAAAAGCATGGACATTTTTTGTTGCACATTACAAAGACATCACTGATTAGCAGATTGCTTCCAATAGACAACTTTAAAGTTTACAAAATAAACTGAAATGTTTATTGAATTGCTATTTTGATAGCAAGGAAACAAACTATCTTTAAAAGGCTACATACAATAGGTACGAAATAAAATCTGTTTTTAAATGATTGATACATTTAAAGTGCAGTGGGAGGCTTGGGGGATGCTGATGCATTTATGCTTTCAACTGCACCTGTAACAGTAGTGGTCAATACAGAAGGTGTTCATTACCATGCAATAAAGTAATCCTGGATGATTGTATATTTCGCATTATTTGCTATATTATCTTCAGAAAACGTCCTCTTTTTACCAACATGATGTCATTGGTTTTTAGTAACTTGTACTTGACCAGTGAAAATTATTTTTATGTTGATTTGGATTTTAGAGGTCAAAAGAAGGACATGGAATGAAATGACGAACATGAAGGTCCTCTATATTTACACCTTCAAGTTTTAGAAGTTAATATATGTTATTTTCTATCTCTTGTATAGTTCAAAGCTTTGTTTTTATTGCTGATAAAATTTAGTTTCTAATATTATTTATTAGTCTGAAATTTTCATCGTTTTGCTATGTTTTTGCTATGTTTTATCTTTGTAATTATTCGTGTGTTTATTTCATCTCTCTATTTTCATCCCTGCACATGTGCTTTTTGACGAGGTTTTCAATAGCTGTTAAATGTCAAATTCAGTTATCTTCTTTAATACGTTTGCATATGTGACCTGTCCTAAAATCCATCGTTCATATTATATTTAGCCACTTGTAAGTGACATGGTAAATCATCTTTCAAATGTCATCTGAATCACTTTTAAATTATGATGAAAAGTAAGTCATAAGATATGAAAAAATGACCCTAAAATATCACCAGATAAAATAAACAATTCAAGATCACACTGTTAAAAGGACATGCTGTCTGCTAGTTGGTGATTTAGATATGTTGTTCAACTGATTAACAAAACGTACAGAAAAAATGAAAACATTGTAAGTACAATTTATCATGTATTATTAAATTCTGCTTTTACGTTTACCTTAAGGAAACTAACTTAACGCTACATGTTAAATTGTGCTTATATTATGTGGTGGAGGTGTTCGTTTATTGATATAGACCGCAAGTATAAGCTATACTACTTATTAGCTTAAAGGGTTAATTCATCTCATGTGTTGGGTTATATTTAGACACATTCTTGTAGTGATCTTTCACTGTGTTAACTTGCATGGTCCCTAACGATTAGTGTTATATAGACCTTGCTATCATTTCACTTTTAAAGCTATAAACTAGACTATTTGTTAGTCAGATGAACAACATATCTAAATCACCAACTATTGTATCTTTTTTATGGACCAAATAATAGTTTCATGTCTGTTTTGAAGACGCATGTGAAAGAAGAATCATGTTGCATCTGTAAAACAGTACAGTGACGCCAGTGCAACTGCTCTAGATAGTGTGGATAAATAAATCATTTTAATGATTGTATTGCATTGCTAAGGCATAACATTATTGTACAGACCTAACGTTAACATCATCATTACAAAAATTAACAATAATATAATTACAAGAATCAAAAGTGCGAGTGTACCAATTTAACTATTTAAGTCAATTTGCACAAGGGAAATTATCACCTATTTCAAATTAATTTCTTTGAAATACATAACTTAATTGGAAACCGTCATGATCGATTGAGGACATAGTGTAATTACGGAGGTATAATTTCAGTTTGCATCATATGTGTGACTTCGAAGTTGCCTTTGTTTGAGAAACTACTTGTTTCTTTTTATAAATATATATAAACCTTCTTCATGCAACGTAGTTATTCTGAAGGCACACCACTATGACACCTCTGTCTGCGGCGGTTCAAGTCTAAGATTCAGCCAATGTGGGTATGTGAGAAAGCTTGCCAGTAGCTTCTCGTGGGTCGGTGGTTCTTTCCGGGGTTTTCCCGGGTTCTTCCGCCACCATTAATACTGGCCGCCATGTATAGCCTATCGTGTGCTGAAAAAATGGCGTTAAACCACAACAACAACAACAACAACACTATGAAATACAGAAGTTAATCCTCACCGTCTGAAGCTGTAAGGAAACAAAACTGGACCTATACCTGTTTTGGATACAAAATCTTGAACAAACCTTTGACAGTACGACTTGCCGATACTTAAGATGAATGCTTGTTATCACCAATGAGGATATCATCGGGCAATAGCTTTACAAGCTATAACAAGCTGAAAACAACTAGCACAATCAATGTGTTAAAGATCTTGAATAGGTATAGTGTCTTATATAGTGACCATTAATTTGCTTTCGTTCTTTCAACATACAGAATTCAGTTGCTTTTATGTCGTATAATTTAGTAGTTTCTATTATTAGATTGTCTGGTATATATGATCGTGAGATATTAGTCTGACGCGTCATCAGATAAAAAGTTCTGAGTATGGTAGAACATGTATAAGCTGCAGTTAGTTGTATTTTCACATCGTTACTCATAAGGTCGTTGTCAACAGTTATTATTATTATTATTAAATGATACAACAATAATGGTAATTTCCAGTTTAATAATGTAATTCATTTGTTGTCTTTGCATAATAAGATTGGAGTTTCATTTCTTGGGGGGGGGTTTGCTTTTTTATATAGGGAATTTGATTTTGCGTTTTGTTTTTTTTTTGTTTTTTTTTTAGATGGATTTATTTTTTCTTTTGGGGCTTTTCCACGAGCTTGCTATCTAATTCTATCAGTATTAGGGTTTATTCATGTAAGGATTATCACCCTTCAGATGTTTCTTTATGCGTTGGCTGCTTTTGGAGCTCTTCACCAAGACACTGTAATGCCAAAATACAGCACCATTACCGCGTGTTCTTAACTTTTCTTCTTTTTCGCAATTCATGTTCCTGCATCAATAGATAAGCATCGATATAAAATGACCAATGTGTTCAAATCGTTTTAAGTACAACTAGCAGGCGTTTTGCTATTCTCCGCCACGAAGAGATATGTCAAAAATATTTTTAAAAAAATAAAGGTTGCTGATATATGCGGTGTGACTGATGAACAAAACGTCCGATCTGAAGCAAACTCAAATTATATTTCTTTAAGAGTTTCTAAAAATGTAGGCTACATATTGTTTTTGGTATCACCTGCCAAAATCCATAGCGCCAGTCAGAAATGGATATATCGAATGAGCTATGTGGATATGGTTTTGAAGCAAATATATGTAAAGGTTTCTATAAACGAGGATAAAGCGTAATACATAGCTGAATTGTTGGAATTTTTAACATGTTCTTGCATTTCTCTAACTTTTTCAAATTTTTGCCGTTCAGATTTATAACGAGAAGGAATAAAGTCTTTCTTTTCAGTGTTTGGTTTTTCTTTCTTTGAATGGAGTAATTGTGTAAGTTTGTCAAGGATACTGAAGCGGTATACACTTTTACAAATTAGGATACTGCTTCACGCGCGTTAAGGTGGACTTTTATATCTTTGATAGGTGCACGTATCATTCAACGACGTGGAGGAAGAGAATAACACGACATATAACGTCAGCGTTAATTTGACCCGTGAGACGCTACGCTTTATTGTCTTGGAGACATGTGTAAGGTAAGCATCTTAATACGAAACCTAATACTTAGCATTCTTCACATGTTTTGCAACTTCTCAAATTTGTTTTTTTTTCTGCTCCGACATTTGTCTACAGAAATCATTCGTCACTGATTCTAACCTACTTTATGCATAATTTAAGTCCAGTAAGAAGACGCGCCAACACCTTTCTGACAGTTCATACTTTCTTCTACAAAATTGTTTCATAAAGATTTTTATGTTTATATGTATAAGCTTGTTAAAAAAAATCATATATAACCAGTCCCAATATATTTCCCTTATAGAACGTTCCACTTTAGTCTCTTTGGATTATATATATAATATAATCTATATAGACCCCTAGTGGCCGAGTGGTCTAAAGCGCTCAGCGTTCCAGATCACTGCCATCTCACTTCTTTCTGCGTGGGTTCGAGTCTCAGGCGTTAAACCCTACAACAACAACAATAATATATATGATTTGTCACATATATTTGAGAGAGAGAGAGAGTTATTTGGTTGGTTAGAAATTGTACAATGGCTTAATTAAAGAACCGTTTACTTGTTGCTATCAACTTATACTGGGTTTATGTGATATTACATATTGCATGTCTTGAATTGTATAAGTTACCTTTAATGTATTGCAAAGAGGATGCACTTTATACGAACTTCTTGGGGAAAAGAACCTTTGTTCTAGGTTTTACTGAACGGGTCATTTATCCAAGTGCTAACTATGTACATTTTTCATATTGCCAAGACGCAAGTAATATTTCTGAATCTTTGTATTAAGTTATGTCACACGCCTAAGCTTGGTTGATGCGGGTTTTTTTCTTCTAGATTTTATTGAACAGTGCTTTAAAGACACTGACTCGTTCCAAAGAAATGAAAGCATCATATGAGTTTCCAGTACCTGTCAACTCAAAGTTAAGAAAGCATTATATGAGTTTCCAGTACCTGTCAACTCAAAGTTGCTTTTGTACAAATGTTTCGATTATCTGAAGATAAAAGTTTTCCTGTCTAATCCACAACGTAATAGCCATGAAATTTGAGCCCTGAGCTCGGTTGTACGTTTATTCAATTTTAAATTATGATCCAGTTAGTTATCCAGTCTATTAATTGCTATCTTGCTACTGGAATTCCTTTTGCAAGTTGCATTATCGTCGTCTTTAAACAGACAGATTAGTCTCTGATACCGAAAAATTAATGACAAACAGATCAATCTTTCGCAAGTAATGTAAAAACCTGTACGTGTTCGCTAAATAGACAGGGTAAAGTAAGATCGAATTGCTATCATTGAAGACAAAACTGAAGTAATTTATGACTGAAATGTAACAATTCCGCATGATCGTCTGTGACCATGAAGATTATCTTTTGCCACCATTATATTTTGTTTTAGCTGGACACGAACAGGAAGCAGCGGAATGACGGTAGTAGAAATAGGTATACTAACCGGTTTCAGAGCCGATTTCGATGGTTCACATACCAACATTCCCAACCTCAAGAAACGAGAAGATAAAGACAGACTCGTTGTGCTCTACTTTGATCAGGTTAATGAGTTGCATTCCGTCAAAGATTAGCTAAATACTTTTTGAGAGAAAATGAGCATGCATTGCATTTAATTGCTCAGAAACAGTTATCATTTTATTACGTGGGTCAAGCCGAGAAATTAAAACTCTTTAAAAAAACAAAATCAGGACTGATGTAAATCCCTGATTTGCCCACACAATTACGGTAAATAGTACAAAATGTATAATAAATGCCATTACATGTACCAATTGTTCTGTTTGATACCAAGACATATTAAAATTACAAATTAATGCCAACAATAATGTCATCCTATTGCTTTACAAGTCGAGAATATGTATTGTGCATGATAAGTCATTCAATAAAAGAAACCAGATATTGAATGTGATGTAAAATAATAATGTCGGTCTTTTCAGTTCGATGGTCACAACTCATGCATGTACTTGGAAATGATCCGAACAGACATTGTCGCCAAGTCCCAGTCCGCCGTGGTTCGAGTTTATGATTATTACGAGCCAGGTAACATACCCGTCATGATCATTCCGCAATAAAAGGAGGGATTGCAGAATCGGGCCACTAATTTATTTCCCTTAGAACTTAATGTTGATATAAATACAAATAATGTCTGCATTAAATGGGCCTTCAAACAAGAAAAAAAACAAGACAAAACAAAAAACAAACATTTTTAGCCGTAAAAATTAGGTGTCTCTTAGCATTCAAATGGTGATTTATTTACTTTTTGGGGTCATTTATTTAGCCTTGTTTGTTCTAAACAATGGGGCTCATTGGTCTGCTCTTAATAGCATAGCCTAGCACCATATGCTACTTTGTCAGAAGAAAAGTAAATGCAGGATATAAAAATGGTTAGAACTCGATTTGTATTCCACCACCAGTAGATGGGTTCTTTGGCTGTACATGCAATAGTGGTACGATACATTGCTACATGAGAATATAGTAGGTAAGCTCTATGTGTGCTATACAGAAGATGAAGAGTAAAACCTTGCCTAAACAGTGTTCCGTACCACTGTAGTGTTCGAGCATCCGCACCCAAAAGGTATACATTTCAATCGATCTTTTGGAGCGTTATAGTTTTCTCTCACCTGAAGCTTGCTAATAGAATTTTGTCAGTAATATTTAAATGTTGCACGTTCGCTGCGAGCTGATTTGCCGTAACGGAATTTCCAACAAGTCCGTACCTATGCTCCGCCCGCAAGTAAATTTGATTCGAAGATTGTAAAGTCAAATATGATTGCTGCCTTAATTTCGAATACCATTTGTGCAAAATCATGTATTATATCAAAACTAGGTTTTATACCCGTCCTTGAACGGGTATAAAAAAGAATAAAAAAGGATAAAAGAAATTGGGATGAGCGAATGTAAAAGTAAGTTTGAACATAAAAAACAAAGTATTTTTCAAAAAATTGGGATGCTGCCCTGAGTTTAGAACTCACAACTTCGTGTTTGGCAGACGTATTGCCCTTCCCAAGATGGGAGTGATTAAAGAAACTTTAAACATAGAGATAAAAAAGAAAACCAAAAATGGGATGAGCGAGTCTAATATAAATTTTAAACATAAGTTTTAAAATAAACGTATGAAAAGAAACTTTGGTATTTCACATTGAGTTTCGAACATGCGACCTCTTGTTTGGCAAGCTGGACACACATAGAAAGAAAGACAGAAAGACAAATGTAGGTGTTGATATATGACATTGTTCAAATCTTCCGTCTTACCTAGCTCTTTGGGTGCCCCGAGTGGCCGAGTGGTCTAAAGCACCCTCCGTTACGGATCAATGTCATCTCACCTCTGTCCCCGTGGGTTCGAAACTTGGATTCAGCCAAAATGGGTATGTGAGAAAACTTGCCAGTAGGTTATTGTGGGTCAATGATTCTTTCCGGGGGTTTTCCCGGGTTCTTCCTCCACCAATAATACTGGCCGCAATGTATAGCCTCTATTGTGCTGAAAAATAGCGTTAAACTCTACACCACCACCACCAACAACAACCTAGCTCTTTGTGTTATAAACATTGAAATTGCAAAAACCTTTACAATAGTCTTTAAATACCATTTTTCTATTTGTATTAATTAAAAATGTTTGAAAAAGAAATATATAAAAGAATCAAATATTTTTTGTTTAGGGCAAGCCAGAGCAGGATTCCATCTCTTGTGTTCAAAGCGGATATTGTATAGGATTGGGGATAGAGGAGAAGATATCATAATCTCTCTACCAAAATACTTACTTTTAAAAATAGACTTTTGGCATTCTTGTCAAGGGTTCATTTGTTGTAATGGAAAATCGGGAATCTCCCATTAAACAATTTATGTCTTGCGTGGTGTATCATATTTTCTTGTATTTTTAACACAAGAACTCCATAATTACTGGTGGTAAACATAAATCCAGTTTGTCATGGATTCTTTCTGCCTGCCAAGTTTAAAAAATGTAATTGAAGGAGATAATTATTTATGTCTTTATAAGTTCAAGCCAATAAAGCAAAAGATGTTCACTGACTAAAATTTCACATTTTACTGGCTTATGTTAAGGTTTTGCATTTAGCTCATGACAACGTAGGCGTATTTGTATGCCATCATCATCGGAGAGAGGATATCGGACTTTTCCGACCTTCAAACCAAATTTGTGAATACACGGCCAGTAATAATAAACCTATTCCCAAAGCGGAACCTATCGTGGGTAGTAACCTGGCTGGATAAGACACCTTCTGAACCATTTTCAATGGCATCTCTGGTGCTCCTTTTCATACAAGACCTGCTTCCTCGTGGCATTAGCAACTGGAAGCAGAATTCTCGAAATACATGCCATATTAGCAGACCCGATTTACATGCAAGTTACGACAAAACGGGTCAGTCTTACTCATGACGGCATCTTTCGTTGCTAAGAACCGTCTTCTTTTCCACAGTATCTAAACTTTTGCCACAAACCGTCTGTCTCATCTGGACATATGAACTAAATGCCACCTACAGGACCCAATCCGGGCTTTCAGGTTATTCGTTAATACGAAAAGAGTCGTTGCTTCTAGGGAAATCACGCCTCTTGCTACTTCTCATATAAGGACAGGAGTATCAATCGGAACAGAATATCACATCCTGGAGTAAAGGGGTTATTCTCTCAGCATATAGGGAAATAACTACAGCTCAATGAACTTCTTTTCTGCACTTCAGCTCAAGAGGTTCGCGCAGTTGCGTCCAACCTAACATCAGACCGGAACTGTTCACTAACCGATATCAGTCAGGCTGTGGGATGGAGATCGGAGTCCACATTCTCTAGCTTTTACATCCGAAATACATCACCCTGGTAGGCCAATTCGATCTGGTAGGCCCTACATCATCAACCCAACAGGTCTCCCTTCCAGATCGATCGACAGCATCATAAGAGGCGGCTTAACAACTTCTACTGGATTTGCGGGGGTGGGGGTCCGCTTTTGAGGCCGCGCCCCGATAAATGGAGTCTCTTCCAGTCGGATTACCTAGAAGCTATCTTAGCACCTTAGAGGACCGGAGATGGTATCTCCGGCGTATGGGGATGAACGCTCTCCACCGCTTACCTATTCATCTAAGGTATTACAACAGTAACGTATCCGAAGAAGAAACCAATTTTGCCTAGCAAAATGTTTGTTCAAAAATACTTACCTAGTCATAATACACACACAGCCTCCCAGCCTCCCCGCAGTACAACCACAGAGAGCGTGTTCTCTGCCTCAGTAGTTAATGGATATTCTTGTACTGTGCCACCAAGTCTTATATGTCGAAGGGGAGATCACTCTGCCTGACCGCCAAATAGGACGGCAGGCGACTTTGAGCTCCCTTTAACTATACGTAGTCCATGTGAGGGCTGAATTTCCAAGGTAGTGGTAGTTCTCCTAACGTATGATTGGATAAGTATTTTCGAAGAAACAGTTTGATAGGAGAAATTGTTTTCTGTATTTCTTCCGCTCTGGTCGGACATGTATAGGTCATCGCTCTATACATGGTTGATTCAGTTGCATCCAGCGCATGCATATTTCTATAGGAAACATTTTTGAGTTGTGTATATCTGCATAAACATTCCATTATATTTAACTTAGATGCTCGCACGGGTAGCCTATGCGACTTCACCAGTGAGGCTTGGGCTACATTATTTATATGAGTGCATATTTTTGTGCTCTTAAGAAACTCATTATATATGTTCAATTCCGCCGTCTTTTCTAGCACATACAGGTGAGTTTCGTTTACCATGGTATCCTTATCGTTGGAACGCCGTGCTTCAACGATTCTACCCGTGCGGGCCGTCCTTGACCTTCCCTACAGGTAGCATTGAATCGAGATCGTCTGCTACCACAATTTTTCCATCCTACATGTAGTATTGTCTTTATATGCTGCCTGTATGCTTCATTGCTTTACGAGACACACCAAAGCAAGTTCTGGTTCAACCTTTACATGGTTTAGTTCTGCACCGGCATTGTGTTCGAAAGACAGGTTCACGGCTACAGTTTTAAACGTTTTGCTCTATTTTGTCTTACATATTAGACCTATGGACAAAGCGCAAACAATAAACCACTCCAAAAATTAAAGTCACCAGTCTGCATGCCGACTTTATCCTCAGTGTGAATCTATATGGGGACAAGGGAGATAATTCATCGTACCCTTTAGCCACGAAGCGCCGGACATTGACAGCCTCCAAAACAGCTCCGGCATCAAAGTCAATATTATACAACTCAGCATTTTTGGAACTCCCTCTGCCTTGCCTCCTCGTGGTCCGACTTGATTCCTCTTATGGAACAGCGAGGGACAAAGCTAACAAACGGCCAAGTTCTCTCTCATTCAACAAACATAGGACAGGTTACATGGGTCAAATATACCATAACCCGTCCCAACTGATGATCCTAACGATATCCTCCTCACACAGATGGCATATTTACTCACTTCACACCACAAGATGATGCTTCTTGTTCTTCAGTCCCGTCAAAAATTCTATACTATCCGATGGCACAAGATGATTCGACCTTCTAAGCCTCCATTGAGGACGTTTTGCGCCCCCGAATCTTTGTCCACCTCCTCCTCCCACTCCGTCAACAACATGCACTACAGCTCCAACATCTTGATATTATGACCGAATAGAAGATTCCGAATTCAGTTACTTTCGCAGTCTGGAAGAGTTACAGACGTTCTGACCCCGACTTCATCATCAGTTCGTCGGCGGTTCTTAAATTTGCGCCCATCCGCCCCACTCCAACAGTATTTCATTCAGAACCCCAGCAGTTGACAGCCATTCTACGTACGAGTGGATCAAATGGCCATTGTTGACACTCGGCATTTAGTGAGCAATATCGTCACCTTGACTTCGTTTGGGCTTGCAACCTACGGAACACATCTTATCATCTCCCATTCCGAATATCTCAGTGCATGCATGGGAGTTAGTCTCTGCCCGAAGGACCCCTATACGGCCAAGAAAAGAGCACAACCTTTATCCTTTAACCTTCTGATTTAATATCCCAATGGATGATATCCACACCAAACCATTAAGGAGACACATTTCACTCCCTCCCACAATCACACAGTCTATACAGGGATAGTACGGTAAAACAACAAAATGACCCAAGGGCCACTCGTAGGACACGAACCTCTGAGAGCCGTCCTATCAAAACTGCAGCCATCGTCAACTTTTCTGCATACCAAGTGTATATAGCACAGATAGGGTTCTATCGTTCGTTCCTTACCTTTTTCTTTGTCCCAACGGCAAACAACACTCTACGTCTGATCATTTGCATAAGCGCCCTCAATCCATTCATCTGCGCCCCCTGGTTCCCACTGGAAACACCGCAGCTCATTTTGAACGCCAGCCATGAGGGAATCTTTGCGAACACTGAACTTAGAAGGCGGATATTTTCATGTCTCTATTCACAAGGCTCCGATGATGTTTCTGTGATTCGCCTACAAAATCATGGAACTCTTGTTGGGGATCAACGTCAACTGCTGGGTCTTCACTGGTATGACGAACCGAGTAATGGCGCATGTCAGGACCATTTCTGTGACGGCAACATCAAGTTACCTGGATGACATCGTGCAGCAACATCAAGTACTTAGATCTAGCAATACATGATAACCCTTGTTATCAATCTGGATTGTCATCAGCAAAGAAATATCCGACCGAGTAATCATATCAATGATTTGTTCACCTAGGTATATAATTCAATACAAATGCAACATATTTCGCCTCCTTCGGGATAGGGCATTGAATATTTGACCCACGGTAGTACATTTCATTCGATGAAATTGTATATGCACGGGAATCCCTTCACCTACTAAGCTTGCTCAGTGCGATAGAGGACCTCATGGTCGCCCTCTTATACGCCATTGCTAATGTTCCCTCTGCAAGAATGGAGTTCTTTAAAGTTGCCTACTGGATCATACTCTCACCATCTGAACCTAATTGAGGTGTCGTTTGCTAAATTGGAAGCAACCTAATTTAGCTCATGTCTACGACCATACCTACAGGATGCTAGCGGTTCATGCTCTCCCCAGGAACGATATCTTTATTAAATAATTCTAGAGAGGACAGCCATTGTGAAAGACTTTACCGGTGGTAGGAATATTTGCTTTTCAAGGTAGTTCTCATTATGTTCGACAACTCGATAGTACTGACTTATCTTAAACGACAAGGAGGAACCCCGTCCTACAATGGCGATTGGTTTCCAACGACAAGGGAGGACCCCAGTCCCCACACCTTTGCGTCATGATTTGGGATTTTCTAAAGTAGTGTTGTTGTGAACTAAGACAAAAATGTTCGCCATATCCCGGGACGCTTCAACGTACTGGCTTACTTTGTGCATGGAACAGTCAACTAGTACAGAAGGAATAGTCGCTCCATCCCTAGGTTCTTACTCAAATCTCTACCCGATGAGACCGACTGACTCTCATTTTTGTCTTTCCCGTCACAGACCCAAAAACATGGGGAGTCACGCTCTATCGTTAGATTGGACCTACCTGAACATATTCTCCTAACTTGCAACACCTCTGATTCTAAACGTGATACAGAAAGCAAGGGAATCAGCCTAACGACACGACAGCATCGCACCACTCTGATAGGAACACTTGTGGATCAACGACCTCATTAATCTTGCATCGGAAACTCCGTGGAAGATTCGGGTTTTCATTCATTTGCACAAACTAAGACGGCAGTAATTCCAACAAGAGCTCCTAAACCTGTACGTCTGGATATTATCAAACAGGTCTTCAGACTTAAATAATTCTCGCCATTAGTCTTGGAAACAATTGCTCATGAAAGCATATGAAGGCAAATGACACATTTTTACCAAGTGGCCCTCAAGCGAACATATCATACCTTTCCATGCATCTATCCCGCAGACAGCTAATATTTTCCTCTGGCACTTCCAAGAGAGACAGGTAGCACCGATTACGATCGAGGTTACTGAGCCACGATCGCTGACACCTTTCGTCATCATGGGAGAGAGGATATTGAAAGCACAGGACTTATCCTACCTTCTCGCCAACTCAGCAAACAAGGCCAAATACGTTGTGCCCAAAGCGGAACCTATCTTGGGTATTAATCTGGCTGGACTAGACACATTTTGAGCCAGATAAAGGACATCTTTGCCGCTCCTCTTCCCATAAGATTTGCCTCCTTGGGCCGTTAGCGAAGGCAGACAGAATTCGCAAAACAAATGCCCTATCAGAAGTCCCGATTTACATGCAAGTTCCGACACAACGGTTCATTCTTACTCATGATGGTATTCTCTTTCATCACGGAGAATCGTCTCCCTTCCACAGGTAACCAAATTTTTGTCCTGAAACCTCTGTCGCCTCAGGACACATAAACTAAAGGCCACCTACAAGACACAATCCTTGCTTTCATGTCATACCTTAATAGAACAGAGCGTTTTCGTCGACGGAGATCACGCCCTATTTTACTTCTGATAAAAGGATAGGAGGATCTATCAGAACAGATTAAGAGGGTTATTCGCTCAACATAGACGGAAATAACCTCAGCTCAAATGAACTTGTTCTCCACTTCGTCTCACGAGGTTCGAGCTTTTTCCCCTACCGTGCATCAGACTGGAACCAATTGTCTAACCATCATTCAGGCTGTGGGGTGGAGATTGGAGCCCACATTATCTAGATTTTACTTCCGAGATCTTTCATCTCAGAGGCCCCAATTCGATCTGATAGGACCTATATCCTCAGCTCAACAGGTCACTTTTCCAGATCGATCGCCAGCTTCTTAATTCGCGGCTTCACGACTTACTTGGATTTTGAGGAGGGAAATGTCTTTCCTTATGAAGCCACGCCATGAAAGATGGATTCCCCTCCAGATGGGTTACCTTGAAGTTGTCTCGCATACCTTAGGGAACCGGAGATGATATCTCAGCGGTAAGGGGCTGTACCGTTCTCAACCTCTTGCATATTCTATTTGGAGAAGAAACCAATTTTTTTCTAGTAAAATGTGTTTCATTGAGAAGACTTACTCAATAATAATACACGTACACCCTCCCAGCTCATCTCGCAGTTACCTCAACAGAGAGCGTTCATTTCGCTCCAGCAGTAACTAAGGTATTTTTAGGCTTTGCCACCATGTCTTATCTATAAAGGGAGATAACTCTAGCTGACCGCCACATGGGTCGGCAGACAACTTCTAGCTCCCTTTAGCTAAACGTAGTATCTGGGTGGGCTGGGTTTTCGAGGTAGTAGTATTTCTCCCACGGTTGGGTAAATATTATCGAAGACACCTACTTTATTAGGTAAAAAAAAATTGTTTTTTTCTAGTGTAATTTTTAAATGGAATGATTTTAAGAGCTTTTTAATCGTTTTTGTATTTGATATGTATATTAGAAATATTACGGTGCTGCTGGCGTTCTTTTCTTTATTATTTTTGTGCTTTATGTTGTCAAACTTTTTGTTTCTTTGTTTGTTTCGAGGTTTCAGAATATCATTCAATGCAATACTATACTTTGGAGCTTGTTCGAGTCGAACAATGCCCTGTAATAGCTATTAATGTTTAAATTATCGCGAATTAGTTGCACATGCTGCTAACCAAAGTGGAATTATATTTCTTCATTATTCTTAAACATCTGCCATGATGCGGAAATCATTGAGAATACGATTCATTCTTGGACAAGATATCTGTCAAAACTGTTGTTGGAACGTGGGCAATTAAATGTAAGAATTGAATCATTATTCTGTAGTAGTAGGTAGTAAAACAAATACCATTGCAGGTCGAGTTCATGGTGATTCATGTAAGAAAAATTGTTTTGTAACGATACTATTTAGTCCAATACAACATAATTTAACCAATATTAATGAACTGATTGTGCTTGTTAGTGAGGGAAATTATACTGAGTTCAAGCATGTCAAATGTCAAGTTATTCAGGAATGAAAGATGGTTTTCAAGCGATAACTTTAGGTTTAGAACAAGTACCTTAAGTAACCTTTGTAAAGGCGCTTTGCGTGAGTAATACGCCTATCGATTTCTTGAATCAAATGGTCGAAGGTCAGAGGTACAGTGAAACTGGAAAACAAATGCGCTCGGGGAAAACTGGAATCACAAAATGCGTGCCTGAACCAGACCTAATGGATAATCCTGCGGTTTCGACAATGAACAAGCTAAGGAGCTGAAAAATATGTGGACGAGATCACTGTGACTCAATAAATGATATGCCTCCAAAATCAGAGAACTGTTGCGTTTTGGGGCGTATGGGGTAAATGGTCCAGTTCAACGTTAACGTCACTGTTACCAATCGGTCGATATTGTTATATCAAGGCGTGACCCACATATAGTATTATTAAAAAAGACTATACTGCTTTGAGAAGTGGACGGAATATAGGGTTCACTTCATGTATTGGTGTGTTCGTCTCTATTCTTCAGCTTGTCCCTGTCTGCCATATGGTACTTCACCTGGATATCAAACTTGCACTATGTGTGCACCATGGAATGAAATTTTGTCGCGGATCAAAACTGATCTGATGTGAACTAGTTTTCAGGATCTGTTACATGTTGTTACACAATTATTTTGTCCTTTAATTATACTACTTGTCATCGAGTGCTTCTAAAGTTACACTAAAGTGCATTGCATGATTGCAGAATGGGCGAAATACTTTTCAGGATATATAAATAAAATGGCATAACACTGTATCCACCCTCAACTCCAACTCGTATTCTACACTACGTATTGACATCTAACTTGCAGTGTGTATGTGTACATTTTAAGAAAATGTCGTAATCTACTTTCCAGGATACAATAAACATTGCTTCAATTCCAAAAGGTGTGGTCTCCAAATTTAAACTAATTTCTTCTTGTAGGATACATGATCTTTGTGAGCCAGGACTGTGTCAGATTAACCCACTTAAAAAAGCTGAAAACGAACTGTTGACAGTTTGCTCACAGAATCTTTGCATCATTTTGTTGCTTCAAAAACGTCGATGAATGTGCGGAAATTACCGAGATTTCCTGAGAAGTAACGCAAAGCCCTTTGTCTCTTAAAGAACCTAGGGCTTTCATTTCATTCTTGATAATTGCTAAATGGCCTGTTAGAAATATGTTGTCGCTGAAAGGTATTCAAAATATCCTAATTTCACAACTTAATTTTAGACGCTTGGTAAAACTTGTTCCAGGCTGTATATACGATTTTCACGTACTCCCCAACACCGAGGATGCACCATATAATTGACGTGTATCAAACTGACCACCTTTCTAGGATGTATGAAATATTGCTTGTATCCGTGCTCTGATTTCCTTTTCTTTTTAAGTTATTTGCTTAATCAATATTCATTGTATGCTGCTCATAAGATAAATGTGGGTCTAATACTAAAATTACGTTAATGAGTTATAGTCTGCGATCTATTGAACACTGCGTTAAATATACTCACTCGTGCGCACAGACGCTGCAGCATCGCTTGAACTCTTATAGACTTACAAGTCTAATTTATTATTATTATTATTATTATAGGAAATCGCGCAGTTATGTTTTATGAGTCCAGACTGCTGAAAGACAGCGGTATATGTGACATTTGTAGTGATGACTGTGGATGCAGAGCCGTGAGTATACGTTCGTAGGTCATTGTTGTAATTGGGCTATAGAGATAGCATTCAACTATAAATTAATGGCATGAGCCGTAAATTTAACCGAAATGTAATTCAACTTGTAATTTCAAAATTTCATATTATATTTTCAGCATGTTAACTTCGAAACGTTAACATTTGGCATCGACCTTTTAGAATGTTTACTTTTGATTAATGTTGAATTTTCCGTGTCTGATTTTAACTTATAAGATATACATGTAGAGATCTTAAGTGCAAAAGAATATATTTAAAGTCATGATGTAAAGTACCAAATTCACACTTGAGAATAGCAGCATCCGGGAAAATGCAATCTTTACTGTAGCGTGAATATGAGATCACGTGTGTGTGTGTGTGTGTGTGTGAGAGAGAGAGAGAGAGAGAGAGAGAGAGAGAGACTAGACTTCTTGCTCAGATCTTTATACAAATTTTAAAACTGCGTAATCATAAACGTCGTTAAACGTCTATTAATATCGTTAATTGTACATATTTCCTTCAGGGCTGATACAAAGCTAGTTACAATGCTTTATAATATGAAGACATGGATCAGTTTAATTTTCTCCGTTTTCATCGAAACTTTACGGACTTTTTGCCCCTGTTGGATTTAGAGACCTAGTATCCATTTGCTTTATATTGACAAACGTCGTAGGTGGCATACGTATTGTACGCACACATTTCTTGTTTTATATAACATTTCAATTAAGTGAATTATATCTATTCATAAATGAGTAATATAAAATTATGCAGGCCATAATTACAGGCTGAGAATAGTGTGGGTTTGGTAATATTGGAGTGGTGAGTGATTCAACGATAAATTAATTTTGTGTTTCTCTTTTTCACTTAATTTTCACTGACGCAATTCCTTAAGCTTGTTAAACTTTAGTTATTTTTCATATCTGAGTTTTACTTCTGAAGTATTTTAAATCTGTAATTAGCTTGTCACCTCTTTCTTCCAATGACGTGTTTGATATGACTATTATTTAAGGTCAATGGTATGCCTTTTTCAACACACATTAGATACCAGGTTTGGTTGGACAGAGCCCGCTGTAAAATATTTTGCCTTACAGACTTTTATGGTCAAGAAGCTATCAATAAAGTGAGCAGTTTGCGAACATATGCTCATTACACTGGTTTACAATTGTTTTAGAAATCGTCTGCTTCAGAGATAAAATGTACTCTTTATTATGGATTTTGATCTGCCGAATTCAAAGATAACAATTAAGACGACTGATAACCTACTGTTTCCAAGATGTTTAAGATTTTACATTTTACGTCTATGTATATTGTGTAGCGTTTTAATCGTAAATTACAAACCTAGTTTTTTTTCATGTGTTTATGGTTGCTTTACATGATAATATCTCACTTGTTCTGTTTATGTAACGCTTAAAGAAAGCAAAAGGGCTATATAATTTAATTTATTATGAAACAAAGGGCGAAAAATGTTTATGCATAGATAAGTACATAATTTAGTCCTTATTTAGTATCTACTCGGCGCTTCTCTGTTTGTCTCTTGTATTTATTAAACGGAGCATTTATTGTCACTGTCCAGCAATAGTCTGCAAGCATAAATGGGCTCTTATATGCCCTGATAACGTTTCTCCATTGTTGCAATGTCCTGGTGAAATCGCTTGCCGTGCTCGTCGCTCACTGTTCAGCAGTTCGGTGGAAAAAGTCTAGATTCGAGTGCAAAAATGTATCTTTAGTGACGTGTTGTAACCAAGGCTTTTGCGTACCTTGATGAGGTTTCTACAAACTCCCTGTAGTTGTCTGCCTTGTTGTTGCCGAGAAACTTTGTCGCCACTAACAGGAAGGCTTTCCATGCCGTTTTTTCCTTGCCACTCAAAGCACGGTCAAATGCATCATCTCGAAGAAGTTCACGAATCTGAGAAACTACAAAGATACCTTCGTTTATCTTTGCGTCACTTAACCTTGGAAAGTTTCCACGAAAGTATTTGAAAACAGCTTGTGTTTTGTCAATGGTCTTGACAAAGTTCTTCATCAGTTCCAGCATGATGTGAAAAGGTGGTAACACAGTCTTCCTTGATTCAACAAGTGGTCGGTACGGAACACTTTTCCTCCCAGGTTCCAATGACATTCGGAGTGGCCAATCTCTCTTGATGTCGTAGGAATCTCTTGCACGACTATCCCATTCGCAGAGAAAACGGGAGTACTTTGTGTATCCAGTCTGCAGACCAAGCAAGAGAGCGAGAACCTTCAAATCGCCACAAACCTGCCACTAATGTTGATCATAGTTTATGCACCTCAAAAAAGCTGTTGAACGTTTTCATACGCTTCCATCATGTGGACTGCATGACCAGCTGCAGCTGATGGCAAATCATTGCCATTATACAGCAAAACAGATTTAAGTCTAGTCTTTCATGAATCATTCAACAGTTTCCACTCATCTGGATCATGAACGATGTTTATCGGCTACCATCACACCATTGATGTTGCAGGCTACAAGATCACCTTCCATGAAGAATGGGACAACATCTTTTTGGCGGTCACGGAACATGGACACTCTAAAATCGCCTACCAGGAGATTTCACGACTGTAATCTGTAGCACATCAGCTCTGCCTTACTCTTGGATAGCTCCAAGTCCCTGAAAAAGGTCATTCAGTTCACCTTGTGTTATGAAGTATGGTTCAGAGGAGGAGGATGGGAGAAAATGTGTCATGTGACATTGATGGTTCAGGACTAGAAGTTTCATTCTCTTCCTCTTCTGACTCAAGTGAGAACACCATGGAGTACTGGGCGTATAGCTAGCTGATGGAGTGTTTGGACAATGCACAGCCAACTGCTTCTTCTTTGACACACTTTTCCCAACTAGAGGCACCATGCAGAAATAACAATTGCTGATGTGATCTGTTGTCTCTCTCCAAATCATTGGCACTGCGAAAGGCATAGATTTTCTTGTCCTGTTCAACCACAGGTGAAGATTTGTTGCACTAGTGTTGCAACATATATGTGGTACCCATCCCTTGTCCTGATCTCATTTTAAATGATCGACTGAAATTTGGAGCTAAATGAACTGGTGCACTCTTAAGTATGACATTTAACTTATCAAAATCCTCCTCACATTTGTCGGACCAGTAAAACATAATTTTCATACTCGATAAATTTTTCAGTGGTTCAGCAGTGCTGAAGCAAACTGGAACGAAATTTTCTATCAGATCCAGCCATACCTAAAATCGTATCCGTTGTGTTTTTTAACTGATAGGCACAGTGAATTCAGAGATAGCCTTGATCTTAGCAGCTATAGGTTTAAAGTGTCCATGTTCCACGATAAGTCCTACAATTGTAACAACAGCACGGAAACCCCCACTTATGGATAAATTTAGAAGTTTGCATCAGTGAGTTTATCAAAGAATTTCCGAATCGTCTCCAAGTGGACCGCTCCGGTGGCCTAGTTGGAGCGTCCGCCTCGGATGCGAGAGGTCGTAGGTTCGACCCCCGGCCGAGTCATACCAAAGACTTACAAAAATGGTACTACCAGCTGCCTCGCTTGGTGCTCAGCATTAAGAGGTTCGTGTTAGGAATGGTCGGCCTGGTGTCAGGATAATGTGACTGTGTGGGACATCATGCTACAGGACTGAGGCATGATGCCCCAGTGCTAGACATCACTATAAACTGCCACATTGCAGACATCATAGCGATATGACTGAAAAATTGTTAAAGCTACGTTAAAAATCCAAAACACATCACATCACAACAAGTGATCTTTCCACGTGCCCTTGTAGATGATGGCATCATCGATGCAAGCATCACGAATATCTAGATGACATGTAATCATGTTCATTAAACGTTGAAAAGTTCAAGGCGAACCTTTTATCCCAAACAGCATCACCTTATACTGATAAAGTATGTCAAGAATACCAAAATTTTCTTTTGTCCTTTCTGTCCATGGAATTCGCCAGAATCTTACAGAAGTTAAAATTTCGGTTATATATTTATTATTTTATAATTTTGTCAATGCAGTCAAAGATTCTTGGCAATGGAAATGAAAGTTTTGTCACATGATTCACTTTCCGATAGTCACTTCACATGTGGAAAGTATTATCTGACTTCGGTACAGGAATGAATGGTGAGCAGTCAATTATGTTAGGTTCTATGAAATAATTTTTCAGCAAATACTAAATTTCTTTTTAAAACATTCCTGTTTGAGAGTGTTCACCCTGTACTGATGCTGCTTCACAGTTGAGGAGTCTACAATTTCAACGTTATGGAAACAACTCATGTTCAAGAAATAGCTGCGTTAATTCATTCTAGCTCTTTTGTTGCAGATGTGAAAGTTTTGGTCCAGATTATTCACAATTTCTGAATTCTGATGATTTCTTAAACTAAAGTCATTACAGTCTGATTACATTCTATAGCTTAAATTCCCACTGTGTGGACCAAAATGACCGCACGATTAATTTTGCTATCTCTATCTACATACTCCTTTGGCATATTTATATGACAAGGTCGATTTTACCGCCTCCCATGTGTATTAATAAAATGATTTAAATCACTCACTCACTTTTCAACTGTGAAAGGACCATAAAACTTAGCCTGAAAAGGATTTTAAGGTAAGGGCAAGAGAGAAAGAATTATATCACCAGGCATAAAACTTCTTTCCTTTGTATTTTTATCATACCTTAATTTCATTTTTGGAATGAATAGCGTGCAGATTAGTTCCAGCAACTTCACATGCCTTTGACAACCTATATTTAAAATTAGAAAGAGTCGACAAGGCTCATTTTTGTATCTTCGATTAAAACAAGTTTGTCATTTAAACTTTTAAATTGTCCACGGACGATTTATTCAAAAACTAGTTCAAAGTGACTAAATCATAAAGACTCCTGAACTGATTACCTAACGGCAAACAACGGCAAAAGTGAACACTTTCGTCCCAATCCTTTTCAGTATGAAAATAATATATCCGATTTATATTTATCACAGTTTGATAAACTCTTTCTAAAACCCTTTGAATTTTAGAGTGATAGGCAGAAGACTTGAATTGCTGGAAGACTAATTCACACACAGCTTGCTGGAAAATTCTAGACATAAAATTTGACCCTTGATCAGAATGGATAGATTTGGGCAGGCCAAACTGAGTAAAACAAAACTTTATCAAAGCTTTTACTATGGTGTTAGTTTTAAGATTCTTTAAAGGAATTGCATATGTGAATCTTGTAGAAAGAGACATTACGGTCAACAAGTACTGGTTGCCAGACTTGATCTTGTGTAAGGAACCGACACATTCTACCAATATTCTCCTAAATGATTTGTCAAATGCAATAATAGGTCACATATGACCCTTTAGGTATCTTCCTCTACAGTATTTACAAACATCACTTAATGTTAGGCCAATAGAATGATTCAAAATCTAGCGATACAACAAACAAAATAAATGATCCCTATATAAATATCATATGATTATCCAAAGGAGTTTTATGGGTCAGACTAAAATTACTTGACTATATGACTTTGGAACAATAACTTGATAGTTCACTGACAATTCGTCACCAGCAAGTATATCAGGTAGTCTCCAATTTCTCATAGGGAGCCCATGTTTTACAAATACCTAACGGGTACTGGTATGGCTTCAGTTTCGCTAATAGCCTTCTGAAACAAACTGAGATCTCAGGATCTTGAACAATTCTGACAATGCAAAGTTAACGTAGAAAAATAATGAACATAATAATGTCCTCTACTTTACCTCAGTTCACAATTAACATTTTTTAAAAATAACCTATCATCTAATGGAAATGTTCATTCTGGTAGATTCCAAATGTTTGAAAGATAAAATCTTTGTTATAATTAGAAGGTCTGTTACTAAAATTATAATATAACATGAGATAAACAACCGGTGTATCCGCGATTTCGTGATGAATTTTAAATGTTCTAGACTGAGATGGAGATAAACATGTTGTTTACAAAACCAAAATCAATGATTCAGGTCAGAGCAAATAAACTTGATTTTTGACAAGGTCAAGTCTAAAATACAATTATCTGTTGGCTATAATGAATACAAAACTAACAAACAATGCAAATAAAATTTACAAAAAACTAAACATCTTTAAAATGCAAAAAAAAGAAAAGAATTTGCATCATATACGAACAGAAAATGCGTGCATATAATTAATATATGCAAACAATATGGAGGGTAACCTCCGCCATAAAATCATGATTCCCTTATGCTTCTCAGTATGCTGGCATCTCGTGTATTGCCATCAAGGTTCCAGCTTCAAGATCAAGATCACTATTCTTGTGTTTTTATTCTTTCTATGCATTTGCCTGTAATGCCTTTGCGATCGAGTTGTAAAGCCAGGCTATTTTGCATGTGTGCCCAGCAATTTTGCAGTACTGTCTTAAAACCAATAGTCAGATTTGTCATCTTACCATGATAGGTAAAGAACATGCATTGCAGGGTAACTATTAACAAAGGGCGTAATGGACGATGCTATAAATAAAAAATGTTGGTTCCTTATTTCGGATAAAATTATAACTATGTATTTTCTCCTCTCCAGATCATCGGAAAGTGAAGACAATGAAAGGTTCGATCTCTGCAGCTGCCTTCATCAATGTACGTGTTGATGCTGTAAACAATAAATACTTTTGTGAATAAACTTCTGATTTGATTTTCGTTTTAAACGTGTTTTAGTGAAATAATATTACAAGGCAATGAGGTCGTACTGTTCTATCAGCTCCCGTTGAATTTATATTTGAACAGCGTAGTAAATAGTAAACGACAGCACCAAAAATCAATCGCATGATAACATGTTGTAAACAAAGCAGATATACTGGTAAAGAGATAATATTCCAGCTTAGTTATTCATTGTTTTTCTCTTCATTTATACTACACTAGTATTATTCATTCTCTCTCTCTCTCTCTCTTGCACACCCACATGTGCTCTGTTGGACTTTAATATATTAAAAATCGTGTTAATTTGCCTTTCAAATAGTTGTATATATATATATATATATATATATATATATATATATATATATATATATATATATATATATATATATATATGAGAGAGAGAAAGAGAACTATAAATATACAACAGGTAGAACGGAAAGTGCTATCCCTGGATTCCATTAGAAGATTGCTTGATTATAGTAGGCAGAATTAATATTTTAATACAAATAATACTATCATACAGGTTTGAGAATTTTTAATTCGTACTCTACGAAGATTCGAATCCTGGTTCGCGGGTAACCGGCAAATATCGCCTTGCCTGCCCACACGAGCCCATATTCCTTCACGACTAAGCACACATCACCAAAATATGATGTTAGTCAATCGGTCTTAAATATGCACACAATCGCAAGACGACCTAGTAATTAATTGTCGTGATAAGTTTAGCACCATAGTAATAATAAATGACGATTATATTTAAGAAGTAGAAAGACAATTAAAAGATGAAAAATATTAAACAAAAATTTCCTATAATCCTTCTGAAGAAATAAAAGAAAAAAAATAAGCAAATGTAATAATCAACTCTCTATACACATTGGCTCCATATATGATGAACTAGATATCTTCTCCTCCAAAAATACGCACACTTCAGTTTTATATTTTACCCGAAATAAATAAAACTGTTGATAAGTCACTACCTTGAGGATCTCCAGGTGGACCATATCCCGTTGGAAGCATACATATCACATCATCTCTGTATACATTTCATGGTACATCTTGAAACAGTTCTTGAGGTTTTTGTCCATTTCCTGACAAAATATAAAAAGGAATCAAAAGTTTACAACACTATTATTTTAATATGGGTCAAGGAAGTAACAATTAAAATTGTATCACAAATCTATAGAGTTTTTCGTTTACAATGCAAGATGAAACGATTGAATGGAAAGTTTATTCAACGAGTGGTATATTAAAGATACAGCGTACGTACTATACATGTATTTATTTATATCACATCCAAAGCACATATTTGCCCTTTGAAATGAGTTAAGACTGATTACGTGGAGTTGTGTATTGACCGAGTGAATCCCTGCTGAGTATCAGCTGCAAAACGGAATTATGTACCTTTGTGGCCATTCACAATCACCTTTGCAAGTTGTTTCCTTTTTTGAGTTTCTATTTTAATTCATATAGATTAAATCAATATAAGAATAAAGAAAGTGGAGCACTAAAAACACATGGTTAGTTTTTTTGAACACTGAACGCTCAGTCATTCACGTACTGGCGCATGGAAATTAGTGTTGAATATAATAAACTAAGAGAAATGACGAACAGGAGGTAATTAAAATATTTTAATGTATTTACAGTTGATCTAAGTCATTATTGTGCTTTAATTAACATTACTAACGACCATAAGTCTCTCTCTCTGGTCAGTTTGACTTAACTCTACTGTCATTCATATGTCCAGACACATTGTCAAACGACTGAAGCGAAAATCCTGTACGCTCGTCAGTTCATGGATTTTTCTCAGAATCTTGCCACGATAGGAGAGAGAGAGAGAGAAGAGAGAGAGAGAGAGAGACAGAGGTGGCAGCCTTTGGACATTTTCATATTTAATTATAATAATCGATTTTTAGAACATTACAATATGTTTAAGAAACATGAAACAGCAACAAAGCATGAAATACATTACAGTATGTGTGTCTGGTAACCTACAAATTTACCGAATAGTGTCGACAGAATATGGCAACTTTATATCATTGATTACATAAACAGTGTAGATAAATTCCAAGGAAAATGTACACATACCACTACGTCGAACCATACTTTTGTAGGTTACTTGATGTAAGTTCCATTTCAATGTTTTCATCCAGCCCAAATTCGTTTCCTCTCTCACTCCTGATGTCTGAGTATTTTGTCCCTTATACATGAGAGGGGATGGGGGAACGGAAAGCAGAAAGGATTGCGATGAAATTGTGCATCATATTGAATTGATATAGAAAACAGAGATTATTTATACTTTTTAAAGTTATCTTAACACGGCACTAATGATTAATGAGTGGAAATTCGTCATTGATCTCTAGGTCTAGAATCGACAGTTGCAAGAATGTTTATTTATGCATACTATTGCGCCATGGGCGGATCACAATTTGATATTCAACATCATTCAAGCTTTACTATGCACCTGGGTGCAAGGTTGACAGCCTGGGTCGATCCTCAATCTAATCTGATTGTGCACGTCTTTTCAAGGTTTTTTTCTATGTTTACATTCTTTCAACAACACAGATATTATCATGTCAAGTTGAAATTCAATGCCATTTGCTATAGTTTATTTGATGTATATGGGTTCAGGCATAGAAACTTCGTCAAGATAAAATGCTATGGTGTATAACTGTCTATTTACAATGCAAACTACACAATTGCCTAGTTATTTAATATACAAATTTCAAACTTTCGGGGAAATAAAACCAATAATACGGTACGATATTTAAAGAAACAATTAACATCAACACCCCCACCACCACCTCGCACCCTCCACCCCCACCCCCCCCCAAAAAATAATCTAGAGTCGATTCCTGATTACAGTAATATGAATATACAGCTTAAAAGATAAGTACATTAAGCAAAACTGACGTGAAAATGTGGTGTTCTAAGTGGTGGGTATGCCTCAGTAACGATGTCGGTGATAAAGTCATGGGGGGAGGGGGCATCGCGTACTGGAACAAATATATTTATTTGAAATAATCTGTCTTACTGTAACTGTATTTATTATTACCATCCATTCTGGAAACCCATTTGATATATAATAAGAAACCAATGCTAGTTCACTCATCGTCTTCATAATAAATGTATCAAAACTGATATCCTGGGTCATTAACTTACCGTGTCGTATATGTCGACCGAGTGCCGCACACTGTATTACAGGTAATGTTCTGTCTGTCTGTTTATCTCTCATAAAACTGATAGAAATATATCATTTTTTTATTAGTCATCATCATTAGGAAGATTTGTGCTACAATTATTATTAATATTAACTTAGCTTTTTGCCTAAACAAAACTGCTTTAGTCGCTGACATTTTAATCATTTTCAATTCCTCTCTATATACAGTATCAACATTAGGAAGGTATTAATATGCAAAGTGCATTCAATAAGTTTTTTTTTTTTTTTTTTTTTTTTTTTTTTGTGAAAAATGCTAAACAGATACATAAAATGTCTTTTCTGGCAATAATACAACAGAAAGTCAGAAATAAACGTATACATGCGCAAAACGTTTTAATTGAAGATGAAAATAGGTGACAGACGCAATCAACCGAGCGTAATGGAAATATATACATTATTTCTACATTGATTCAAAAGAAAAATCAAGTTTTACAAGTTGTATCATTTACTGTACGCACATTGCGTTCAATGCGCAATTTAGGAGATGCATTTTTGGGCATTATCACTGATTGGAGCATTGTAACCTACATATCCATAATCCACGAACATAGGTTTCACAACGGAAAACATTTTTCAGTAATAGCGCTACGATGTATGAAGTATGGCAGTTTATAGTGATGTCTAGCACTGTAGCATCATGCCGCAGACATGTAGCACGGTGTCCCACCTAGTCACATTATCCTGACACTAGGGTGACCAGTCCAAACACTAGCATCGAACCCTGGACCTCCCGCATCCGAGGTGGATGTTCTAACCACTTAGGCGAACGAAGCTGTCCTTTAATAAAAGCAGTCACATACATATTTAAGGAAGAGAGAGGAGAATATTTTGTTTGAATAAGTTTCGTCTGGATTTGGGCATCAGCCGAAAATGACTGTTATATTACCTACCTCTTTGTTTTTGACCATCATTTCTCAGTCACTACTGGTGGTATTATTTTTAAATTGACAGTGCTACCCATCTCATTTAATACTACACCCTTACAAAAAAGGAGGGTAATCGTGACTAATATTTCATATCTTTTACTAGCGTTTTTTTTCTTTCACTTTAAAGAACCCGGATGTAATCCCTCACCCACCAACATCCCAGTTCAGGCGAGTTGCCATGGAGTGTCAACCTCCTCGTCTCCCTCTCTCCCGCATCACCTGAAAGGTGGAAGATAGTGTGTATCATGGCACGATGGGCAGTCATTTCATACAGCCCTTGCTTTCAATACACAAAACATAATCTGCAGACACTGCACATATATATTTACAAATATATGGGAGGTCGTGGGTTCGATTCCCTGTCGAGTCATACCAAAGACTTACAAAAATTGTACTAACAGTTGCCTTGCTTGGCGTTCAGCATTAGGAGGTTAGTGTTAGGATTGCTTGGCCTGGTGTCAGTATAATGTGACTGGGTGGGACGTCATGCTGCATGTCTGTGGCATGATGTCCCAGTTCTAGACATCACTATAAACTGCCACACTGCAGGCATCGAAGCGATATGACTGAATTTTTTTAAAGCTACGTTAAAAATCCAAATCACAAACACACACACACACACACACACACACACACACACACACACACACACATATATGAAAACACACCCACTGTATAATTCGTGTCCATGTCATCAAGGCGTTTGCAAAGTATGTGTTGTAATCGAGGTCAATACATTACCAGTTGACAGTGAACAAACACCCGACAGTCTATGAATAAATAATAATGCTGCGCTGAGCAAACAACTATTAAGGTTTGTGTACAATACACCACGTATTATGGGCACCATGACTTAACTTGAGCACAAGAGAAACTATCCAAAAGGTATAAATCAAACTACAACACATTTCAACGAGATTCTGTAAATGAACAGCGGAGCTCATGTCCAGACGTCTTCACAGAGTAGTGGTCAGTTATTCAAACCCTAGTGGTCACTGATGTTAAGGGTAAGTAACTCAAGTTTGCAACGATATGTTGGGGTGGGGGGCGACAATACAAACATGAATATGAGTGTTCTGGACTTAGAAAACAATAACATATAAAAGCTCTTAAAAATGTCAGGTCAAAAAGGGGGTCACACTGAAACTGTCCAGCCCAAGATGGCTGGAGAGCAGATTGGTGTCAACACAAAAATGTTTTGGGTGGGTGGCGTCAAGACAAAAATGAATGGCAAAAATGGATACGAATGTTCTGGACATATTACATTTTTGTTGAAGTTTTGAAATATAAAGAACATTGTTTCTATACGTGGCATTTAGAGCAGTAAGTTTCCTCTCTGCATGTACAATACTACAATCGTGGTACTTTTATCAGTTAGTAAGAAATACAGTGTATATTTTCTGTTTTGCTCATTTGATTTCATACGGCATACACGTTACAATGATACCTGTGTAACTTTACATTCGTTGCCTTTATGTTTTTCCATGCTTCAGTAAATACAATTCAAAAGGCCTTGTCCTCAGTATATACAAATACATCCGTGGAAGGTGAACTTTCGGTCTATGGCAAAACCAGTGTACGAATTATAGACGCTGACAAATGGCTAGTGAGCCTGATTTGGTTTTATAAGATAGTTGATATTTCGAATATGAAACAATACCATATTGCATATTTCTAATATAATACAAATAGTGACAGATTGATATACCTAATTATAATCCTGGGTGAATTATGCACAAAAGTAGTATAATTGTGGGCATTTTGCCCCACTGGCTCTCCCCCCCCCCCCGGTCACTGCCATCTGTCTCTGCCTCTGTCCCATAAATCCCTTTACCTATATACGACCCATGCCACTACTGCGTGTTTAGTAGCCACGAAACTCACGCATGTGGCCAGTCAGATAGGTAAAGAAGCAAACCTTATATTTACCAATAAAGGCTCCATGAAGTCTCACTTCCCTGTAACACATCAATAAATTCATATCCCGAAACACGTTACCAACACGTATAATCATTAACTAACTTACTGAAAATATCTATTGAGAAAGGAAGTTGTAATAAACGTAAATTTTCTCTGTTTACTAAGCAATGTTCTGTTGACGTGAATGTATCGTTTTTTGCAATAGTTGC
This sequence comes from Sinohyriopsis cumingii, assembly GCA_028554795.2. NCBI lineage: Eukaryota > Metazoa > Mollusca > Bivalvia > Unionida > Unionidae > Sinohyriopsis > Sinohyriopsis cumingii. The sequence continues at coordinate 127,450,968 of CM068838.1, forward strand.
TTTTGTCGTCAATTATTATCACTAGTCAATCATGTCGGCTCTACATTTGCATTAAAAAATGCGTTTGCCTTTTCGACAATGTCTTCATAGAATTATCCTTTTTCGTTCCATCCGTTTATTACCAGGATCGCGGTGTTGATACCCACCTTGGCCCAAGTCGACCATCTCGATGTGTCCTTGGGAATGGTACTTAGTACTTATTTCATTTCCTCGGAATGATATAGCACCTATCGTGTTAAACGTGCCGTTAAAGCCCACAAAAACAAAAACAAATCATTAGTTGTCATGTTGTAAAGTTTATTGTTTTTATTCAATTTCCTTTTCATTACCTCTGATTAATTGTGTTCATTATTTCAACTGCACGATAAAATGTACAACAAGCTAGCTTGCTGAGTGCACCATCGGGTCGCTTTGAACGAACGACCTTGATTTTGTGATGGAAGAAAAACGTTAAGAGTTCCTAGGTACACCGTCATTCTTGTAAGCCCTCCATATATTGGCGTCCAATTCCAGTTCCCAGAAGACATTTCAATTAAAGATGGTTTCTAAACTTTCTAAGATGTCAATGATGCTTTTGAGTAAAGTTATTCCATTCCAACACATCTCTTTTAATGCAGAACTATTAGTTTTTTTATTCCTTTACTATTTATTTTGACTTTACATTGAATTGAAACACGCGTATTGTAAATAGCAATAAGGTAATGTAAGTATATTATCAAACAAGCATATCTACTTGTCGTCTGCTGAAAATGTCACACTACAGAGAATCTTTAATCGGTAATGATTTATTATTGAATATAAGAAATGAATTGAATAATGTACTGCTTTTGCAAGCCTTGGCAAGCAAAAAACAAGATATTATTAAAAGAATTTCATAAATGTAATATTAAATCATTTGTTATGTGTTTTAATTTATATCTGATTTAATTGTTTCTCAATTTTAAAATCTTTCAATTTTTTAATTTCATTATATGTCAAAATAATGTAGTTATGTTTACTAGGACCTCATACTTTTTCCAGAAAGTAGTTTAACCTTGACTGTTTATTTTTGTGAACACATAAGTCGGACCTGTTTCCTGACATTAATTCAAAATTAGTAACAGTCACGTCAACAGGATTTTAAATTTATTTGTATTGCTGGAATAATAAGAGGCTGTATTGAATACGTGACCCGAGACATGTAAATATTGAAGTTAACAACATTTTATTTAATTTTAGTCTTAGAGTAAAATGATTGGATCTTGTCAGGGCCGTGCTGCGAGTACATGATGTAAACATGATCACGTTGCCCTTTGCCGGGCATCTGTCTTTGCGCGATATTAAAATTTTAAACCATTGCTTCGAGTGGGAGATCTCAGTCGGGCTTCTAAACAATGAGACGTAAAGGTGTTTATTTTAGTGTTCATTTTGGGAATTACACTTTAATGTTTATTCAATATTTTTGGATTCTAAAGGATTAATTCTTTTTTTTCTTCTCTGGAAATATTTTGAGCGCTCATACAGAATTCTTGAATAAAGACATTTCTTAAATTTTTTATAAGGATTTCCAAAACCGAAGTGATATTTCTTGTGTTTCTACAAAGAACTGTAGAAAACTACACTATACAGGATACAACATACGTCATCGCCTTTCGTCTTGGATTCTTCGTCGGGAGTCGAACTTGAAATCATTAGAACATTTCAATATTAGGACCTCTAAAATTTTATTCGTGGATTATTCTTGGATTATTTTTGGATTTGATTCTTGAAACCGTAAGTTCTTATTTTTTTAAAGTTTTACAGTATTTTTCCAAGGAAATGAATAACTTATTATATTTTTCAAAGCTTGTTGTTTTTACTCTTTCTTGTGTTACATTTTATCCGAGCCTAAACACGTAACATTAGACATTCACCATTTGAGATCATGTTTTGTCACATAGTTGTTTTTCTTGTTGCGAAAATAGACTGAAAGAAGAATCAATAATTTCGGACATTCTAACTCTGTGGATGTACATTTCATGTGTTACACGTAAAAAATAGTCGTAAAATTTTTGTCTGTTTTTTGTACTATTATAACCAATAAAAGTTAAAAACAAATTATCTTTACAAATTATAATTAAAAGTAATTGCCGTTCAGAATGAATAGAACAAATGACTCAGTGAGAATAGTTTCGCAACGAAGAAAATGTATGGAGGTTCCGTGTATGTCATAGTTTGATTCAATGAGGTAAGACGATTAATGTAAACATTGTTGATACATAACGCTAGCGATTTTTATTGCTGCAAATTGTTGGATATTTATGTGCAAGGATTATTTCTGGATGAGAAAATTCCATATTTAAAGTAATGTATTTGTGACCAGATAATTGTATTAGTTGATTTGGAACATGATACAGTGGGAATTGTATCACGTAGTTACACATTAGATAGGTTGAGCAATTTTACCCAAGGTTAATTAAGTTGAGATGACCGGTTTATGTTTATATTCTTATGTGAAAATAGTTGAGTTTATTTGCTTCTAGAAGTTGATAAAATATGGCATGATGAACCCCAGTGGGGTAAATTCGACATATTCAGAAAGACGTGACCTTTTCTCTCAATTCCCTTCAGTCAGTCGATTCAAAAATTGTCCGCCGAAACATGTATAGTATTAATAAAAGAAAAAGTTCCATCAGGCGGGGTAAAGAAATTTTCACACGACTGCAGCCAAGCAGTAAAGAGAATATTGCGCAGGAATTTTATGGGCTTATTTGTATCAATCAGTACAAAAAAAAGACTGATACAAGAATACAAGGGCTAATAAAATAAAAATAAAAAAAGAAATCAGGTCAGAATGGTTGCAAAGAAAAACACCTTTTGTTGGTGTTGTTTACGCGTTAGTAGATGTATATCCAGGTTGAAGTCATATAAAAATATCGGTAATAAGTGTTCTTGTAAAATTCAGTATGTTATTAATTGCTGGAATCAAATGGATCTCTCATTATTCTTTTCATAATCAAATATGTATTATACACATTTAAAAATAAATTAAAATTATATTCTGATGTAAGCGATAACCATGTTGGGTCAGTAAAGAAGTTTTTGTAACTTTGTATACAATCATAATTAAACGTTATTTCTAAAACCCGAAATAGCATGTTAAATGACCACCATTTCTTCTTCAAAATGAAATGTGCAAGGTATTGCTGGTGAAAACAACTTTTATTGAACACATGAAAGTAGTTAAACATGAAGTTAGAATCGTAGACATAAGAGTCTTTTTTAAAATTATTATTATTTATTCTGATATCCACTTCTTCGAAGTTCCAAACTACTTGTAGTTGATTTAGGATGTTAGCCGAAACCATGGTAAGCCCCAGATTATACTTTACAAAGATTGTCTGATTGACTTTACCCTGATTACACCCGATCCATACACTTTACAATGAATACACCCATACTACACTAGTTTTTTTCGACTCTGTAAACAAACTTTGATGGTTCACGCAGTGTAGCCGTAAGTGATTATGTTGATACAATTTTGCACAAATCCTATTATCTTTAATACAAACGCTGTCGACGATGTATAAATGTGGAGGCGTACATCTTAACCGAAGCTAACTTTCTCTTCTTTTTTCAGGTCGCCTCTGGAACATTCAGATATGATCAAGAACAGAACATATAACTGTCTTATATCATCCAGTGTGGTGTTTATTTGTCTTATGGTGTACTATACAAATTACTTTCTGAAAACCTCCAAACACTTTTATTCCATCCATCAATCGGATAACTATTTGATCGACAATTCCTTCAAAAGGTTTACATCCATTTATGGGTCTACCGTGGCAAATAACATGTCCTTGCTTACCTTGTTTACGTCGTGGCTTGATCGGCCAGATAAATATGTGGTGCAAAATAGGACTGTCGAAAATTGGATGTCTTTCTGGCCTTTAGTTCATCCTGTCATTTTCACTAACGATAGTACGTTAGGTAACAAATGTCTTCATCGGGGATGGAGCGTGCTTCCTCTTAGACGAACAGGTGCAGCAGGAGTACCAGTTGTGAAATATATGTACCTGGACGCCATGAAATATTTTAATTCTACGTTCTACGCATTTTCCAATAGTGATATTCTCTTCAACGATGGTCTAATTAAGACCTTATTGACTGTCAAGCGACTCGGACAGGTTTATAATAATTTTATTTTGGCCGGTCGCAGAACCAATATTGACTACAAGCTAGCATATAATGCTTCAGACTGGAGAAACCTTACCATAGTATCAAAGAAAGGGCATCTTTCCGGACCTAAATCCTCAGACTATTTCATTACAACTAAAGGTTATCCATGGAACGATATGGAAGAAATAGTAATCGGTCGACCACGGGTGGATATCTGGATAATTCAGTCGTCTAGATTAAATGGCATCCTTGTCATCAACGCAACGCCAACTATACTAGCCCTACATCAAACAACAGAAACTGGCAACTTGGAGGGAGCCTCAAAACCAAACCATTTCTATAACGTTCTGCTTCTGCAAAAATTGAGGAAAATGGCGATACGTTATGAACTAGGACAGCCTAGTTGTGGAGAATTTGTTACAGAATTTACAATTGCGGGTGATGTACGTCTTGTTAGACAAAATGTATCAAATGAATGCAAGCTTCTGTAATGTGACAATAGATGTAATATTGCTAAACGTTTCTTCTCATGCGATTATTATGTAATTTAAAGCAATGCTAATCTATATAGTACGAGACCTCCAACTACCCAAAAAAAAAACCAACACACACACACAACAGTCGTCACTCATTTCTAAACAAGGCCTTTGTGTGTTACAAATTACTGAAAATAATGCAACTTTGTTTGCCATCCAACTATGTAATATTTATATTGCTCAGTCTGTATGTATCTCTGCCAATGCAACAGTTTATTGCATCTCCCGTGTTCAGATGTGCCTTTTGTTGCTCACAATTATTCAGTCTTAATATTTTTTTTCTCATTTTCTGTTAATCCACCCATGCGTTATTCGCACTTTCGTGTCCAAAGTAAAACTCCCAAGTCATTTAAGAGATATATTTTTCGGTTTATTTTTTCTCTTATTAAAACCAATCTTTAGATTACCTGTTGAGTCTCAGCATACAAACTTATACTTCATTTTACTTCTGACCCGCTAGCGTGGGTACGTGGGAAAGCCTGCCAGTAGCTTCTCGTGGGTCGGTGGTTCTTCCCTGGGTTTTCCAGGGTTCTTCCTCCACCAGTTATACTGGCCGCCATGTATAGCCTATGTTGTGCTGAAAAATGGCGTTAAACTCTAGAACAACAACAACAACCTTCTGACCCGTCAAGAACATCTCAGGGTGATCTGCCAGTTAGTCAGTCAGGGTTGTTTCAGGTAATACGGTGTCCTTTCATGACACAAATTCGGATACCATCGACCAATAGTAGAAATGTCTAACCTTTGCGAACATATTGTGTTCTGAATTTTTTTTGGTTTTTTGGTTTTTTTCCTTCGCAAGAATTTGAAGACTTAACTACCAGATACATAACTAACAGCTTGTGTCGTACAGTTAACGGAATTAATAAGAAGTTAAGTGAACATGCGGTACAGGAAATTGTTTAGATCCTATGACTGTTTGATATAACATATCTGTAGTTATAGTAAATGTATCCGATATCCTGGAACAGGATATTTTGGAAATATTCTCAGATCTTCCGACTCATAAAGCAAATTGCCATCTTCAGGTTTATAAAACACTATATTTATGGGGTTTTTTTTATAAATCACTGGGAAAACTCTGTTTCCCAATAATAAGGAAACATGCAATCGTTGCTTTTAAGAAAGGACAACAAGAATGATCCTACGAATTAAGTGTCACTAAAACTCATTAATAGTCCATGGAATATTATGAAAATGTCCAGATTCAAATACTTAAACTATTATCTTTATTACAGTCATTTATTTTATCAGCACCGTTCAGGAATCCTACCATGTCATTCTTCTACACACCGACTTATTGATATGTATCTTCAGATTTTTGTAGCTTTTGACAAGAATGTAAATATGAGTATGGTTTTTTTGCAATATCTCATTGACTATCAAAGAGTTTTGACATCGTTGTCTTTAGTACAAACTAAGAACTTATAGAATTAGACATCCACTTTCGAATGGTGTCTGAGAGGGAACAATGTGTGCGGCTAAACTCCTGTCAATCGGGATTTCAGCCACTTTATGCAGTTGTTATACAAGGGTCAATCTTATAGCCATTGCTGTTCCATGTATAGACATGGGATAATACTGATAATTCTTTAGTTATCTGCCAGGTTATCAGCAGATAATACCCCTTTGTCTTATGCGTCCAAAACTTCTGATGAAATTAAAAGTGATTAAAAACGAACTTGAAGTTTCTTTATCTAATACATGTAATCTTTAATCCAAAAAACCGATGCGATAGTATTTGCTACTAAATTATCAGATGCCCTCCCAAAATCTAGGTTTTCAAAGCTAAACACTGAGCTTTACACGATGTCATAAACATGTCAGTGTAATAATTAGTAGTCAAGAAAATATAGTCATCATATACGACGTTAATGGTCATCACTTACACTAATTCCACTTTTGGAAACGAAAATAATCTCGTTCAAGATAGCTTGGTAGTCCATTGCTTGACTATGAGACATTTGTATATATAAACGGCCGCAGCAAGTTTTCAGTTCACAATTATTATTTGCTAGTGTGCAGGCTTTGCTGTAAAATCAATGCACAATCTCTATATATCGTATAGTTACGATTAAATATGTAGTCTTGGCAGATAATCCTGCTGCGTATGTTTCTTTTATTATCGCTATCAGCCACTAGCCTCTCTCTCTCTCTCTCTCTCTCTCTCTCTCTCTCTGGATCTTCGTTTCCACAACCATTTCAGACTTGACTAGTACGAAAAGTGGGGCTGTTTGAACATATTCATTACCCAACGGGCACACCGTCAACCGTGCTAGACACTAACCCTCTTGATTAACAAGCATGTATGGGTCACTTTGGGGATAACTAGGTAATTAGGGTAATTAAGGTAGGATGCGTTAACAGGTGTTATCGGACCCTTATCGTAACGAATGGGGCATAAGCGGCAGTTTTGTATTACTATGGGGTTCCTCCAAATGAAGCAAGCTGTTTGATCAGAATTTTGGACCACACAGGGTCCGCTTATCCCAATTGTGGATTTCATCCATAAAGTCCTGCAACACTTACTGAATATGTAACATCGAAATCAACACTAAATGCGGCCAACAAATTCAGTTTATGATTTTAAGACCCCATGTGTCACATTTACATAAATATCAATGATGGATGGATGTCATACATACATACATACATACATACATACATACATACATACATACATACATGCATACATACATACAATGAGGGCCCCGAGTGGCCGAGTGGTCTAAAGCGCTTTCCGTTACGGATCACTGCCATCTCACCTCTGTCTGCGTGGGTTCGAGTCTCGGATTCGGCTAATGTGGGTATGTGAGAAAGCTTGCCAGTAGCTTCTCGTGGGGCGGTGGTTCCTTCCAGGGTTTTCCCGGGTTCTTCCTCCACCATTAATACTGGCCGAAAAAATGTGTGCTGAAAAATGGCGTTAAACCCTACAACAACAACAACAGCATACATACATACATACATACATACATACATACATACATACATACATACAAAGATGGATGTTTGGATGTATACTGAATCAACTGAATTCATCACGCTGGTTCATAAAGATGCACAGAAGATGTTATACGCATTCTCCGATATATTTCCTGAAATTGACTGGATGAAGTTCCAGATACAATTTCTTCTGTATTAAATGATTATTAAATTGTTATATGTATAAATTTCCTGGCTTGATAAATTTAGGACATGGAGAGAAAAGCATATCACATGACTGAATATGAAATCCATTATATCGGTGTCTATGTTCACAACATTTTAACTCATCACTTCTTGTATCAAATAACAGCACTCAACTATCTGTCGTAGACGATAATTGATGAACACAGCGTACATGAGTAAATCTTGGATTCCAATCATTTACAGAATCCTAAGAAGCATTCAATATTTAAATCAACATTGAAGAGAGGACTCTGAAAGATAAAATTCTTAAAGATGTCTAAGAGCAAATCATATACAGCCGATATTAAACTCTCTCTTGTTAAATCTGTAAAAGTAATGACAACAGAGCAGCAGGCAGAGAATTTTCAGTTAATGAAAAGTCTGTTTGTCAGTGGAAAGCAGAAGAAGCGGAAACTGAGAAATTAAATCCTTCCAAAAGAGCATGATGAGAAAAGAAAGCTAAGTGGCCAAATTTAGACGAAAACCTGGCAAAGTGGGTTAGGCACAGAGAGATAACTAACGTGCGGTATCAGCGGTAGACATGAAATTCAAGGCTCGATATGTGGCTGTGGAGATGATTTCGCCGAGGCGCAGGTAACTGTGTTTACAAAGTTATGAGACGAAATAACCTTTTAGTTCGAGCACGTGCAATTGTTAGACAACGGCTTCCTGACGAATGGGAGAAGACGATGGATGTTTTCAAAGATTATGTCCATTAAGAAATTAACCAGCTATACCCGAAGCCAAATGACATCATTAACATGTCCATCGATATACCCACAGATCGGTCTGTTGCTGCAAATGAAGCTAAGACGGTTGGTGTAGCAGCCACATGTAATGAGCGCACCTGGTTTACAGTCGTATTGGCTGGCACTCAGGGCAGTTGGTGAGAAATTAAAACCCATGGTAATTTTTAAGATAGTGACAATGGCTCGAGACAAATCACCAACCGATGTTTAAATGGTCAATAACAAAAAGGGCTGGATGAAAACTGAGGTGATGAAGAGGTGGACAGACAGCTACATTCGTGCATGAAACACCGGGTTTTCAAATCCAAAATATTTGATGTTTTGTGAAGCCATGGCTGCTCATAAAGTAAATGTAGATTCAAAAATATATCAATGCCGTGAGAGCACCTATCTCCGTAATTCCAAGTGGGCTGGCCTGCAAGTTGCAACCGCTTGACGCAGCTGGCAACCACCCATTCGAGTGCTTCATCCTTGTGGAGTGGGACGATTGGATGACCAATGGGGAGCACACCTTTTTTCCGGCAGGTCGGCAACGCCGTGTAACTTAAGATTAAGTTTGCAAATACGCATTGGCAGACTGGGCAAGAATAACACCGTCTACTATTGGTAATGGAGTCTTTAAATGTGAAATTCTTTCGGAAGTCGACTCGTCTAGCTCTGAATCCAACTAAGACAGCGAATCAGACGCAGCATCACAAGCCTCAACCGTCAATGAAGCACACCATGCCGAGGTTATAGAACCAGCCTGGAAATGGGAAAACATTGAGTATATATGGGTTTGACTGGCCAGGATTGGTTAATAATGTAAGTCAACTTTCAGGAAAAAGAATCGTTCGAGAGCTTATTCTAGTTGTAAATGAAAAAATCACAGACATTGTTTTATTGATGGAATTTCAGTCCTTTAACAGTCTTGAGTTTGGAACACTCATTACTGAAATTAGCACCTGACCCTTTGCTGCAGAATCAAATGCACATCTTTCAAACACATGTAGGTCTTGATTATAGATAATAGTGACAGTGGAAGGTGGTTCAGTGGCTTTCGTGAAGAAAGCGATGTTGGTTTTCGTAGTATTGCAAATGAGTATCAGTAGTGATGAATTATCGTCCATTTCTGATGTTAGGGAGTTATATTGATGTTTGATCCCATGATCAGGGCCGGCCCTAAGCTGATTAGACCGATCTGGCCCAATTGGGCCCCGCCCTCACTGGGACATTGGGGGTTAGTAATTTTTGAATATATATATATATATATATATATATATATATATATATATATATATATATATATATATATATATATATATATAGAGAGAGAGAGAGAGAGAGAGAGAGAGAGAGAGAGAGAGAGAAAGAGAGAGAGAAAGTAATTTTAATGCGACGGAAGAACATTTTAAGTTCAATATCATATCAGATTTGTTATAGGTTTATTTCCAGATGCCTTGCTCACACGGGCAGCCGCCAAAATGATCCAAAACGGGCCCAACGTTATGCTAATGCCGTTACAGCCCATGATAGTAACACGTATAATGTGTACTGGTGCAGAGGAAAGTTAATTGAAATTTCTACAAGAAAAAACACTGCTTTAAAGACGCAGGATGTCGGTTAAGCAATCTGGAACAAGCTGATACTAATCCGTTCATTTTGAGATCGGGGTCAACCCATACCCTTGGTGTTAATGCCAGTCCTGTTTCCCAAGTCCAACTTTCCTGGAACAATCATTCCTTGAGGATTGTGCCGTAGAAACAAATTTAGTATGCAAAACAAAATGACCAGATCAGAAATGGCACAGGGCTTCAGTTGTGGGGAGTTAAAGCAGTTCTCTGCCTTTATATTTTAATGGGAGTGAAACATTTTCCTTAAGACGGGCTATATTGAAACTGATCCATGGAAAGGAATCAATGGATTCAAAGGCGTAATGTCTGTGAACAGATTTGCCAATCTGCGTCAGTATGTCCATTTACATGATACTACCATCGAAATGCAACATGGCATGGCAGGGTATGACCTACTACTGTACAAGCTGTTTCCTAGCACATTTAATCATTATAATAAAGGTTCTTATCATTCCTTGATATGCTTTATTTTCAAGAATTTTGTAATCATGTCTCTTCATATGTTTGAACTTATGCAGAAACCTATGCTACACAATTTCAAACATACATTGTGAATTTAATCAAGCTTTACATTGTTTGATGTGAAACATTCATGATGTCCTTATTGTTATGATCTTGATCTATACATATTAGATTTACAACGGAGCTATGAAAATAATTTCTTATGATATACATTATTACATATCGTTCGCTGCTATTGCACTTGTTAATCATCCACATTGTATCGTACATATTCATACTCATTTACTGTCAGAAATAAACATCCAAAGGGAAGGAAATAAGCACTGAGGCATCATGCTGCAAACATGTAGCATCATGTCCCACCCAGTCACATTATCCTGACTCCAGGCCGACCAGTCCTAACATTAATCTCTTAATGCTGAGCGCCAGTGAGGCTGCAGTTAGTACCATTTTTATAAGTCTTTATATTGAATCGCAGGGGTTTGAACCCGTGACCTCCAGCAATCGAGGCGAATGCTCTAACCACCTAGGCCACCTGAGTGGTCTAATTGTTGTTTGAAGGCCATTTTTAGTGCTATTGAAGGTATTTCTAAAAGACATTACATCAGGCTAATTAAAGTATAGTCATGAATTTTGTTGTTATAATTGCTATATCATTATTTGTCATAGTAACAGATTGCAAAGTGTATAATATGTTATTCGTCAGTCGTGTAGGATATGTTTCACCAGCTTACAGGAAACATAATTCCTTGAGTCATTTGAACGGCTGGAAACTGATTTAGGAGAACATGTTAAAGTGGTGGAGTGTTTGCAGAATCATTGGAAACAAATTGGTAGAATGTGGGCTAACCACAGGAACAAGTTTTACCATGAAGATAGTGACAGAAACAATCGAACAGGCAGGTGTGTTTTATTAAAATTTACAAGTTATGGTTAAAAATAAAGACAACAAGTGTTGTAAAGTGATTAAACATTACGCACAGCAACCACGTGGTGGAGCAACTAAAAGGTTTCAATCAACAGTTTGCCTCCAGGTTCGCTAGAGTGAATATTAATTTATGAAGAAATTGGAAACAGGACACAAATCCTTGACCTTAAAATGTAATGCCCAATGTCCATTATGGATGTTGTTGATGGAGCCAAGTATTTAGTGTACACTGGAGCCAAGTATTTAGTATACTCTGTATTATATATAACACTGTATGATATATAACACTGTACTATATACGACATTGTATTATATATGACTATACTATATATGAGACCGCTCCGGTGGTCTAGTGGTTAGAGCTTCCGCCTCGGATATGGGACATCGTGGGTTCGATCTCCGGCCGAGTCATACCAAAGACTTACAAAAATGGTACTAACAGATGCCCTTGCTTGGCGCTAAGCATTAAGAGGTTAGTGTTAGGACTGGTCGGTCTGGTGTCAGGATAATGTGACTGGGTGGGACATCATGCTACATGTATGCGGCATGATGCCCCAGAGCTAGACATCACTATGAACTGCCACATTGCTGACATCGTAGCGAGATGACAATAAAATTTAAAATCTACGTTAAAAAACGCCGAATCACATAACATCTACTATATATGACACTGTACTATACATGACACTGCTATATATGAAACTGTATTATATATGACACTACTACATATGACACTGTCCTATATATGACACCACTATATACGACACTGTACTATATATGACACTACTATATATGACACTATACTATATATGACACTGTACTATGTATGACACTGTTTACACGATAATTGTATATAAGAAAGAACAAGCTTTGTACCGAATTAAAAGTACTTCCATTCAGCAGATTTGGAGATTTACAACAAAAGGTATCACATTTATCTTATGCTAAAACACGTGGAACACGTGAGAGGGGGAAAGAGGAATTTGTAATGATATTATTTTCTTTTATTTCTGCTTCTGCTAAGTCCACTATATATTTATTGCATATTCAAACACAGAATTTAATGGGCTATTGAGCATAGTAAGCATTATATATGTCTGTTTGTGAGATGCAGCAATTTCAATATTTTTGTTCAAGTGTATGAGGTGTTTAAGAGCATGTAATTAAAATGTAAATTCAAGAATACATTTAAAATAAATGATTTTCATATTTCAGGCTCTTTCTGCAAATGAAGTACTAATTTCTTTTGGGAAATAGATACCGTCGTTTGGATGATGTGGAAAGTAGAAAGCTATTTTAGGGTCATGAACAAACACGAATCTACTGGAAAGTATTCATCAGTACAGGAATGTAGAGAAGCTGCTTACTGTATGTAAGCAAAGGGAGTCAATGAAATAATTGTTCCATTGCGAGGACCAGTGTTTAAATATACAAGGTACCATCTGAGTTCACCGATGGGAAATAATTATAAGTCTGCCCATCTGAGTGTAGCTGTTCCAGCCCCTGTGGTGAATGAGCATTTTATAGCAAACACTTGCAGGTTCTTGGAGCCTCTACATATATTAAATTTAACACTATAGCAGTTCTGATGCAAAACCTTGCAGAATTGTTACAAGCACATGAGGACTATACTGGTGGATTTGGTGATAAATAATGTAATGTCTACAGGTTTTATGTATCCTGACCATCAATCACTTGTATCTGTGTAGCAAACAGCTATTATACTAATTGTCCATGCTTCTTAGAATTGGCAACATCTTTGAGAGTACCATTCCACATCAACAAATACAGAATGTCTGCATGAAAGAGTCAGCAATATTTCCATCCTGATGAATATGAGGTCTTATTGTTGCAATATGTCTATGAAGATGACGATGAGGTCCTGTTAGCAAATATACCTATCCTGATGATGAGGCCCTATTTTTGCAATATGTCTATCTTGATAATGATGAGATCCTGTTGCAATATGTCTATCTTGTTGATGATGAGGTCATATTGTTGTAATATGTCTATCATGTTGAAAACGAGGTTCTTTTATTGCAATATGTATATCCTGATGATGATGCAATCCTGTTGCAGTATATCTAACTGCATGACGATGAGGTCCTTTTGTTGCAATATATCTATCTTGTTGATTACGCAATCCTGTTGCAATATGCCTGTCTTGATGATGATTATGTCCTGTTAACAATACGTCTAACTAGATGATGATACAATCCTGTTTGCAGTATGTCTATCCTGATGATAATGAGGTTCTGTTGTTGCAGAGAAGGGTCATATTTTGTTGAGTCTTGAAATCAGTGGTCTGTGGAAACAACAACAATGCGCACCTCATAACAAATATTGAATTCTTAGAAGTATCATTATCTTGGCAATATGACTTGATCAAAATGCAAATAACAACTTCTGAATTTCACATAAGTCACTGATATTTCCAATGGATAATTAAAGTTTGCATTATGAACTTCATGTTGTCATCTTTAAAGACTGTCAAAGCCACTTTCAGTCTATGACTTAGTTGCTTGTCCTCCATGAGTTCCATTGCTACATCCTTGGTAAGGTCATTGTCTCACCATCACACAGGTTTGACATCATGGTACGCTTTGTTTTCATCTGTGGTTGGGGTATTGGTATCCAAGGGGGTAGCCTGGAATCGTCTCTCTAAATCTACAATAAAATAAAAGGTTTTACATATTTTACATTGTCGAGATGTATGCCTCTTAAGTGATTAAATGGGAAATTAAATAACCTTTCACTGAAAGGTACAACCTTTGTGCATTATAGAGCTGAAAGTGGGATGCAATTTTTTCCTGGTTTGAAACGTGTGAAATTCTTTTTTAAGTTATGTATATCAAATCTACGAAAAAGTCTTTTGACTCTTTTAATGGCCCAAGCATACACTGAAAAATGTGCTAAAGACTGTAAATCCTAAAAATAACATGAACTTTGTTAATTACTATAGTCTTAAACTATATAACAGAAAAGAGCAAATCTGACAAGTTTTGTAAAATTCTCTAGAATACAAAGAGACATTTTTAAAAGAACATATAGTATTGTGGATTAAATCTCAAATAGTCCAATAAGTTCTATCACATGTCCAAATGATTGAAGTTCCAATTGAATTCCAGTGGTATTCCAAATAAATTCTAATATTGAATGTGTTGATGTACCTCTAGTCTTGAATGTGCCAATGGCCTGGAATGTGGTAATGTGCTAACAGTCTTTGAAGTATCACACTAATATAGTCCAAAATGTCCTTGTCAGCAGTAACAACAATTCCAAACTAATATTATAGTCCAAGAATATATTTGGAGCACTTCTCTAATTCCAGTGAATAATTATTTGAATAAACAAACAAATCCAGCAAAAATAAAAACTGAACCCATCGATAAGACTGATTCTGCTTAGATATTAAAGCAAGAATGTGTAATTTTTCAAGTAGACAAAATTATATAAAAAACTGAGACACAATAACACAGTAACAGAGCCTGAATATAAGTATGTTTGCTTCCTAAAACATTCAAAGTTGTCAACAAATTTAAGAATTTAAAGTGAAAAACTAAAATCCTTTTTCAGATAGAAGTAAACATGTTTACTTCCATTGATAAGAATCTTAATATTTAATCTATACTCAGGAAATATTAGCAATGTATTGTTTACAAAATAAATGTCACTGGTCCGGTGCACCATAAATTTGATTTTGGACAAAGGTCAGGTACAACATATTGATATACATAAGATATAATCATGGACAAAATCCGACAAACAATACAAATTAAATGTACATGACAACTTGCAATTAGAAACAAGAGAATTTGGTAGAAAAGATACTTGGATTATTGAGATTATTTGAATTTTTTTGTATTATAGGAGATTATGTGAATCTCACAGTACATAATATTATTTGAAACATATTTGAATTCCTTGAGATCATTTGAATCTTAATTGTATTCCATACGCGAGATTGTGAATCTCTTACATTGCATGATATTTGAAAAGTATTTGCAGTCCATTAGGTTATTTGAATATCACTTTCCATACGTTAGATTACATGAACCATATTTTCGCTTTCCAATTTGTGAATGTTTGTGCTGAGTGATTGGATCAATCGGATGTTGAGAGCGTGAGGAAATCGGTTACAATCCGACCTATCTGTAACAAGACATATTAGAAAACGTTCTTATATTTCAAAATGATTGATTCACCCTATGATCTCTCCAAGCACACCCTACGATTGTTCCAGCTCACCCTATGATCTATCCAAGCTTACCCTACGATTACTCCAGCTCATTGGAATGCTTTGGCGTGACTTATATATGAGAGTGATGCATTTTTTTCATTGACGCGTTAAGTACCACCTCAACCAGTTGTGTGTATCCAGATCTAGCGAACACAACAAGCTAAATGTATCAACAGATCAGGAAAATAACTTTACTTTTGGCCAACAGCCTTGGAAGGGGAGGAACCGTCCCAGTTGAATGGTACACAGAATAGAGGGCACATGCCAGAGTTGCCCTTTTATTTATTAATTATTTCGGTTTTAAAAGCGGTTCAGTTCTGTCAAATATTCTCTACTGAGAGAGTTAAAATATCATCATGTACATCTTGAACAGATCACTACCTTTGATAAGTACTGAAATTATTTCAAATGGAACTGCTTACCTTTTATCATACAAAGCTCTTATCAAGTGTTCTTTTGATCTGTCAGAAGTGAAGTTTGTTATGCGATTAATATGTTCATGTAACTGGGTTGGTATGGTACTGTCATTTGAATATCACAGCATGACTCACCGTTTACGTAATCGGATAAAAATAGGTTCGAACTATATAAACAGGCTTCGCTATTGGAGTTGGATATACGAAAACGAAACTGTTACAATAGTAGAATTCTGTATCGTACATACATTGTGATTTTCATGTTCAGGGTACATAATTCACATAATGTCAAGGAAAATATATTAAGCTAAAAAGAGTATTTTACACATAGGTAGATGTGAAATTTGATTCATGCCCATTACATCTAAGGTGTGTAGTAAATTTGAAAGGTTCGTGACCTTCATATACAAACATATTTGGCAGGTATTCCTTGAAGGAAACTAGCCATCCACACGTCCGCCTATCCTCCAACCAATCCACTCATATACCTATCTTCCAACCTACCTACCTACCTACCTACATATGTTCTTTACTGGACTGATTACATGGACGGGTCATGCAAGGGGGTGAGGGTGGAAGCCGTCGCAATATCCACCATCCCTTCAAAAGTAAAAAAGGAACCAAAACAAAAGCTGACAGTTTTTTTAAAATTATTACATTCAAACACTTTAAATTCAGGAGCTCCCGGAGCTTTGCCCCCCCCCCCCCCCCCCCGGGCCTACCCCAACCCCTACTGGAGATCCCGTCATACATACTCTTTATCTAATTTGCTTGTGTCCGTTAAATATACTTCTGGATCATCCATTGCATTGATATCTTTCAGAAGGATATATTGCTCGTTTGATAGGTTAATTGATGCTCTGGATTAGTTTTGTTTTACGGAATAGCAACACAGTTAGGCTATTTAGTACAGAGTCTATATTCTCTGTGTTAATGATAATCCAACAAACGGCTGAGTCCAGATCCGGATTATGCTATTGCAGATCTGGGGACCGCTCCGGTAGCCTAGTGGTTAGAGAGTCCGCCTTGAGTACGGGAGCTTTCAGGTTTGCGCCGGCCGAGTCATACCAAAAACGTATACAAATGGTACAAAAAGCTGCCTTTCTTGGCGCTCATCATTAAGAGTCTAGCGTTAGGGCTGGTCAGCCTGGTGTCAGGATCATGTTACGTGCTGAGATATGATGCTACATTGTCTGTGGCATGATGCCCCAGTGCTCGATATCATCATGAACTGTCACACTGCAGACATCGGAACAATAAAACTAAACAATTGTTAAAACTACGTAAAAAATCCAACAGAGAGAGAGAGAGAGAGAGAGAGAGAGACCGTTTTTTTTTTCTATTAAGTTCCTATGGCGTTGATGTATTATTATGTCTGGTAGAATTTCATTGCCGTATTTGATATTTTCATTTTAGGTCAGAAGAGTAAAAAGGATGATTGGAGAACACGCAGCCTCATTGTTGTGTATAGTTGTGTTCATTGGAGTCTGACTTTTAGTGGTCTTTGTTGCTAAAGTGCGCGTCTGGAAACCAATATTTCATAAAACCTTCAAGAATGATCCCAGGCAAGCAGTTAATGATACCCAAGAAGTAGGACTGGCTGCCACGAGTTCCGAAATCGAATCTTTTGGGCATACTCTTCCAGAGGCGGTGACAGCTTCAGTTTAACGGTATGATCACACCAATATGACGAATGCATTTTATGTTTAATTTATATTTAATTAATTGGAAACTGTACATTGATGTTTTGGAATAATGTTCCAGGGATTATATCCCACTTACGAAACAAATAGTGTATTTTAGCATTCCCCATTTTCGCTAGCTAAGGTTCCAATAACCTTATCTACACCTTGGCGTAAGAAGCAGACATTTCTGTGCTTTGGATCTGTGAATTTCATTGAATGGGGCGGCAAGAAACCGCATCCAATCAAAATTAAGCTGTTCAAATTTGAACATTGTTCCTATGTGATCGACACAAAGTAAGCACGGAACGTGAATTGACTAATAAATTAGCAATTTTGCAATGCCTGTACGTGTTGCACAAGTACCTTTCACTCAAATACACTTGTAATAGCTTCTCTCTGGTAGTCATACTTTCGATATGAAACTTACAAAAGTATTCGTTTTAGGTCAATTGCCCTCACCGTTTTCGGCCGATGTACAATGCATCACGATATTAGTTACTTGACATAACATAGTAAGGGAGGCATTAAGAGGTTAGTGTCAGGAATGGTTGGCCTGGTGTCAGGATAATGTGACTAGGTGTGACATGATGCCACATGTATATGAATTGATGCCCTAGTGCTAGGCATCACTACAAACTGCCACGCTGCAGATATGGTAGAGATATTGCTAAAATCATTAAAGCTACATGAAAATAATCACACACACACACACACACACACACACATATATATATATATATATATATATATATATATATATATTGTATTAGGTATAATAGATTTTAAAAAACCAAGACGATGAATCAAAGGAGGAGGAACATTAAAGTGGTATTATTTGTTATCAAAGAAAACATAAGATGAAGATATTGGGTAATTTCGTCCTGATAATCATATACTTTACTTTATTTTATGTATAATTCCATTGGGTCAATATAATTTTTCGTTTATTCAAATCCATTAAATCATTGAATATATCTTTGATAATCTTAAAGGGCTTCTCGGACTTAAAATGCTGTTTACTTATAATGGTAATCGCTTAAAGAATCGAGGATTAAATTTAATATTTGTTATCTTCCACTTTTAAAGAGGAATTCGTAACAGCTGAGAGTTCTGGAATAAAGCAAATAACAATTATGGCGAATGGTATTCTTTGATATAAACGCTAATGATGCCTGGGAAAAAGAAATAAGATACTTGGAATGCTGAAACGTTTTGCAACTAAACGCCAAATACTCCTTTTCATTTTAATCACATCACTTTACAAAATAGTATATATTTTTCTGAAATATATAGTTTCTAGTATAAAGATTAATAAGGAAAATCTCAAATAAGATTCCCGAAGTATATTCTCAAAGTTAGCAAAAATACTTCGAAAGCTGCTGTATTCGATAATTAGATGGCAAAAATGAAAAGTATTGCCAACTCATGTCATAAAATGGTAACAGTTTGGATATGATAAATCAGTTCAGTTAACAAAGCTAGTCTTGCTCCATCTATTCTTAATGACGGTTGTTGTACATATATGTTAGATACCATTATTTTCTACATATACAACGTATACATACAACAACTTTCATTAAAAATAAGCGAAGGCGATAGGCCCATACATTCAAAACAACACAGCTAGATTAACAATTACATGGAGCACGGTGGCCTATTGGTTAGAGCGTCCGCACCGGATGCGGGAGGTCGTGGTTCGAACACCAAATGAGTCATACCAAAGACTTTTAAAAATGGTACTTACAACTGCCTCTCTTGGTGCTCAGCTTTAAGAGGTTAGTGCTAGGACTGGTCGGTCTGGTGTCAGGAAAATGTGACTGGATGGGACATCATGCTACATATCAGCACCATGATGCCCCAGTGCAAGATATCACTTGTAACTCTCACACTGCAGACATCGTAGCGATATGACTTTAAAATTATTAAAACTACGTTAAAAGAAACTAAACCACAAACTACATGGATCAAGGCTGGATTTGATAACTAAATTGATTTATTACAAACCAATCATAATACTGTCATGGACAAATTATTAATGAGAGACTAGATGGTTTTATATATTTAATCAGCCTAAAATAGTTTTTTTTTTTAAATTTTAAATATTTTTCCTCTATTCATCTTTAAACTTTAAATAGTTATGGATTTTGTTTGGTTTTAAATTTCAAACTGACTAATTCTTTTTTTAATTTTATTCTTGTATTAATCTATAAACTTGAAATTATTGGCTATAAAATCGAAGATCAAAGATAAAAAAAAATTGGTTCTTTAGCCTTTAGCTTGTAAATCACTATTAGATTTTCATTCAAAATCTTTCGTGAAGAATTTGGTTTTGCAAATAATTTTGTAATGCTGTCTTATTTTCATAAGCTTCTTGGCAGATTCATTGTGCTACTAGCATTTTCTACTGTTCTTCCACATACTGCATTACTCGTAAGATTAAAAAGAAAGGCCTCATAGTAAATTTTCCATTGTTTATCAATACGCTGCATTAATCCTAAGACTGAAAAGAATAGCCTCATGATAAAGTTTCCATTGTTTATCTTTATACTGCCCTAATAGTAAGATTAAAAACAAAGGCCTCATAGTAAGTTTTCCATTGTTTATCAATACGCTGCATTAATCGTAAGACTGAAAAGAACGGCCACGTGGTAAATACTATATTGTTTATCTATATGCTGCCGTAATCGTAAGACTGAAAAGAATGGCTTCATGTTTTTGTTTTTTTTTTACTATTGTTTATCTATATGCTGCCTTAATTCTAAGACTGACAATAATGGCCACGTGGTAAAGTTGCATTGTCTTTATACTGCTTTACTCGTAAGACTGAAATGAATGGCCACTAGGTAAATTTTCTATTGTTTGTCTATATACTGCTTTACTCGTAAGACTGAAATGAATGGCCACGATGTAAATTTTCCATTGCTTGTCTATATACTGCCTTAATCTTAAGACTGAAAGTAATGGCCAGACAGTACATTTTCTATTGTTTATCTTTTTGCATCCATAGTTATAAGACTGACAAGAAAGGCCACTTGGTAAATTTCCTTTTTGTATATTACTGTAAACGTAAGACTGAAAATAATGCCACGTGGTAAATTTTATATTGTTTATCTATCTGCTGCCTTAATTCCAAGACTGAAAAGAATGGTCACATTGAACATTTTCCATTCTTGTCTATATAATGCCTTAAACATAAGTCTGAAATAAATGGCAACGTGGTAAATTTTTCCATTGTTTGTCTATATATTGCCGTAAACGTAAGACTGAAAAGAATGACCTCATAGTAAATTTCCGGTTATTCATCTATCTACTGCCTTAAATGTGAGACTGAAATGAATGGCCACGTGGTAATTTTTCCATTGTTTATCTCAATACTGCGTAATCGTAAGACTGAAAAGAATGTCCTTATGGTAAATTTTCCATTGTTTATCGATATACTGTCTTAAATGTGAGACTGAAATGAATGGCCACGTGGTAATTTTTCCATTGTTTATCTCAATACTGCGTAATCGTAAGACTGAAAAGAATGTCCTTATGGTAAATTTTCCATTGTTTATCGATATACTGTCTTAAACGTAAGACTGAAATGAATGGCCACGTGGTAATTTTTCCATTGTTTATCTCAATACTGCGTAATCGTAAGACTGAAAATTATGACCTCATAGTAAATTTTCCATTGTTTTTCTATACACACTATCATACGTAAGATTGAATGGAATAGCCACATAGTAGCAACTTTCAATTTTATGTTATGTTTTATGAACCGTTTCATCCAGGATATTTCCTTTACTTTTTACTTTTTGTTACTTGTAAAATTCATTTTACATATAATTAAAGTATGATCTACTTTTTCTTATTCATCAAATTCAACTTTCGTTTCACTTCTACTAATCACTTTCTAAAACTCCAAATTATTTATATACCACCTATTTGTAGTGTTTCCTAAAAAAAGACAGCGTATCAATATATGTCCAGTTTCAATTATTAACCGACATATTTTGATCTGCATTTTCATGAGAAAGATGGTAATAAAATATCATGGGTTGTTTCTAAATATCAGGAACATCCCAACTAACGTTAAATACATTTGCCTTAATGGCTTTTACATTTAATGTTTTCAAATTTATTTATACGTGACAGATAGTTGATGACTTTGGTTTAATTTTATGATCTTTTGTCATATTTACTGTGTATTAAAATTGGTTAACCAGTCTTTTTATTTCATAAGTTGTTTCATCCAAGATTTTAATAAAATGTTATAACTCGAATTTGCAGGAATTGACCGCTCTTTCTACAATTTGATTGGATGTAAACGAAAACGTGATACAAATCTGGAACTTTTGCACCTCGATACATTTTGCGGACTACTTTTGGATCCTTGTTTCTATGTCATTTTATGTGAAGTGTTATCTATATCAACGCCTTACACCATATTAATAGCAATAATCCCCACATACCCACCCCTGTGATTTCCTATCAAAATGTACTAACCTCGGATTAAAATCTCCCATTAGAAGATCAAACAATGTAATTGCACAGACCTATCTGCACGTCAATTCTCTCTCCTTTCCCAAAGAAGTCATATTTCAGGCTTTACAAGCCAATATTCAGAATTTATTGCATTTCGCAGCTGATAAATGTCAGTGTCATGTGACGAGCAGATGATCTCACTAAAATGTACACGAGTTGGCTTTTGAAAGATCGAAATGCCGATAAATCAAGAACAGCGACTGATATAACAACACGTGGTTTAAATTGCATCAGCCATTTCATAAAATTACACAACTGATCATAACAAGCTCCTTAGATAACTGTTGTGACCCACTCTAATGCTCTACCATATATTACTACATAACACTCGACTATTCTTGGTCAACGAAGACGAGGCTATATATTCTGTCGTGGTGAAGAGACTACTGAAATAAAGCCTCGAGCCACTTAAAAGTGAAATCTGCTGATATGATGACAGAAGGAACGTAAATTGGAATTATAAGGATTAGATGATCACGGTTTGGTATTTATCTATGTGTCAATTCATGTCGAAGGGTTCTATATCATTCATGAGTGATTCGGCCAATCCAATCCCTATTGCAATTTTAAGGGACACAGGGGATTCTCAGTGTCTTTTATTATCAGGTACTTTACCTTTTTATGAGAAGCCTTCTTGTAATGAGAGTGTCCATATTCAGGAAGCAGAGTGCAGTTTTGTCTGTGGTCCTCTCCATTGTGTACATTTGTCACCACACTTAGTCTCAGGACCCGTGACAATTGCAACAGACACAACTTTACCCATTCAGGGCATTCATTTAATACTAGGCAATGATCTAGCTGGAGATTAGATTGTGGTTCATACTCTTGCAACTGACAAGCCTTGTTTGGATCGTATTGAAAAAGAAATGCCTGATTTATACCCAGGTTGTGCAGTTATTAGAGCTATGGCAAAGAAAGATCTTGAGAATGATATTGAATAAAGTATTCTTTAGCTGAGATATGTATTGGTCGGACTTTTGATAAGGTCATTTTTACTTCTGGTTTGGATCAGTTAAAGGCTATTGATGACAGTGATCCTCTTTCTACTACCCATTCTCTGTATTATTATCAGGGTGACAAACGGCAATCCCTTTTCCTCCAACAGGAAAAACAGCCATGAGATCTCATGTCAGTTTCAAAGGGTCATTAGTGAAACAGAAATCATATAAGTACCTGTTTCTTATTTCGTTGAACATTGGACTTTTGTAAGAAAATGGAGACCACCTGGGGTACCCACAGGTGACAAGTGGTCAGTGAACGATCCAATTGTAGTTCCAAAATCGTAGACAGATTTTTCGTAGTCTATCCATTGAACTCCTTTATCTGATGATGCAGGGATTATTAAGACGTATCACATGATCTTCAAGAACTTCTATTAGCCAAAAATTAAAAGAGAATTTTGTAAATAGTGCAGATCTTATCACACTTGTCAAATGGAAGGAAAACCCAATCAAAAGATACACCAGACTCATCTGCAACCTATTACTGTATTTGACGAACCAGATAACAGAATACTGGTAGATTGTGTCGGTCCCTACCTTAGACCAAGTCAGGTAACCAATATTTGTTGCTATACTGTTTGAGTCAACAAGATTCCCAGAGGCATTTCCTTTGAGTAATATTAAACGAGATCGTTAGTAAAAGCTTTGTTAAAGTGTTATACTCAGTTTGGCCTTCCTGCGTCTTCCAATATGACCAAAGGTCAAATTTTATGTCTGGAATATTCCTGGAAGATAAGAGAGATAGAAAGAAGGATAAACAAAAGCTTACTTTGGAGCTACACCATCGTCTCCCGTAGACGGACGGATGCCAAGTACTATGTACGACATAGGCATCCAACAATTCAAGTATTATGCCTATCACCCTGAGAGGCGAGGGGCTTTAAAAACAGTTTCATCAAACTTTCAACAATATGATTCTGTCATATTGATTTGATACAGGTAATTATGAAGAAAGCGTTCATTTACTATTGCTTTCTGTTAGGGAATAGTTCAAGGAAATCTTTATTATTCAGTCCGACTGAACTATTGTTTTGTGCGTGGACCGTTGACGTTGTTAAAAAAGAAACTTCTTTCTAATGAAGATGCGGAGATAAATCTTCTCGATTATGTTTCCAATTTTAAGTATAAGTTGTCAAAGGATTGTGATGTCGCACAAACAAAGCTGAACTGTACTCAGTCAAATATGAAATTAAGCTAAGATAAAGGATAGAGATTTCAGCCTGGCAATGGAGTCCTGGCTTTCTTGCCCGTACCACTAAATCCTCTTCAGGCTAAGTATTATAATCCTTACACAGTTGTAAAGAAATTAAATGATTTAAATTATATAATAAATATTCATAGGAGGCTCAAAACAAAAACAAATTTACCATATAAATATGTTAAAGGAGTATCCTTATAAGCATAGCTAGGTTAATGAAACAATTCGTTTAGTTGTACCTGTCCGACATACTAAGGATAAAAGCGATGGAATGCAATCGGACTGTTTTAATGATTTGACCAGAAACTTTCACAACTGCAGCAACAAGAAAAGAATGAACTAAAGTAGTGATTGCTTGAATATAAGCACTTATTTCCAGATGTTCATAAAAGAACAAATAAAATCTACCATGACATCTGTGAAAGTACACCCGTATAGGATGAACCCTCTCAAGCAGGAATGTTTGAAAAAAGTAATTCAGTAGTTGCTAGAGAATGAATTCATAGAAACAAGTGCACGTGACTGAAGTTTCCCAAATATAAATGTTCCTAAAACACATAATACTTTCCGCATGAAGACTGATTACACAAAGGTGAGCAGTTTGAATAAAATTGATTCATTTTCATGACCAAGAGTCGATGACTGCATCGATAAACTTGAAAATGCAAAGTATGTCACAAACTTTGACCTTCTGAAAGGATTTTGGTAAATTCCACTGCCGGAAAGAGCAAAAGAAATTTCAGCATTCGTGATTCACAAAATACTTTATCAATATAAAGTAATGCCGCTTGATATGAAAGGTTCGCCTAGTACTTTTCAACGTTTAATGAACATTGATTACATCTGGTCTAGACAATCATGATGCTTACATCGATGATGTCATCATCTACAACGACACATAGAAAGATCATTTAGAGATAATTCGGAAATTTGTTGACATATTTAATGGTGCAAATTTGACAATTCATTTATCGAAAAGTGTGTTTCGCTTTGCTTGTGATACATTTCTTGAACATGTAGTGAGAATAGGACAAGTTAAACCTTTAGCTACTAAGGAGAAGGCTATCTCTGAATTCCCTGTGCCTGTCAGTAAAATGCAGCTGCTGCGTTTTATGGGTATGGCTGGATGTTATTGGAAATTGTGTTCCAATTTTGTCGTAATGCCTGAGTTCCTGACAAGTTTATTGAGCAAAGAAACCAAAGGTTTCATTGGTCTGAAAAATGTCAGGATACTTATGATAAGTTAAAGGCCATACTTAAGAGTGCACCAGTTTGTATAGTTCCTGATTTCAGTCATTCACTTAACTTGTCAGTTGATGCAAGTGATGTTTGTGTTGGAGCAGTTTTGATTCAAGATGACATAAATGATGTAGATTATCCGTGTGTTATTGCTTGAAGAGATTAAATAAGCATCAGAGAAATTATTAAACAATGTTACCACGTGTTTTTTGACTTCTAGTAAAAATAAACCTATGTAACATTGTATGCAGGATCTGACCTTCTCCAAAACCGAGTCCTTTTATGATAGAACTGATTGACCTATTTATGTCATTGCATGTAAGGAACTAACACGTAGCTAAATTGTTCTCTCTGTGTATGGGCTTGTTATCAAAATCTTTATTAATCGAAGAAGTTAATATGTTTATTAGAATTAGAGGTTTGGAATTTTCTAAGTGAATTTTACAGGTTATGGTTTTGATTTTGTTAGCATCGGTATCATACTAGAAGGCTATTTTCCATTAGGTAATATTTATTTTAAGAAAATGCTAATTGTCACCTGAGGTCAAACAGAGAACTATATAATCTTGTAATTGTAAGGACTGGGTCATTCGTGCTTTAACATCTAGCACTTTCAAGTTGTATTATGTTGTGACCAGTAGCACTGAATTTTATCTTCTTCAAATTATTGAATTCGAGTGATTATTTTCTGTGCAAATACAAAAGTGATCTGATAAAGTTCTTGGATAGAAACATTCACCGGAATTTATACTGAATTCAAACCTTGAATTACTGTTATTCAACAAAACACTGTTGACACATCTACACTCTCTCCACGGTTACCCTACGATTACTCCAATTCATTCATTTTGAACGTTGTCGCATGCCATACATGTATGTACTTTTCCATTGACGCATTAAGTGCCACCTCAACCCGTTATGTGTATCCAGATCTAGCGAACACGACAAGCTAAATATATCAGCAGATCAGGAAAAGAACTTCATTTTGGGTCAACAGCCTTAGAAGAGGAGGAACCGTCCGAGTTGAATGGTACACAGCATATAGGACACATGCAAGAGTTGCCATTTTATTTATTAATTATTTCGATTTTAATAGCGGTTCAGTTCTGTCAAATATTATCTACTGAGAGAGTTTAAACAGCATTTAACAAAGCACTGCCTTTGGTAAGTACTGACATTATTTCAAATGGAACTGCTTACATTTTATCATTCAAAGCTCTTATCAAGTGTTCTTTTCATCTGTCTAGAAGTGAAGTTTGTAATGCGATTAATATGTGCATGTAACTTGGTTGGTATGGTACTGACATTTGAATATCACAGCATGACTCACTCACCGTATACGTAATCGGATAAAAATAGGTTCGAACTATATAAACAGGCTTCGCTATTTCATTTGGATATACTGAAATGAAACTGTTACACTAGTAGGATAGTAGTATTCTGTATCAAACATATATTGTGCTTTTAATGTTCAGGGTACATAATTTATATAATGTGAAGGAAAATATTAAGCTAAAAAGTGTATTTTACATATAGGTAGATGTGAAATTTGATTCATACCCATTGCATCTAAGGTATGTACTAAATTTGAAAGGTTCGTGACCTTCATATACAAACATATTTGGCAGGTATTCCATGAAGGAATATATCCATTCACACGTCCTTCTATCCTCCAACCAATCCACACAAATACCTATCTACCAACCAACCTACCTACCTACCTACCTACCTACATAGGTTCTTTACTGGACTGATTACATGGACGGGTCATGCAAGGCGGTGAAGGTGGAACCCGTCGCGATATCCACCTCACCCCCGTCCAAAGTAAAAGAAAGGAACCAACACAAAGACTGACATATTTTTAAACTTATTACATAGAAACAATTAGATTTCAGGAATTCCTGAAGCTTTGCCTGCCGTCCCACCCCCACTCTATTGGAGATCCCGTCATACATACACTTTATCTAATTTGCTTTTGTCCCTTAAATATACTTCCGGATCATCCATTGCATATATATCTTTCAGAAGGGTATATTGCTCGTTTGTTTGGTGATAGTTTAATTGATGGCTTGGATTAGTTTTGATTTACGGAACAGCAGCACAATTAGGCTATTTAATACAGAGTCTATATTCTCTGTGTTGAAGATGAAACTGCAGAATCAAGATCCGGATTATGCAATTGCAGATCTGGGGACCAATCCGGTAGCCTAGTGGTCAGAGCGTCCGCCTCGAATGCTGGAGCTCGTAGGTTCGCGCCCGGGTCGAGTCATACCAAAATCTTATACAGATGGTACAGAAAGCTGCAGTGATTGGAGCTCATCATTAAGAGGTTACCGTTAGGACAGGTCGGCCTGGTGTCCAGATAATATTACTTGGTGGGTCATAATGCTACATTGTCTATGGCATGATGCCCCTGTGCAGGACATCACCACAAACTGTCACACTGCAGACATCGGAGCGATATGACTAAACGAAGTGTCAAAACTGCGTCAGAAATCCAACACACACACATATACACAGAGATCTATGTCCATGACGTTTTCAGCTGGATCTGAAACGCTAGACTATGTAATGGTATTCATCCAGTTTACTTGTTCCCTTTGCTGGTGATATGAGACTGTTGATAGCATATAGTGGATGCCATATGCATTTACGCGTTTTTATTTCTGGTAGATCTTCATTACCGTATTTGTACTATTAACATTCCGTGGCGTTAACGTCTTATTTTGTCTGGTAGAACTTCATTGCCGTACCTGATTAATATTATTTTCATTTTAGGACACAAGAGTAAAAAGGATGATTGGAGAACACGTAGCCTCTTTGTTGTGCATAGTTGTGTTCATTGCAGTCTGTGTTTTAGCGGCCTTTGTTGCTAAAGTGCGCGTCTGGAAACTAAGATTTCATAAAAGATTCGAGAAAGATCACAGGCAAGCAGTGAGTGATACCCAAGAGGAAGGAATGGCTACCACAGGTTCCGAAATCGAATCGCTTGGGCATACTCTTCCAGAGGCGGTGACAGCTTCAGTTTAACGGTATGATCACACCAATATGACGTATGCATTTTATATTTAATGATTTATATTTAATTAACTGGAAACTGTGCATTGATGTTTTGGAATAATGTTCCAGGCATTATATGCATTATATCCCACTTACGAAATAAATGGTATATTTCAACATAACCCAATCTTCGCTACCTTGAGGTGCCGATAACAATATATATACCTTGTCGTAACAAACAGACATTGTTGTGCTTTGGGTCTGTGAATTTCATTGAATGCGGCGGCAAGAAACCGCATCCAATGAAAATCAAGTTGTTCAAATTTGAACATTGTTCCTATGTGATCGACACAAGGGGAGCACATAACTTGAATGGACTAATAAATAAGCAATTTTCCAGTGCCTGTCCGTGTTTGCACAAGTACCTCTCACTCAAATACACTTGTAATGGCTTCTCTCTGGTACAGTCATACTTTCGATGTTAAATTTACAAAAGCATCCGTTTTAGGTTAATTTCCTCCACCGTTTCGGCCGATGTACAATGCATCACGAGATTGTTTAGTTGGCATTACATAATAAGGTAGGCAACTCATGAAATCCAATAGATGTCGTTGTAGTACGTAAATGTATTGCACTCATTGTTTATCTTGACCATTGTGAAAGATTGTTCAAGTGATCACGAAAATGGGGACGTGTTTCGACTGTTCGTGCGCTATGCTCGCAGTATGAGATCAAAGTAGTTCAGTTTCAAGGTCACTTGTGAGGTAGGATGGTTATCTTTTACCATATTTCTACAGTGGAAAACACAATCATACACGTATATGAATGTGCTAAATTTGTTGTCTCGTCTTTTAAAAATGATATTGTTCCATTGCGACCCAACGGAGATATTGTTTTCTTGATTGTAAATGAGGTTATCTAGGTTGACCTGGAGATAATTTCTTCGCGATATCAGTTACAACATTTTTCGACGGGACTTTTAAAAATCGTATATTTATGGTAAACAATAAACGTGTATTATTATAATTAATTTACACTTCACACAGCAGTGTTATAGCTAGTTTGCCGATTTGTCAGAATGAGGTACAAAGCAGCGAGGAAATATTATACTTTTATACCTGTCCAATGAGTTGGTAACCCACGTTATGGAAAATTTTAACTCTCCAACAGAGAAAATCAGGACACATTCTGAAGAACACATTAACATTGGATGGAAAATGAAAGATGACTTCTTCAGTGACCGCTCCTGCTCCGTGACTCTACTGCCTTGTGACTCTACTTTTGTACCTACCTACATCCATTCATGCACCTGTAACAATATACATGGATACATGGTACATACTATTTTATCTGTTTATCTGGATAGAACCTGTGGCCTAAGTGGTTAGAGCGTCCGCCTCGGATTCGGGAGCTCGTGGGTTCGAGCCCAGGCCGAGTCATACCGAAGACTTAGAAAAATGCTACTTGCAGCTGCCTCGCCAGGTGCCCAGCATTAAGAGGTTAGTGTCAGGCCTGGTTGGCCTGTTGCCAGGATAATGTGACTGTGTGGGACATGATGCCACATGAATGCGGATTGATGCCCTAATTCTAGGCATCACTATAAAATGCCACGATGCAGATACCGTAGAGATATTACTAAAATCATTAAAGCTACATTGAACACACACACACACACACACACAGACACACACACACACACACACACGCTGTTTCACCGGCAGGTAGTTATGATTTCAGTGGTTGTAAAGAAAAGGAAATAGTGATTATTAAAAATCAGAAAATGTGTCAATCTTGCGATTCAGATGTTGCTTATATTTACCTGTAATGATTATATTATATAAGGTTGCTATCTTACAAGAAAACGTGCTTATGTGAAAAATATATTATTTAGATATAATTTTTTAAAAAAATGTTAGAAACAATTAGCTTTTAATTATTTTGCAAAGATTTTAAAACACAATGACCGTATGCCATAATATAACAAAAAGCGAGAGTATATTTAAAATGATACTCATTGTATTAGGCATAATATATATATATATATATATATATATATATATATATATATATAACATGAACTTAAATCAAAGGAGGAGGAACATTAAAGTGGTATTATTTGTTCTCAAAGAAACCGTAAGATGAAGGTATTGCGTAATTTTGTATTGATAATCATATACCTTACGTTGCTTTTGCATAATTCCATTGGTTCAATATAATTTTTCATTTATTCAAATTCATTAAAATATTGAATATATCTTCGATAATCTTAAAGGGCTTGTCAGAAATACAATGCTGTTTACTTATAACGGTAATCGCTTAAAGAAACGAGTATTACATTTAATAGTTGTTATCTTCCAGTTTTCAAGAGGAATTCGTAACAGCTGAGGGTTCTGGAATACACCAAAGAACAATTATGGTGAATGGTATTCTTTGATATAAATGCTAATGATGTCTGGAAAAGGAAATAAGATATTTGGATTGTTTAAACTTTTTGCAACTAAACGCCAATGTACAGATGTTAAAACACTCCTTTTCATTTTTAATATAATCAATTTACAAAATGTTATATATTTTTCTAGAAATATGTAGTTATTAGTATATAGATTAATTAGGCAAACATCAAATTAGTTTCCCGAAGTATATTCTCCAAGTTAGCAAATATACTTCGAAAGCTGCTGTATCCGGAGAATTATATGGCAAAAATGTGTTTAAGTATTGCAAATTCATGTCACAGATGGGTAACAGTTTGGATGTGATAAATCAGTACATTTAACAACGCCAGTCTTACTCCATGTATTCTTAATGAATGTTGTTGTACACGTACGTTATACATATACCATGATTTTCTACATATAGAACGTATACATACAATAACTTTCATTAAAAATAAGCGAAGGCGATAGGCCCATACATTCAAAACAACACACCTAGATTTACAATTACATGGATCACAGTGGCCTAGTGGTTACAGCGTCCGCACCGGATGCGGGAGGTCGTGGGTTTGAACACCGGCCCAGTCATACCAAAGACTTTTAAAAATGGTACTAACAGATGCCTCGCTTGGCGCTCAGCATTAAGCGCTTAGTGGTAGCACTGGTCGGCCTGGTGTATCACTGGGTGGGACGTCGTGCTATATGTCTTGGGTCATGATGCCCCAGTGATAGATATCACTTTAAACTACCACTGCAGACATCGTAGCGCTATGACTTTAAAATTATTAAAGCTACGTTAAAATAATTTAAACCACAAAGCACATGAATTAAGGATGGTTTTGTTAACTGAACTGATATATCACAAACCAATCATAATACTGTCATGGGCAAATTATTAATGAGAGAATATATGACACCATCTAGTCACTTTTATATATTTAATCAGCCTAATATAGTTTTTTTTTTAAAATTCAGACTAATTCTTTTATAATATTTTTCCTCTATTCATCTTTAAACTTTAAAATATTTGCTATAAAGTCGAAAATCAATGAGAGAAAAATAGGTTCTTTAGTCTTTAGCTTGTTAATCACTATTAGATTTTCATTCAAAATCTTCCGTGATTAATTTGGTTTTGCAAATAATTTTGTTATGCTGTCTTGTTATCATCAGCGTCTTTGCAGATACATTGTGCTACTAGCATTTTCTATTGTTCTTCCATATATTGCATTACTCGTAAGACTGAAAAGAACGGCCACATGGTAAATTTTCCATTGTGTATCGTTATACTGCCCTAATAGAAAGATTGAAAAGAAAGGCCTCATAGTAAATATTCCATTGTTTATCAATACGCTGCATTAATTGTAAGATTGGAAAGAATGGCCTCATGGTAAATTTTCCAATGTTTATCTTTATACTGCCCTAATAGTAAGAATGAACGAAAGGCCTCATAGTAAATTTTCCATTGTTTATCAATACGCTGCATTAATCTGGAAAGAATGGCCTCATGTTAAATTGTTCAGTGTTGATATATATACGCTGCCTTAATTCTACGACTGACAAGAATGGCCAAGTGGTAAATTTGTATTGTTTATCAATATGCTGCCTTAATCGTAAGACTGAAAAGAATTGCCACGTGGTAAATTTTCCATTGTTTGTCTATATAATGCCTTAAACGTAAGACTAAAATGAATGGCCACGTGGTAAATATTCCATTCTTTGTCTATATACTATCTTAATCGTAAGACTGAAAAAGATGACCTCATGGTAAATTTTCCATTGTTTATCTATCTACAGCCTTAATCGTAATACTGAAAAGAATGACCTCATGATACATTTTCCATGGTTTATCTATCTACTGCCTTAAACATGAGGCTCAAATCAATTGCTACGTGGTAAATTTTCCATTGTTTATCTATCTACTGCCTTAATCGTAATACTGAAAAGAATGACCTCTTGATACATTTTCCATTGTTTATCTATCTACTGCCTTACATGTAAGACTGAAAAAAATGACCTCTTGATAAATTTTCTCTTGTTTATCTATCTACTGCCTTAAACATGTGGCTGAAATCAATTGCTACGTGGTAAATTTTCCATTGTTTATCTATCTACAGCCTTAATCGTAATACTGAAAAGAATGACCTCATGATAAATTTTCCATGGTTTATCTATCTACTGCCTTAAACGTAAGGCTGAAATGAATTGCCAGGTGTTAAATTTTCCATTGTTTATCGATCTACTGTCTTAAAAGTCCGACTGAAAAAAATGACCACCTGGTTAATTTCCCATTGTTATTTATACACACCATTGTACATAAGATTGAATGGAATAGCCATATAGTATCAACTTATGTTTTATGAACCGTTTTAACCAGGATATTTCGTTTAAGTTTTCTTTCGGCGTAATTTCATTACTAGTAAAATTAATTTTACACATAATTTAACTTTGATCTACTTGTTCTCATTCATCAAATTCAACTTACATTCATTTGTCACACTCAAAGAATCAATTTAGAAAACTCTAAAACATTTATATACCACCCATTTTTAGTGTTTCCTCAAATACACGCGTATCAATATTTGTCCAGTTTCAATTTGTAACTGATATATTTTGAACTGCTTTTTCATGAGAAAGATGGTAATACAATACAATGGGCTGTTTCTAAATAGTTGGAACATGCCAACTAAAATAAAATACATTTGTTACTAAATAAAATCACGACCATTAGCAACGCATTTACATTACATGTTTCCAAATTTATTTATATGTGACATATAGTTAATGCCTTATGTGTAGACTTATCTTCTTTTGTCACATCTTTTGGTTCCTTGTCTCCAGGTCATGTATGTGAAGATTTATCTATATCAACGCCTTATACCATATTAATAGCAACAACCTCCCGCCTACCCAGCCCTGTGATTGCCTATGACAATTTACAAACCTCAGATTAAAATCGCCTATTAGAACTTAAAACAATATAATTGCAGAGAGCTTCCCGCACTCGAATACACTTTTCTTTGCCAAAGAAGGCATATGGCAAGCTTTACAAGCAAATATTAAGAATTTATTGCATTTCGCTTCGATAACACTTTCCAGCAGCTGTTAAATGTCAGTGTCAAGTGACGAGCAGAGGATCACACTAAATGTACACGAGTTGGCTTTTGAAAGATTGAAATGATGAGAAACAAGAACAGCGAATGATATAAAAACACGTGGTTTAAATAGCATCAACCATTTTTTTAAATTATAAAAACAAAATGATCATGACAAGCTCCTTAGATAACTGCCATGACCCATTCTAATGCTTTCTAATGCTCTACGATATATTACTTCATAAAATCAAGTACTCTTGGTAAACGAAGATGAGGCTGTGTATTATGTCGTGGTTATGAGGCTACTGAAAGAAAGCTTCGAGCTACCTAAAAGTGAAATCCGCTGATATGATGACAGAAGGAACGTAAATTGGAATTACAATCATTAGATGATCATGGTTGGGTATTTATCGATGTGTCAATTCATATCGAAGGGTTCTATACCACTCATGGGTGATTCGGCCAATCCAATCCCTACTCAAGTTTTAAGGGACTCATGAGCTTCTCAGAGTCTTTTATTATCAGGTACTTTGCCTTTTTCTGAGAATTCGTCTTCTAATTCAGGAAGTAGTGTGTAGCTTTGTCAGTGTTCCTCTCCATTGTGTAAATTTATCCTCAGACTTAGTCTCAGGACTTGTGATAATTGGAACAGTCCCTTCTTTACCCATTCATGGATTCATTTAATATTAGGCAATGATCTAGCTGGAGATAAGATTGAGGATAATACACTTGCAACTCACAAGCCTTGTTTGGATCAGAAGGCTGATCGTATTGGAAATGAAAGGCCTCATTTATACCCAGGTTGTGCAGTTATTATAGATATGGTAACGAATGCTCTTGAGAATGATATTGAATAAAGTATTCTTTAGCTGAGATATGTATTGGTCGGACTTTTAATAAGGTCATTTGCACTTCTCGTTTGGATTAATTAGAGGATATTTACCATAGTAATCCTCTTTCTACTACCCTTTATCTTTATTCTTATCAGGGTGACAAACGACAATCACTTGTCATCAAACAGGAAAAACAACCCTTAGATCTTTTGTTAGTTT
Source organism: Sinohyriopsis cumingii (assembly GCA_028554795.2). NCBI lineage: Eukaryota > Metazoa > Mollusca > Bivalvia > Unionida > Unionidae > Sinohyriopsis > Sinohyriopsis cumingii. Next base: position 127,486,446 of record CM068838.1, read on the forward strand.
CAAAGTGGCATTAGTGAAAGAGAATCCATAGAGGTACCCGTTTGTTATTTCGTTGGCAATTGGATTCTTACAAGAAAATGGAGACCACCTGAGGCACCCGCTGGTGATGAGTGGTCGTGGTCAGTGAACTATCAAATTGTAGTTCCAAAAAACGTTCAGACAGGCAATTCTTAGTCTAGCCCATGAACTCCTTTGGCTGATCATTTAGGGATTAATAAGACTTATCACAAGATCTTGAAGAACTTCTATTAGCCAAAAATTAAAAAATCTGTAAATACTACAGATCTTATCACACTTGACAAATGGAAGGAAAACCCAGCCAGAAGATACCTCAGGCTTATCTGCAACCAATTCCTGCATTTGACGAACCGTTTAACAGAATAATGGTAGAATGTCTCGGTCCCTTACCTACGATCAAGTGAGGTAACCAATATTTGCTGAACACAATGTTTGAGTCAACAAGATTCCCAAAGGCAATTCCTTTGAGAAATGTTCAAAAGAAAACGTTAGTAAAAGCTTTCATAACGTGTTATACTCAAGTTGGCCTTCTTATATCGGTAAAACATGATCAAAGGTCAAATTATATGTCTGGAATATTCCAGCAAGTTATGCACAAAATAAGCATCCAACAATTCATGTCTTCTGCCTATCAACCTGAGAGTGGAGGGGCTTTAAAAACAATTTCATCAAACTTTCAACAATATGATTCGGTCATATTGTTTTGATACAGGTAATTATGAAGAAAGCGTTCATTTACTATTGCTTTCTGTTAGGGAATCAGTGCAAGGAAATCTTTATTATTCGGTCGCACTGAACTAGTTTTTGTGCGTGGACCGTTGAAGTTGTTTAAAGAGAAATTTCATTCTAATGAAGATGCCGAGATTAATATCTTTTCGATAATGTTTCCAAATTTAAGTACAAGTTGTCAAAGGATTTTAAGGTCGCACAAACTACGCAGCACTGTACTCAGTCAAATATGAGCTTAATGTATGATACAAATATAAAGGAAAGGAGTTTTAAACATGGTGATAGAGTACTGGCTGTCTTACCAGTACCACAAAATCCTCTTCATGGTAAGCATTATGGGCCTTACACAGTTGGAAAAAAGTACATGATTCAAATTAAATCATAAATACTCCTGGGAGGCCCAAAACAAAAACAAATGTACCATATAAATATGTCAAAAGAGTAGGCTGATAGAGATAGCCAGGTTAAGCATCCAATTCGTTTAGTTGTACCTGTCCCACACACTAAGGATAAAAGCGACGGTATGCAATCGGACTCAGTTTACTTTGGGGTAACAAATCTTCGGAATGCAGCAAGTTTTAATCATCAGACCAGAAACGTTCACATCTGCAGCAACAAGAAAAGAATGAACTAAAGCAGTGATTACTTCAATATAAGCGCTTATTTCCGGATGTTCATACAAGAAAAAATAAAATCTACCGTGACCTTAGGGGCCCCGAGTGGCCGAGTGGTCTAAAGCGCTCTCCGTTATGGATCACTGCCATCGCACCTCTGTCTGAGTGGGTTCGAGTCTAGGATTCGGCCAATGTGGTTATGTGAGAAAACTTACCAGTAGCTTCTCGTGAGTCGGTGGTTCTTCCTGGGGTTTTCCCGGGTTATTCCTCCACCATTAATACTGGCCGCCATGAATAGCCTATCGTGTGCTGAAAATGGCGTTAATCCCAACAACAACAACAACAACTACCGTGACCTTGAAATTATAAAATTCACACCTGTGAAAGAACACCCGTACATGATGAATCCATTCAAGCAGGAATGTTTGAAAAAAGAAATTCAGAATTTGCTAGAGAATGATTTCATAGAAACGAGTAAAAGTGACTGCAGTTCCGCATGTATACTTGTTCCTAAAACAGATAATACTTTCCGCTGCACATTGATTATAAATAGATGAAAAGTTTTATTAAAATAGATTCATTTCCATTACGAGGAATCGATAAAATTTGAAATGCAAAGTATGTCAACACATTTGACCTTCTGAAAGGATTTTGGCAAATTACATTCACGGAAAGGGTAAAGTAAATTTCGGCATTCGTGACTCCAGATGGACTTTATCAATATAAAGTGATGCCGTTTGTGATGAAAGGTTCGCCTAGAACGTTTCAACGTTTAATGAATATTGATTACATCAGGTCTAGACAATCGAGATGCTTACATCGATGATGTCGTCATCTACAAAGACACATTGAAAGACCATTTAGCGACAATTCGGAAATTTTTTGACAGATTTAATGGTGGAAGTTAGACAATTAATTTATTAGAAAGTGTGTTTTGCTTTGTTTGTGATGCATTTCTAGGACATATAGTGGGAATATGACAAGTTAAACCTATAGATGCTAAGGAGAAAGCTATCCCTGAACACTATCAGAAATTTTGTTCCAATTTTGTCATAATTGCTGAGTTCCTGACAAATTTACTGAGCTAAGAAACCAAAAGTTTGATTGGTCTGAAAAATATCAGGAGGCTTTTGATAAGTTAAAGGCCATACTTAAGAGTGCACCAGTTCGTACAGCTCCTACTTTCAGTCATTGCTTGAAGAAATTAAAAATGCAGCAGAGAAATTATTCCACAATAGAGAAGGAATGTTATCTTTGATTCTAGCATTACAAGTCTTTGAAGTCTACATTAGTTCAGCTCCTTCTCCGATTATTGTGATCTGTGATCACAAGCCCCTTAATTTCATCAGCAGGATGAAAAAGAAATCAGAGATCATTAAGGTGGAGTTTGATGTTGCAGGATTATAATGTTGAAATTAGGCACATGAAAGGGAAAGACAATTTAATCGCAGATGCACATTCACGTGTATAGAAATATATTTTTTCATGTATACTTTGTGACATACATAAGATTGCGTCTTATGTAATTTATATTTACCAGATGTTTTTTTTTTACTTTTAATAAAAAGAAAACTTTATTGCACAACTCTTTCTTTTTCTTCATGCGGGGAAGTGCTATGTATATTAATTTAATTGTTTGTTTGTTAGTTTTACTTTGTTTTAAGTTTCATTACATGCTACTGTAATGTAGCATTGTATGCAGGATCTGACCTTCTCCAAAACCGAGTTCTTTTCTGCTAGACCTGATAAAACTTTTTGTCATTGCATGTAAGGAACTAACACGTAGCTAAATTGTTCTCTCTGTATATGGACGTAATATCAAAATCTTTATTAATCAAAAAAGGTAATATGTTTATATGAATTAGGGCTTTGGAATTTTCTAAGTGAATTTTACAGGTCATGATTTTGATTTGGTTAGCATCGGTATCACACCAGAAGGCTATTTTCCATTAGGTAATATTTGTTTTAAGAAAATGTTAATTGTCACCTGAGATCAAACAGAAAACTATATAATATTGTAATTGCGAGGACTGGGTCGTTCGTACTTTAACATCTAGCACGTTCGATTTGTATTGTGTTGTGATGAGTTGCACTGAATTTTATCTTCTTCAAATTATTGAATTCGAGTGATTATTTTCTCTGCAATGACATAAGTGATGTGATAAAGTTCTTGGATAGAAACATATACTGGAATTTATACTGAACTCAAACCTTGAATTACTGTTATTCAACAAAACACTGTTGACATATCTACACTCTCTCCAAACTTACGCTATGATTGCTCCAGTTCATTCATTTTGAACGCTTGCTCATGCCATACATAAGACTGATTTATTTTTCCATTGACGCATTAAGTACCACCTCAACCAGTTGTGTGTATCCAGATCTAGCGAACGTGACAAGCTAAATGTATCAACAGATCAGGAAAAGAACTTCATTTTGGGTCAACAGCCTTAGAAGAGGAGGAACCGTCTGAGTTGAATGGTACACAGAATAGAGGGCACATGCCAGAGTTGCCGTTTAAATTATTAATTCTTTTGTTTTTAAAAGCGGTTATGTCAAATATTCTCTACGGAGAGAGTTGAAATAGCACCATTTACATCTTTAACAGAGCACTACCTTTGATATGTACTGAAATTATTTCAAATACAAATACTTACCTTTAATCATTTAAAGCTCTTATCAAGTGTTCTTTTGATCTGTTTATAAGAGTAATTTGTTATGCGATTAAGATATGCAAGTAACGGGGTTGGTATGGTACTGTCATTTGAATATCACAGCATGACTCACTCACCGTATACGTAATCGGATAAAAATAGGTCCGAACTATATAAACAGGCTTCGCTATCTGAGTTGGATATACTGAAATGAAACTGTTATACTAGTAGAATAGCAGAATTCTGTATCAAACATATAGTGTGATTTTCATGTTCAGGGTACATAATTGATATACTGTCAAGGAAAATATTAAGCTAAAAAGTGTATTTTACACATAGGTAGATGTGAAATTTGATTCATGCCCATTACATCTAAGGAGTGTAGTAAATTTGAAAGGTTTGTGACCTTCATATACGAACATATTTGGCAGGTATTCCATGAAGGAATCTCTCCATCCAAACGTCCGTTTATCCTCCAACCAATCCACACCTATACCAATCTACCAACCTACCTACCTACCTACCTACCTCCCTATATAGGTTGTTTACTCGACTGATTACATGGACGTGTCATGCAAGGGGGTGAGGGTGGAAGCCGTAGCGATATCAACCACGCCCTCCAAAGAAAGAGAAAGGATCCCCAAAAAAGCAGAGTTTTTTTTTAAATTATTACAATGAAACACTAACAATTCAGGAGCTCCTGGAGGTTTGCTCCCCGATCCCACACCCACCCCTACTGGAGATACCGTCATACATATTATTTATCTAATTTGCTTATGTCCCTTAAATATACTTCCGGATCATCCATTCTATTGATATCTTTCAGAAGGATATATTGCTTGTTTGTTAGATGATAGGTTAATTGATGCTCTGGATTAGTTTTGTGTTTTATGGAATAGCAACAAAATTAGGCTATTTAGTACAGAGTCTATATTCTCTGTGTTAATGATAATCCAAGAAACTGCAGAGTCCAGATCCGATTATGCTATTGCAGATATAGGGACCGCTCCGGTAGCGTAGTGGTCAGAGCGTCTGCCTCGAATGCTGGAGCTCGTAGGTTCGCGTCCTGGGAGAGTAATACCCAAATCTTATACCGATGGTACAGAAAGCTGCCTTTCTTGGCGCTCATCATTAAGAGGTTAGAGTAAGGACTGGTCGGCATGGTGTCAGGATAATGTTACTTGATGGGTAATGATGCTACATTGTCTGTGACATGATGATCCTGTGCAAGACATCGCCATAAACTTTCACACTGCAGACGTCGGAGCGATATGACAAAAAAATATTTGTCAAAACTGCGTCAGAAATCCAACACACACACATACACACACAGATATATGTCCATGACGTTTTCAGCTGGATCTGAAATGCGCGACTATGGACTGAAACACGCGACTATGTAATGGTATTCACCCCGTTTAGTTGTTCTCTTTGCTGGTGATATGAGTATGTGGATAGCATATAGTGGATGCCATATGCATTTACTTGTTTTTATGTCTGGTAGATCTTCGTCACCCTTTTTTGACTATTAACATTTTATGGTGTTGACATATTATTATGTCTGGTAAAACTTCATTGCCCTATCTGATTAATACTATTTTCATTTCAGGACACAAGAGTAAAAAAGGATGGTTGGAGAACACGTAGCCTCTTTGTTGTGCATAGTTGTGTTCATTGCAGTCTGTGTTTTAGCGGTCTTTGTTGCTAAAGTGCGCGTCCGGAAACCAAGATTTCATAAAACATTTGAGAAAGATCACAGGCAAGCAGTGAATGATATCCAAGAGGTAGGAATGGCTACCGCAAGTTCCGAAATCGAATCGCTTGGGCATACTCTTCCAGAGGCGGTGACAGCTTCAGTTTAACGGAATGATCACACCAATATGACGTATGTATTTTATATTTAATGATTTATATTTAATTAACTGGAAACTATGCATTGATGTTTTGGAATAATGTTCCAGGCATTATATGCATTATATCCCACTTACGAAATAAATGGTATATTTCAACATAACCCAATCTTCGCTACCTTGAGGTGCCGATAACAATATATATACCTTGTCGTAACAAGCAGACATTGTTGTGCTTTGGGTCTGTGAATTTCATTGAATGCGGCGGCAAGAAACCGCATCCAATGAAATCAAGTTGTTCAAATTTGAACATTGTTCCTATGTGATCGACACAAGGGGAGCACAGAACTTGAATGGACTAATAAATAAGCAATTTTCCAGTGCCTGTCCGTGTTTGCACAAGTACCTCTCACTCAAATACACTTGTAATGGCTTCTCTCTGGTACAGTCATACTTTCAATGTTAAATTTACAAAAAGCATCCGTTTTAGGTTAATTTCCTCCACCGTTTCGGCCGATGTACAATGCATCACGAGATTGTTTCGTTGGCATTACATAATAAGGTAGGCAACTCATGAAATCCAATAGATGTCGTTGTAGTACGTAAATATATTGCACTCATTGTTTATCTTGACCATTGTAAAAGATTGTTCAAGTGATGACGAAAATGGGGAAGTGTTTCGATTGTTCGTGCGCTATGCTCGCAGTATGAGATCAAAGTAGTTCACTTACAGTTTCAAGGTCTCTTGTGAGGTAGGATAGAGTTATCTTTTACCATATTTCTACAGTGGAAAACACAATCATACACGAATATGAATGTGCTAAATTTGTTGTCTCGTCTTTTAAAAATGATATTGTTCCCTTGCATCCCAACGGGGAGATATCGTTTTCTTGATTGTAAATGAGGTTATCTAGGTTGACCTGGAGATAATTTCTTCGCGATATCACTTACAAATGTTTTCGACGGGACTGTTAAAAATCGTATATTTATGGCAAACAATAAACGTGTATTATTATAATTAATTTACACTTCACACAGCTGTTATAATTAGTTTGCCGATTAGTCAGAATACCTGTGCAATGAGATGGTAACCCACGTTATGGAAAATCTTACCACTCCAACAGAGAAAATTAGGACACATTCTGAAGAACGCATTAACATTGGATGGAAAATTAAAGATGACTTCTTCAGTGACTGCTCCTGCTCCGTGACTTTACTGCCTTGTGACTCTACTTTTGTACCTACCTACATCCATTCATGCACCTGCTACAATATACATGGATACATGGTACATACTATTTTATCTGATTATCTGGACAGAACCGGTGGCCTAAGTGGTTAGAGCGTCCGCCTCGGATTCGGGAGCTCGTGGGTTCGAGCCCAGGCCGAGTCATACCGAAGACTTATAAAAATGCTACTTGCAGCTGCCTCGCTAGGTGCCCAGCATTAAGAGGTTAGTGTCAAGACTGGTTGGCCTGTTGCCAGGATAATGTGACTATATGGGACATGATGCCACATGTATGCGGATTGATGCCCTAATGCTAGGTATCACTATAAAATGCCACGCTGCAGATTCCGTAGAAATATTACTAATTAAAATCGTTAAAGCTACATTAAACACTCATACACACACACACGCTGTTTCACGGGAAGGTATTTATGATTCCAACGGTTGTAAGGAGAAGGAAATATTGATCATTAAAATTCAGAAACTGTGTCAATATTGCGATTCAGATCTTGCTTATATTTATCTGTAATGATTATATTTTTAAGGATGCTATCTTACAAGAAAACGTACTTACGTGAAAAATGTATTATATAGATATAAATTTAAAAAATGTCAGAACAATTAGTTTTTAATTATTTTGTAAAGATTTTAAAACACAATGAACGTATACCATTATATAATGAAAAGCGATAGTAATATATATATATATATATATATATATATATATATATATATATATATATATATATATATATATATAATAATACTCATGGTATTAGGTATAATAGATAATACGAAAAACATGAACATAAATCAATGGAAAAGGAACATTAAAGTGGTATTATTTGTTCTCAAAGAAAACAAAAGATGAAGGTATTGCGTAATTTCGTCCTGATAATCATATACTTTACGTTATTTTATGTATAATTCCACTGGGTCAATACACTTTTTCATTTATTGAAATCCATTAAATTATTGAATATATCTTCGATAATCTTAAAGGGCTTGTCAGAATTAAAATGCTGTTTACTCATAATGGTAATGGCTTAAAGAAACGAGGATTTAATTTAATATTTGTTATCTTCCAGTTTTAAAGAGGAATTCGTAACAGCTGAGGGACCTGGAATAAAGCAAAGAACAATTATGATGAATGGTATTCTTTGATACAAATGCTAATGATATCTGGAAAAGGAAATAAGATGTTGGATTGTTTAAACGTTTTGCAACTAAACGGCAATGTACAGATGTTAAAATACTCCTTTTCATTTTTAATTACATCACTTTACAAAATGTTATTTATTGTTTTAGAAATATGTAGTGATTAGTATATAGATTAATTAGGAAAAGCTCAGATTAGTTTCCCGAAGTATAATGTCCAAGTTAGCAAGCATACTTCGAAAGCTGCTGTAATCGGAGAATTAGATGGCAAAAATGTGTTACGTACTGCAAATTCATGTCATAGAATGGTAACGGTTTGGATGTGATAAATCAGTTCAGTTAACAAAGCCAGTCTTGCTCCATGTATTCTTAATGAATGTTATTGTACATATACAATGTATATATACCATGATTTTCTACATATACAACATCTACATACAGCAACTTTCATAAAGAATAAGCGAAGGCGATATTCCCATACATTCAAAACAACACAGCTAGATTTATAATTACATGGATCACAGTGGCCTAGTGCTTAGAGCGTCCGCACCTGATGCGGGAGGTCGTGGGTTCGAACACCGACCGAGTCATACCAAAGACTTATAAAAATGGTACTAACAGCTGCCTCACTTGACGCTCATCATTAAGCGGTTAGTGTTAGGACTGGTCAACCTGGTTTCAGGATAACGTGACTAGGTGGGACATCATGCTACATGCCTGGGGCATGATGCCCCAGTGATATGTATCACTTTAAACTGCCACACTGCAGAGATCGTAGCGATATGACTTTAAAATTATTAAAGATACGTTAAAATAATCTAAACCATAATCCACATCGATCAAGGCTGGATTTGTTAACTAAATTGATATATCACAAACCAGTCATAATACTGTCATGGGCAAATTATTAATGAGAGAATATATGACACCATCTAATCCGTTTTATAGATTTATTCAGCCTAATATAGTTTTTTGTTTTTTTAAATTTTAAACTGACTAATTCTTTTATAATATTTTTCCTCTATTCATCTACAAACTTTACAATCTTTGCTATAAAGTGAAAAATCAAAGAGAGAGAAATTGGTTATTTATTCTTTAGCTTGTTAATCACAATTAGATTTTCATTCAAAATCTTTCGTGAAGAATTTGGTTTTCCAAATAATTTTGTTATGCTGTCTTATTGTCATAAAGGTCTTTGCAGATACATTGTGCTACTAGCATTTTCTATTGTTCTTCCACATACGGCATTACTCGTAAGATCGCAAAGAATGGCCACATAGTACCTTTTCCATTGTTTATCAATAGGTTACATTAATCGTAAGAATGAAAAGAATCTCCACGTGGTAAATTTTCCAATGTTTATCTTTATACTGCCATAATAGTAAGATTTGACGAAAGGCCTCATAGTAAATTTTCCATTGTTTATCAATAAACTGCATTAATCGTAACAATGAAAACAACAGCCTCATGGTAAATTTTTCATTGTTTATTTATATTGTGCCTTAATTCTAAGACTGACAAGAATGGCCACGTGCTAAATTTTCCATTGTTGATATATTGCTTTACTCGTAAAACTGGAATGAATCGCCACGTGGTAAAGTTTCTATTGTTTATCTATATACTGCCTTACACGTAAGACTGAAAAGAATGGCCTCATGGTAAATTTTTCATTGTTTATCTATTTGCTGCCTTAATTCTACGACTCACAAGAATGGCCACATGGTAAATTTTCATTGTTTATATACTGTTTTACTAGTAAGACTGAAAAGAATAATCACGTGGCAAATTTTCCATTGCTTTTCTATATACTGCCCTAATCGTAAGACTGAAAATAATGGCCAGATAAAATTATATATTGTTTATCTATCTGCTGTCTTAATTCTTAGACTGAAAAGAATGGTCTCATTGTAAATGTTTCATTGTTTGTTTATATAATGCCTTAAACGTAAGTCTGAAATAAATGGTAACGTGGTAAAGTTTTCATTGTTTGTCTATATAATGCCTTAAACGTAAGACTGAAATGAATGGCCACGTGGTAAATATTCCATTGTTTGTCTATATACTGCCTTAATCGTAAGACTGAAAAGAATGACCTCATGGTAAATTTTACATTGTTTATATATATACTGTCTTAAAAGAAAGACTGAAAAAATTACCACATGTTAAATTTTCCACCGTTTATCTCTAAACTGCCGTAATCGTAAGACTGAAAAGAATGACCTCATAGTAAATTTTACATTGTTTATCTACATACTGTCTTAAAAGTAAGGCTGAACAAATTACCACGTGGTTAATTTCCCAATATTGTTCTATACACACTAGTATACATAAGATTGAATGGAATAGCCACATAGCATCAACTTTCAATTTTAGTTTATGTTTTTTGAACGTTTTAACCAGGATATTTCGTTAAAGTTTTACTTTCGGCGTAATTTTATTACTGGTAAAATTAATTTTACAAATAATTTAAGAATGACCTACTTTTTCAAATTCGTTGATTTGTCACTCTCAAATAATCAATTTCTAAAACTCTAAAACATTTAGATACCACCCATCTTTAGTGTTTCTTCAAATAAACGCGTATCAATATTTGTCCAGTTTCAATTTGTAACTGATATATTTTGATCTGCATTTTCATTAGAAAGATCGTAATACAATAGAATGGGCTGTTTCTAAATAGTTGGAACCTGCCAACTAATATAAAATACATTTGTTACTAAATAAAATCACGACCATTAGCAATGCTTTTACATTTCAAGTTTCCAAATTTATTTACATGTGACATATAGACATATGGTTGATGTCTTGTGTTTAATGTTATCTTCTTTTGTCATACTTGCTGTGTATTAAAATTGGTTAACTAGTCTATTCATTTCATATGTTGTTTCGTCCAAGATATTTTTTAAAAAATGTTATAAATCGAATAATATGAATTTACCGCGCCTTCTATAATTTCATTGGTTGTAAATGATAACTTTTTAACATCGATAACTTTTTAAATATCGATATATTTTGTGGACTTCTTTTGGTTCCTTGTCTCCAGGTAATTGTGTGTGAAGATTTATCTATATCAACGCCTTTTACCATATTAATAGCAGTAACAACCCACCTATCCAGCCCTGTGATTTCCTATGAAATTTTACAAACCTCAGATTAAAATCACCAATTACAAGTTAAAACAATATAATTACAGAGAGCTTCCCGCACTCCAATACATTTTCCTTTTGCCAAAAACGCCATATGGTAAGCTTTACAAGCCAATATTCAGAATTTATTGCATTTCGCTTTGATAACATGTTCCAGCAGAGTTCAATGCCACACTAAATGTACATGAGTTGGTTTTTGAAAGATCAAGATGCGGAGAAACAAGAACAGCGAATGATATTACAACACGTGGTTTAAATAGCATCAACCATTTCTTGAAATTTAAAAAAATAATCATAACAAGCTCCTTAGATAACTGCCATGACCCACTCTAATGCTCTACGATATATTGCTGCATAAACTCGACTACCCTTGGTCAACGAAGATGAGGCAATGTATTTTGTCGTGGTTTAGAGGCTACTGAAGGAAAACTTCGAGCTACCGAAACGTGAAATCTGCTGATATGATGACAGAAGGAACGTAAATTGGAATTATAAGGATTAGATGATCATGGTTGGGTATTTATCGATGTGTCAATCCATATCGAAGGGTTCTATATCACTCATGGGTGATTCGGCCGATCCAATCCCTATTAAAGTTTTACGGGACACAGGAGCTTCTCAGTCTTTTATTATCAGGTGCTTTGCCTATTTCTGAGAATTCTTCTTCTAATGAGGGTGTTCTTAAACAGGACGTCGAGTGTAGTAAATTTGTCATCAGACTTAGTCTCAGTACCTGTGATAATTGCAACAGTCCATTCCTTGCCCATTTATGGCATTCATTTAATAATAGGCAATGCTCTAGCTGGAAATAAGATTGTGGTTAATACACTTGCAAATGACAAGTCTTGATTGGATCCGAAGGCTGGTCGTATTGGAAATGAAAGGCCACATTTATACCCAGGATGTGCAGTTATTATAGATATGGCAAAGAAAGCTCTTGAGAATGATTGTGATCAAGAAGTATTCCTTTAGCTGACAAAATTATTAGTCGGGCTTTTAATAGGGTCATTTTCACTTTTTTTGGATGAATTAAATGGTATTGGTCAGTGATCCTCTTTCTACTACCCATACTCTTTATACTTATCAGGGTGACAAGCGAGAATCACTTGTCATCAAACAGGAAGAGAATCATGAAATCTCTTGTTTGTTTTAAAGAGCCAGTAGTGAAATAGAAGGCACAGAACTACATGATTGTTTTACCATTAAAAATTGGATTCTTATAAGAAACTGGAGACCACCTGAGGCAGCCGCTGGTGACGAGTGGTCAGTGAACTATCAAATTGTAGTTCCAAAATCGTACAGACAGAAAATTCTTAGTCTAACCCATGAACTCCTTTGGCTGATAATGTAGGGATTAATTAGACTTATCACAAGATCTTGAAGAACTTGTATTACCCAAAAATTACAAGTGATGTTTGTAAATACTGCAGATCTTATCACACTTGACAAATGGATGGGAAACCCAATCAGAAGATACCTCAGGCTTATCTGCAACCTATTCCTGCATTTCACAAACCGTTTAACAGAATAATGGTAGAATGTCTCGGTCCCTTACCTACGATCAAGTGAGGTAACCAATATTTGCTGAACACAATGTTTGAGTCAACAAGATTCCCAAAGGCAATTCCTTTGAGAAATATTCAAACGAAAACGTTAGTAAAAGCTTTCATAAAGTGTTATACTCAATTTGGCTTTCTTATATCTGTAAAATATGATCAAAGGTCAAATTATATGTCTGGAATATTCCAGCAAGTTATGCACAAAATAAGCATCCAACAATTCAAGTCTTCTGCCTATCAACTTGAGAGTCGAGGGTCTTTAAAAACAATTTCATCAAACTTTAAAAAATATGACTCGGTCATATTGTTTTGATACAGGTAATTATGAAGGAATCAGTTCAAGGAAATCTTTATTATTCAGTCGCACTGAACTAGTTTTTTGTGCGTGGACCGTTGAAGTTGTTAAAAGAGAAACTTCATTCTAATGAAGATGCCAAGATTAATCTTCTCGATTATGTTTCCAAATTTAAGTATAAGTGGTCAAATATTGTGAGGTTGCACAAACTATTCTGCACTGTACTCAATCAAATATGAAATTAAGGTATGATAAAAAGTTATAAAGGAAAGCAGTCATCAGACCCGTGAGAGAGTTCTGGCTCTCTTGCCCGTACCACAAAATCCTCTTTATGAGAAGTATTATGGTTCTTACACAGTTGAAAAGAAAGTTAATTATTTAAATTATGTCATAAATGCTCCTGGGAGGCCCAAAACAAAAACAAATGTACCATATAAATATGTTAAAGGCGTATGTTGATATAGATAGCCAGGTTAATGATGCAATTATTTATTTGTACCTGTCCCACACCCTAAGGATAAAAGCGATGGAATGTAATCGAACTCTGTTTACTTTGGAGTAACAAATCTTCGGAATAGATAGAGGTTTACTAATCTGGACCAGAAACTTTCACATCTGCAGCAACAAGAAAAGAATGAATTAAAGCAGTGATTCATTGGATATGAGCACTTATTTCCAGATGTTCAACAAAGAGCAAATAAAATCAACCACGACATTGAAATTGTAAATTTCACACCTGTGAAAGTACACCCGTACAAGATGAATCCTCTCAAGCAGGAATGTTTGCCAAAGAAATTCAGTATTTGCTGGATAATGATTTCATAGAAACAAGTAAAAGTGACGGGAGTTCCCCAAGTCTAATTGTTCTTAAAGCAGACAAAACTTTCCACATTTCAATTCATTATAGAAAGGTGAGCAGTTTGAATAAATCGATTCATTTTAAACACCAGGAATCGATGACTGCATCGATAAAATTGAAAATGCAAAGTATGTCACAAAATTTGACCTTCTGAAATAATTTTGGCAAATTCCACTGTCGGAAAGGGTAAAGGAAATTTCGTCATTCGTGACTCCAGATGGACTTTATCAATATAAAGTGATGCCGTTTCTGATGAAAGGTTCGCCTAGTACTTTTCAACGTTTAATGAACATTGATTACATATGGTCTAGACAATCGAGATGCTTACATCGATGATGTCCTCACCTACAACGACACATATAAAGATCATTTAGAGACAATTCGGAAATGTTTTGACAGATTTAATGGTGCAAATTTGACAATTAATTTATCGAAAGGTGTGTTTTGCTTTGGTTGTGATACATTTCTAAGACATATAGTGAGAATATGACAAGTTGAACCTATAGATGCTAAGGAGAAGGCTATCCCTGAATTCCCTGTGCCTATATTTTGGGTATTACTGGATACTATCGGAAATGTTCCACTTTTATTCATAATTGCTGAGCTCCTGACAAATGTGTTGAGCAAAGAAACCAAAGGTTTCTTTGGTCTGAAAAATGTAAGGAGGCTTTTGATAGGTTAAAGGCCATACGTAAAAGTGCACCAGTTCGTACAGCTCCTACTTTCACTCAATCGTTTAAATTGTCTGTTGACGCAAGTGATGTTGGGGCTGGAGCAGTATTGATTCAAGAGGACATAAATGGTATAGATCATCCAGTGTGTTATTGCTAGAATAAATTAAAAAAGCAGCAGATAAATTATTCCACAATCGAGAAGAAATGTTTGGCTTTGATATTATCATTACAGCACTTTGAAGTCTACATTAGTTCAGCTCCTTCTCCGATTATTGTGATTTGTGATCACAACCCCCATACATTCATCAGCAAGATAAAAAAGAAATTAGAGATCATTAAGCTAGAGACTGATGTTGCAGTAATATAATGTTGACATTAGGCACATCAAGGGAAAAGACAATTTAATCGCAGATGCACATTCACGTGTATATAAATATATTGTTTCATAAATACTTTGTAACATTCATAAGATTGCGTCTTATGTATTTTTTTGTTGCCACATCTTTCCTTCTAGTAAAAAGAAAACTTTATTGCATAACTCTTTCTTTTTCTTTATGCGCGGAAGTACTATATATATTAATTTAATTGTTTGTTTGTTAGTTTTACTTTGTTTTAAATTTCACTACATGCTGTTGTAGTGTAACATTGTATGCAGGACCTGACCTTCTCCAAAACCGAGTTCTTTTGTGCTGGACCTGATTGACCTTTTTATATCATTTTATGTTAAGAAGTAACACATAGCTAAATTATTCTCTCTTGTGTATGCACGTAATATCAGAATCTTTATTAATAGAAGCAGTTAATATGTTTCTTTGGGTCCGGATTTTGTAATTTCCTAAGTGAGTTTTACAGGTTATGGTTTTGATTTGTTAAAATCATGATTATACAAGAAATTTATTTTCCATTGGGTAATTTGTTTTAGAAAATGCTAATTGTGACCTGATTTCAAGCATATAAATATATAATCTTGTAGATGATAGGACTGGGTCACTCGTGCTTTAAGATCTAGCACTTTCAAGCTGTATTATGTTGTGATCAGTTGCACTGAATTTTAATTTCTTCAAATTACTGATTTCGTGTCATTATTTTCTCTGGAAAGGCAAAAGTGCTCTGATAAAATTCTTGGATAGAAATATTCACTTGAATTTAAATTGAATTCAAACCTGGAATTACTTTTAGTCATTAATAGACTGTTGACACATCAACACTCTATAAGCTATAACAACCACGTCGTCGCCTTCAGTTTTGGATTATGAGGGACTTATGCTAAGTTTTGTTCAGAACTTTAAATTATTACGATATGTGTCTGTAATTCTTTGATTATTTTGGGATTTAATTTGCAATTCCGTAAGTTCTTCTTTCTCATTTTCACCTTGTATTCTAGTGACATAAATAATGTGTTAAACATTTATAACATTTGTTGTTTTTCACTCTTTTCTGTTAATTATTTTAAGAGCATAGACTCTTAACAACACTAATGGCATGTGACTGATTAAGATAAGTTCCTGTGTTTCCAAATTCAATAATAATTATATTGTGATTTAGATCCACTATGTGACAGATGAAATATTTGTCCACTTTGTAATTGCTACATTATTGAAAGATGATAACGATATAAATATTGTAATTAATAATATACCAGAGCAGCAGGGAGGGCGAACAGACCAATGTGGGGAAGGGTCCAATCTTAAAAATAAACCTCACCAAAAGGTGGTTAGAAAAAAATGAATTTCTAAGTGTTTCTTTCTGAACATAGATCATATTTTGAAATCAAAAGATTACACCAAAACCACTGCCTTTAGCGTTGTCGATCGCATACTACCTGGACAGTTACTTGAGGTCTCGTCCTCCCTGCTGCTGTTTCTTTAACCAAACATTTATCAAGATCTACACGATATCGTAATCGAGGATCATATAAATGTATTGTTATAAATACGTGTGGAGTAGCTTGTGGTTTTCGCCAAAAAAATTAAATTTAGTCATATCCATATTCCCTGAAAACCAAGTCTGATGAATGCTTCGCAGAGTATGTGTATTAATTCCATTAAACACAACTCAGATAGTACAGTTATCTCTGATCACTTTAGGTATGCGTGTATATCGCTGAGTAACGTAAATCACGTCCACGTTTCTGTGCCACCGACGAAAAAATATCCGGGTTGGATTTGATTGTTTTTCCAGCATTATATCATCATATACTACGAGATCATTAATAAATCCATCATGGTCATCCATGGATGTGGCTTCATCAATATCGGTTATAAAATCAATAATATCATCACCATTCTCGTCCAATAATTTAGCATTTTCATTAAAATCTTTAAGCACATCGTTGCATCTCTGATCATCTACAGATGATGCCACTAAATATAATTTATCCCACTTAAGCCATCTCATTATCAGATTAAGCAATAATAGCGACTAACTAGATCCAGATGGACCTATGATAATTGGTCTGTTACAATTTGGTATCACTGGATGAAGTTGGACTGGTTGTCGCTTTCGTGTCGCTGAAAAATCAATGATATCCATATTGTACAAATATAATACAAGTGGATTAACAACAATAATAACAAAAAATAAAAAGCGTGCACTCACAGGCAAGTGTGTAGAATTTGGTACAAAAGAATACACATTTATCGCCCTGTCAGGACACAAAGTGTCATATGTTGATGCTGCTTCTTCACTGGGAAAATTACCAGGAGCTCTATGAGCTAAGTATCCAGAAGAAGAACATATTCCTGAATATAATTATTGTGGTCCTGGAACCCGACTTGATATCCGACTTGACGAGCTAGATCAACCAAAACATTGAGAATATCCAATAAATGCTATTGATCAAGCATGTCACGTTTATAATATAGCGTATAAAAAATATCTACAACAACGACATATTTGCAGATGTCAAGTTGATTCATTCGTTAAATTCTATATAAAAAAATCCCTTGGAGAAAAACTTGCAAGCTTCCGACGATGAAAATTAAACTAGTGCTATGGGTCGGTAATTAATCGATCGATTATTATAATGGAATTGATGGATCACATTATAATGAAATATTGTGAAGGCAAATCAGCGATTAGTAAACTTAACTGATGCAGCAAATGTCACAAGTTCTGTTGTTTCAAACTGGTTAGCACGAGAAACAATATGGCAAATTTTATCTACCACCACCAAAACAAATTTAGTACACACATTTTGATGTAGCACTCCCAATGAGGTTCATCAAGCATACATTTTTTTTTACCCCACGATGCCATTAAAATTGGTAGACGCCAATTTCGCACATACAAATACGCGTTAACTGTCATTGACGTTGCAAGTAGATATAAAGAACCAGAACCACTATCAGCTAAAACAGGAACTGAAGTTGCATCTGCTTTTGAACGAATTTATCAACGAGGATCTGGACCACAAGGAGGGTTACGATGGCCACAGTTGGTACAGTTTGATCCTGGCAAGGACTTTCATGGTGCATTATCATCTCTGAAGATTTGCCGAGCGATTGTTTGGATATCAGTATGCGAAGGAAATATTTCAGAAAGACAAGAGATCTCGTGAATCGTTTGTAAGACCACCACGTCAAGTGTGATAGCTGCATTAAATAATGAAATTACTCGTGCAATTTCTATGAAACCCATTAATGCGATCACAAAAACTATACTAATACAACGACTTGACTTTTCGAAACAAAAAGTACTAGGTAATGTAACTGCAAGGTATTTATATGAACCTGGTGAACTTGAAAAAGGTATAAAATGGGCAACTGATCATACATGGAGTGTGACGACATATAACATTTCCAGTGTGGTTCCATCTATGGGTAGATCTGCAATCTACAGAATAGATTCAACTGCTCCTTAGCGTGGATTTGTATGTGAACAATTACAAGTAATTACTGAGGATACACAATTACCACCGCGTTCACTTTTGTGAACTGGCGCCTCGACTTTAATTACATTCAATACAGGTCAACATCACATTTTCGCGTGCGTGACCAAGACTACTATTAATTCTATCTAAACTGTCTTGGATCATTATTTGAATATTGCCACAACAACACTGTGTTACAGCTTGCATAATGATTATTGTGTTGTTGATTCAGCATCATGATAAATTCAGCATCGAGATCAAAGTAGCGTTATTTTGTATAAACTGTTTGTAACTAATATTTACCTACTACTTCATCGCGAAGAACTTCCCTGTTGTCGCCATCAGTTGGTTTTTCTTGTTTATGTAACGATAGTCCTCCTCCCGCAGCTGAGATATTCTTCTGACTCGAGACACTGCGAGATCTACTAAGTTTTACCATTCGATAGGATTATCAACAATCGCAATATTAATATCCGAAATAGTTAAACCTTGAGGTGAATGAATCGTTATAGCGTATCATAGCGTCCATGAAGTGTTGTCCATGGTTAAGGCGCTTTCACCAACACTGACAGGAACTTAAACAATACCATTACCACAAGATTTTGTCGTCCTCCTCCTGGAATCTCAACATCGATATTTTGCCCTCCAGTATCTTCTGGTCGATAGCACAATAGTACAAGTGGTTTGAACATTGTTCTTAATGTAACAGTAATAATTGTTGTTGAAGTGTATCACGAACTATTTGTCTACTCGCAACTATTAAATCATCTATTCTCCACACTTGCAGAAAATCATTCACAGGAGTTTCTGGAATTACCACAAGTATTACCTCACACTTAATCTTCTCTGGTTGTAGTCTGAACTTTTTTTAAGCTTTTTTAATTTTGGATCAAGCGCTCTATGGCCATCAGTTATCTCCTCATAATAATCTCGAACATTGTTAGCCATTCATGTGGATAAAATCCAAGAAAAGGTGGTGGCTCACCATGATCGCCACACATTATCACAGCAGTATTTTTCGTCAACAACCAATCAAGAAATATTTTAATGTCTCCAGCGACACTGTATATATTTCATCCTAGGTAATAATCTTTGGATTATATTTCTAGCCCATTCGTTCAGTAGCCCATGTACCTTCATTCCATCTGAAAAGAGCTACGATAAGTATTAGATTTAATTCCCCGTTCGTTCATTTCTCTGGCGGGTCTATGTGTAGGAGTTAATAGAATCATATAAAGACCACGAAATAATTAAATCGTACGTGTTATCTTTCCTGATCCTCCCGGTCCGTTTAAATACACTTGTATTATGTCTCGTTACAGGATCATTAACCTATGGTCCTGATAAGTATTTTTACATTCGACATCGGGTGTTTGATCGTAGCTGTGTAATTGTTCTCGTTTTATTCTCCATCCAGCCCATAGTGAGTTAGTGTCAATATTCAGTTGTTTCAACTGGCTTATATGCTTCTTGTAGATATAAAGTGAATAATTCGTGCAAATCGGGTTATATAAAAAATCCATTTATCGGTACCCTGATCATCTCAAGTGTTGGATGTCCAAATCGGTTAAAATATTTCGAATATTCTCCCATTCCAAGAAAACTTCATGGACAACATCCTGCCGTATCAAGTGATATCATATTTCTGCAATCGTATTTGGTATTGCACAATCTACCATTTCCATATTCGACACAACTTGATATTACATCATGAAGAAAATCAAACCGAGTTCGTTTCCTTAATTTTTTCTCTCTAGCAAAATGATCCGCGACTGATGGAATCGTAAAACGAATATTGGGTAACTTTCTAGTCGTTTACGTATTTTCACGCAATGGCTTTCATTTTTGGATGAAAACAAATTCTGCTCGATATATTTTGCCATTCGGTCTTACAAACTGGTCAAACTTATTTTCCTCAATACAGATACTTCCATCAGGTTTACTTCAATCATGATTTTTTTTACAGAACTCTGAAATAACCACATTGATACGGGATCATTTTTACTAATCTGGTTAATACAATCAAATATATTTCCTTGGTAAAATCTTACGGTTCTGTCTCGTGGAAATATTCCATGCGCATTATCATCAATAATATTTATCGTAGCTCCTTCCGGTGTATATTTTGATTAGTACAAAGTTTCACCGGTTATTGTTCTTACTGTTATTGGGAATTTTAATTTCTTTCCCAGTTCAGCAACATCTTTGATAGACGCAACGGTATCCTTAACTGCTGTTGCCCATTCATTTATTTCATTTCTGTCTTAGATCCGTTAAATCATTTCCACGTATCGCGCTTGTGAAGTGTTCTATTACTCGTACGGCTACACATTTTTTTTCTCGAAAATATAAGTGGCTTCATATCATTAACGGTAGCTTTATTCATGGAATATATCGTATAAACAAATGCAGTTACAGGATACGCTCATTTATAATACGGTTTATTAATACCTGTCAATGTTCCTGGTTTGGAATTTTTATTTAACTTAACAATATTTCCAGTGTGAAGACGGACAGGGTCACGTTTGTCACTGATAATCAGTGTATCGTCTTCCAATGTAGCTAACGCTTCAGTAAAGTTTATTTTTTTTAAAAATGTATTCGATTGTCGATCATCGTTCAATCAAACATCAACAACAATCTTTCCTTTATTAACAAATGAAATGTTGTCCATACATGAGTTGCACCTAAGTACTTTGCACAGCGATTTTATCGCTGCCGACATATTTTAAAAATTCGTTTGGTGGTGCCAACCCAAACGAATCAAAATAAACAAATCCACGTGGATCAATCGTGTATGCAACCCAATGGGTACCCGGACCAGAACTCATATCGAGATTAATGATATCGGTCTCAACACGGTTTGGTTGTTCTGATAATTGGTCACGCATAAAAACACCTCTAACATTTTTGATATTTTATCGTTTAGCAGCATCAGTTAAATCAAAATTGCACATAGGGACAAAAAGCTTTGCGTCTAACGAAGTGTCCCAGGAAGTCCGCTTCCATACCACTGGGGATTTCCCGATAGTCTTCAGCCCTTCCCGAAAGTCTTTACTCCGTGACCTGTTGCTTTTTTAATGACATTGCAGCAGCATTTCCACCAGCACCAAGTGCAGCAGCTTTTGCAACAGCTGAGGCTGCAGCGGCTATTAACGCTAGTATAGGTGCAAGCAGTGGAAATATACCACCCGTCTTGCCTGCGTCTTTAATGGCACCCGCAGAAAGATTAAATCTAACGCCGGTTTTTGATTGTTTGGGTTTATTGAAGTGCCTAAGTTGACGTTCAGTCAGTGATAGTTTATTTGCACCACCTTCGATTTGTTCTTTTTTAGTGATATTTTTGTTCCGCATTTATTTGCTGATTTCGATTGAAGCTTTTATATCAGACCAAGTGTCAGACTGACACTAACGTGATGATATGACATTATAATATCATGAGCGATTTAATTACATATTTGGAGAACATTGCATGTTTTCTAGTGGGGCATCAATGACTCTCATTCGTCCACCAACACCTTCAAGCAACATTGTTTTGTCGCTGCGTATAACAGCGAATGCTCTGTAATTATCAATTTCTCCTCTGTTCACACGAGCTCGAAAATGTATATCAACGACAGATTGTCTAATTAAATCAAGGTTTTCCAGCGAAAAGTAACATATCGGATACAGCATTGTAAAATCTTGTTGTGATATTTGCAGACCGGAATCAACAATTTGATCACGTCACATGAATGTCATCTAACGATGATGTGCAAGTGCAACGTGATTTTGATAAAAATTTAATAGCGCTTCTTCGGATTGTTCTTGATATCCATTTATTCTTAGTGAAACCTTAATAATACCAAGTTTGTCAAATATCATTATACTGCGTGTTTGTGAATTTACTAGTGCAGCATCTTGAAAAGCAACAAATATATGTTGCGGTGCAGAAACACCTTGTTGTGATGCTATATGCCATGCGAATAAACCATTAGTGTTACTTTGAACACTATCTGTGGTCATCGTCAACCATGATAATGTTGATTTACCACCTGCGTTCATAAAAGAAAGCAACCGTTGTTTGGCTCCGAAAATAACCTTTCTGACATTTCTGCAAAATCCAAAGATATGTGACAGTGGAATTGCACATGAAAATCTTCTTCCATCCTTTAGCATTGATCACGCGCTGAGAATCCAAAGCTGAATTCTGGATTAGCACCATGAACCACCGGCCAATAATCATCAGCGATTGCATTGATGAGAGACCGATAAACATTAATGTCCATAATACACCTGTAAATAATCTCTGACAAATAGTAGATGCTTCGTTAACGATTTCTGGGGAATTATTACTGGCTCGTGTTCCGCCAATCAGAATTTCTAATCGTTCAACATCGGCAAGGACGTTGCTGGGACATGAAGTAATAATGCCACCGTTGGACAAACTACTTCCAGTTTTTTTCGTTCGTTACTGGTTGTTTCAGATTTTCAACTGTTTTTATTAAGACGTTCTTGATTATTTTTTGTTACTTCTTTTGATATTTCTTTTATACGTTTCTGTTTTACTGGTTGTTGTAGTTTATGTAATTCTTCTTCTGCTTTATATATTTTGTAAATAGCAAGACCATTTCAGGATGTTTTGCCTGGATGTTGCATTAGTTGTGGTTGTTGTAATTATGCAATATACTTATCTATTTCATAGATATATGTAATATATCTCATATCACTATTTCGAGCCTGATCAACTCCGTAGTGTAAGCGAAATATCCATTTATATCAGTTGTCCTGACGTACAGAATCATTAGCGTACTCGGGGTTTCAAAACTCTTTCTCGCTAATCAAAATTACGCACGGCAAACGAAGATAATAATTTCACTTTACTAACACTTTTTACGTAGGCAATAATCTTTTCGGTACATTTGTCATTTATTTCAGTTCTTTCTCTTGCTGGTTTTTGTTCTTGTTCTGGTAGATGCTCTTTTATATCACCTATATCAGTACGAGCTTTGTCAATACCCTGAAGCATTCCTTCCTTGACCAGCAATAGACACTTAGAAATTAAATTTTAAAGACAAAGGGTTGGGCAGCAGCTATTTCACCTGAAGTTCTCGTAGAATAATTTTTGGTTGTTA
This sequence comes from Sinohyriopsis cumingii, assembly GCA_028554795.2. Classification (NCBI taxonomy): domain Eukaryota; kingdom Metazoa; phylum Mollusca; class Bivalvia; order Unionida; family Unionidae; genus Sinohyriopsis; species Sinohyriopsis cumingii. The sequence continues at coordinate 127,510,218 of CM068838.1, forward strand.
TTTTTTAGTTCTTTCTGCTATTTATTCAGTTGCTTTAGCGGTTTACTCTAACGCGGGAAGAAGACCTTTGTTAGCCTCTGTAACAGGTTTAAATACATGTTATGCACCTTCTGCAAATTCCACCTGAGACTCTTGACGAGCATGTTATTTTATTTGACAGAATCTCGGATAGGAAGATATTTATTAATTGTATATAATCGCTATCGAGCTGATCTATCTGTGTAAGATTCCATAGCTGGCATACCATTACATACTATTAACGATTTATTGATGATTTAATTACGCACACACGGATTTATGACAATAAAATTACATGATCCTCGATTACGATATCGTGTAGGTTTTCAAAACATTTTAGTTAAAGAAACAGCAGCAGGAAGGGCGAGACCTCACGTAAGTGTCCAGGTAGTAAGCGATCGACAACGTTAAAGGCATTGGTTTTGACTATATTTTTTTATTTCGATGTAAGATCTATTTTCAGAAATGGACACTTAGAAATCGGTTTTTGTACTACTTTTCTGGAAAGGTTTATTTTCAAGATTGGACACTTCCCCAAATCGGTCTGTTCGCCCTCCCTGCTGCTAGCAGACAGGCAGACACAGCTGCAAATCAAGCTTAAATTAACAGAACTGTACAATGGCACCTTGAAGATGTTCCCTAAACCATCAAGGGAAGTAAAAAGCATCACTATAGGAAAATGTTGTGATACAAACAAAACCATGTTGATAACATTCAAACATAATTACTACATCTTCCACCTTTCTTTTGTATTTCTCTGAAACCTAAATGACTGACTAGTACACAGTATGAACAATAAAACGAAGGCTTGCTGCTTAAGAATAAATTACAATCTAATTCAAAATACACAGACGGACAGACAGATAGAGAGACAAGCTGAGAACCATTAAAACAGACACAAGAGTTTCATAAGTCCTAATGAGTCTTCGCGTCAAAGCACACCCAACCACATGAGTCTTTATGTCAAAGCACACCCACCCACATGAGTCTTTAATACTGTATCGACCATCAACATTATTACTAAATACCGAGACTTTTTGGCCCATGTCGAGACTACGACATCGTATCTACTATGCAAATATGCACATCAAAGCGTATATGGCACTGTCATAAAAGCACCCTTGTTATATAATTAATATATGTAATAATACTGACGAAAAGCGCTCAAACCTTACACTCCTTGAACTTGAAAGTACGGTACAATAACTTGCAGGCCTGTAAAAGGGTTTGCGACTACACCCCCGCCACATCCAATGTTAAACGCTACTCCAACTATTGTTCACCACATGTGCTTGAAGTAGTTGCCTCTGACTGTGTTTTACCCTATTACATGCCTCACCCAAAGCTTAATTCTGGGGCACCATTGCGCAGTTGTTACTCTACATAATTACATGTGACTAAAGTAGTTTTCCGTTGACGTATTGGATACCACCGCAACCAGTTGCGTGTATCAACATCTTACTGACTTCACAATCTTAATTTATCAACAGGTCAAGAAAACGCTGTAAAAGAACTTCACTTGCGGTCAACGGTTTAAGAAGAGGAGGAACCTAGGGCAAGGGTATACATAATGGAGGATGCCTTATTATTTTATTTTTTTGTCTCTTTTGGGTTTTGTTGTTTGTTTTGTTTAGTGGTCCTGTTCTGTTAAATATCTTCAACTGAGAACGTTGAAATAGCATCATGTATATCTTAATAGAGCACTGCCTTTTGATGTGTGCTGAAATTACTTAAAATAGAATTGTTTTCCTTTTATCATTCTAAGCACTTATCAAGCGTTCTTTTAATATGTCGACAGGTTTCTCATGCCAGTGAGATGTGCATGTAACTGGATTGGCATGGTGATGATGATGATGATGATGGCCTATAACGTATGACGCACTCGTCGTATACGCAACGGGATAAAAATAGGTACGAAATACTTAAATATAGCTCAGGACTTCAATGTTGTGTTCAAAACATTGTGAGAAAACTGTCACACTGGTAGCATAATATAATTCGGTATCATATAGTGTGCATTTAACGTTCAGGTACATACTTGATATAATGTCAGGGAATATATTAAGCTAAAACTTGTATTTTACATATATGTAGATGTGAAATTTGATTCAAGCCCATTGCATCTAAGGCATGTTTTAAAACTGAAAGGTTCGTGACCTTCGTATGCAAACATATTTGGCAGGTAGTCCATGAAGGAATCTATCCATCCACACGTCCATGCTCCCACCAATCCACACCTATACTTACCAACCTATCTTCTTACCTACATAGGTTATTTACTGGACTGATTACATGGATGGGTCATACAATGGGGTGGGGGTAGAAGCCGTCGCGATACCGACCTACCCCCTCAAAAAAAGAGAAAGGTATCAAAACAAAAGTTGAGATTTTTAAATTATTCCATGGAAACACTTAAATGTTATTGGCTTTTGGAGCTTTGCCCCCCCCCCCCCCGTTCCACCCCCACCTCCACCCCCACTGGGAATCCCGTCCTACAGATTCCGTACCTAAGTTGCTAACGCCCTTTAAAGATACTTCCGGGTCATCCACTGCGTTGATATATTTCATAAAGATAGGTTGCTAGTTTGTTTGATGATAAGGTTCATCGATGGTTTGGATTAGTTTTGTGTTTGACAGCACAGCAACACGATTAGGTTATTTAGTGCAGAGTCTATATTGTCTGTCCTAATGAGGACTCCATCAAACTGCCGAGTCCAGATCAGGATTATGCGATTGTAGATCTGGGGACCGCTCCGGTGGCTTAGTGGTTAGAACGTCCGCCTCGAATGGTGAAGCTCGCGGTTTCGAACCCCGGCCGAGTCATACAAAAACTAAAACAAATGGCGCTAGCAGCTGTCTCGCTTGCCTAGGTTGGCGTTAAGACTAGTCGGCCTGGTATCAGGATAATGTGACTTGGTGGGACATTATGCTACTTTGTCTGCGGCATAGTGCACCAGTGCAAGACATCACTATATACTGTCACAATGCAGACATCGGAGCGATATGACTGAAAAATTGTTAAATCTACGTCAAAAATCCAACGCACACACAGAGAGACAGATCTGGGTCCATGACGTTTGTTGTTGGATCTGAAACGCGCGACTATGGACGCTATAATCAACTATAATGGTACTCATCCCGTTTACTTGTTCCCTTTGCTGATGATATGAGTGTATTGACAGCATACACTGAATGCCATATGCATTTACGTGTAGGGTAGGACTTCCTTACCGTGTTGTGACTATTAATATTCTACTGCGTTTACGTGTTATAATGTCTGGTAGAACTTAGATACTGTATTTTGACTATTAACATTCTACTGCGTTTATGTGTTATAATGTCTGGTAGAACTTCATTACCGTTTTTTGACTATTAACATTCTGTTGCGTTTACGGTTGATAATGTCTGGTCTAACTTCATTACCGCATTTCGTTATTAACATTATATTGCTTTTACGTGTTATCATGTCTAGTAGAACTTCATTACTGTATCTGATTAATAAAATTTTCATTTCAGGACACAAACATGACAAGGATGATTGAAGAACACGCTGCCTCTTTGTTGTACATAACTGTGTTCATTTTAGGCAGCCTTCTGGCAGTTTTTGTTGCTAAAGTGCGCGTCTGGAAACTAAGATTTCATAAAAGATTCGAGAAAGATCACAGGCAAGCAGTTAGCGATATCTAAGAGGAAGGAATGGCTACTACAGGTTCCGAAATCGAATCTCTTGGGCATACTCTTCCAGAGGCGGTGACAGTTTCAATTTAACGGTATGATCACACGAATACGACGTATACATTTTATGTTTAATGATTTATATTTAATTAATTGAACATTGTGCACTGATGTTTTGGAATAATGTTCCAAGCGTTATATCCCACTTACGAAATAAATGTTATATTTTAGTATAACCCCATCTTCGCTAGCTAAGGTTCCGATAAGCCTATCTACACCTGGCATAACGAGCAGACATTTCTGTTATTTGGGTCTGTGAATTTCATTGGATGCGGCGGCAAGCCACCGCATTTAATTAAAATTAAGTTGTTAAAATTTTAACATTGTTCCTATGTAATCGAGACAAGGGGAGCACGCAACTTGAATGGACTAATAAATAAGCAATTTTCCAGTGCCGGTCCGTGTTTGCACAAGTGCCTTTCACTCAAATGCATCTGTAATGGCTTCCCTCTGGTACAGTCATACTTTCTATGTTAAACTTAAAAAAGTATCTGTTTTAGATCAATTGCCCCCACCGTTTTCGGCCGATGTACAAATGCATCACGATATGGATTAGTTGGCATTAAATACTAAGGGATGCAACTCATCAAATCCAACAGATGTCGCTAGAACAAGCACCAATATCTCTGTTCAATCTGCCAGGGTGTAGATAGGGTTATCGGAACCTTGGCTAGCGAAGATGAAATAACCCATAAACGTGCAAATATTATTATATTCGCGGATTTAGGCTTTAAATTGTCGTTCATGCCGTCTTGAATAACACTTTCATCAGATTTAATGATAGACAAAAATATATTATTGTCTCGCATGTGAATAGAGATTGCTTTAGTCCTTCGTGTGACCGGTTTACCATAGCAAAATTCCATCAGAAAATCAGATCTTTGCGTCTGACGCGAGGCATTGTCAGGTATCTGACGCACAATTTTGATCCCGAGTGTCCAATTTTCCAATCCTACACTACATAAGGAAGGATTCTTTCCTGACATTTCTGAATGAAAAACGTGGGTCGAAGTAAGCATGCTTTGTGGTGAATACTTATGTAGTTTTCAAACAGCAAAAACATCAGTTAAACATTTTCTTACCTCAAAATATAGCGTCAAAGGTTATGCTTAAACTGAAAAATTAAATATACACTTTGAAATACCTTTTAAACACATTTTAGTTTTCAGTTAGCAGTGGTTGAAAAGGTTATGGTAATAGAAATACACAGAGCTCGATTTGTGCACTGCAAATAGATTGCACAATGATATAAATGTGAACAGGCCAGAAAGTAGTCGACTCTTGTTCATCAGAGATAAAATAAAACAAATAATGTAGTAGTCCTCGATTCAACTTTGAGACTAAAACAAATAATGTAGTAGTCCTCGATTCAACCTGGAGACTAAAACAAATAATATAATAGTCCTCGATTCAACTTTGAGACTAAAACAAATAATAATGCAGTCCTCGATAAAACTTTGATCCAAAGTTGATATGCCTTCAGAATAATGTTGCAAATGTGAATTCGTAGCAACTTACAGAGTTATAACAGCGGTTTCTCGACATTGAATTTGACTAAAGAAGACACGAGTACTACCTAGTCGATCCGTGCGAAACAGCCCGTCTGCAGGACGCTTAACAGCTACTCGTTGTAGTACATAAATGTATTGCAATCAATGTTTATCTTGATTATTGTGAAAGATTGTCCAAGTGATGACGAAAGTCTGGACGTGTTGCGACTGTTTGTGCACTATGCTCGCAGTAGGAGATCAAAGTAGTTCACTTATCAGTTTCAAGGATATAGTGATAAATGAAAATCAGAAAATGTGTCAGTCTTGCGATTCACATGTTGCTTATATTTATCTGTAATGTGTATATTATGTAAGGTTGCTATCTTGCAAGAAAAAGCATTTATGTGAAATATATTTTATTTAGATATAAAATTTTTTAAAAAGTCAGAAACAATTATATATATATATATATATATATATATATATATATATATATATATATATATATATATATATAATGATACTCATTGTATTAGGTATAATAGATTTTTGAAAAAACACAAAATAAATCAAAGGAAAGGGAACATTAATGTAGTTTTATTTGTTCTGAGAGAAAACAAACGATGAAGGTATTCGTAATTTCATCTTGATAATCATTTAGTTAATATTATTTCATGTATAATTAATTCCGTTGGGTCAGTATCATTTTTCGTTTATTCATCTCCTTTAAATTTATTGAGTATGTCTTTGATAATCTTAGCGGGGTTGTCAGAATTAAAATGTTGTTTACTTATAGTGGTAATGGCCAGAGAAACGTGGATTAAATTTAATATTTGTTATCTTCCAGTTTTGAAGAGGAATTCATAACATCTGAGAGTTCTGGAATAAAGCAAACAACAATTATGGTGAATGGCATTCTTTGATATCAATGCTAATTATGTCTGGAAAAGGAAATAAGATATGTGGATTCTTGAAACTATTTGCAACTAAACGACAATGTACAGATGTTAAAATACCCCTTTTCATTTTTAATCACATCACGTTACCAAATGTTATATATTTTTTATGAAATATATCGTTATTAGTATAGAGACAAATTAGAAAATCTCAAATTTGTTTCCCGAAGTATATTCTCCAAGTCAGCAAAATACTTCGAAAGCTGCTGTATTAAGAGAATTAGATGGCAAAAATGTGTTAAGTTTTGCAAATTCATGTCATTAAATGATAACAGTTTGGATGAATATCGTATTGCAAATACCTGTTATAAAATGTTATAAATTAGGACGAATCTCATAATCCAAATTCATGTCATTTAATGGTAACAGATAGGATGAAAATCGTAAGGTAAATGCCTGTTATAAAATGGTAACAGTCTGGATGTGGTAAATCAGTTCAGTTAACAAAGCCAGTCTTGCTCCATGTATTCTTAATGAATGTTGTTGTACATATACGTTGTATAGATACCATGATTTTCTACATATACGACTTATACATACAACAACTTTCATTCAGAATAAGCGAAGGCCACATGTCCATACATTCAAAACAACACAGCTAGATTAACGATTACATGGAGTACGGTGGTCTAGTGGATAGAGCATCCGCCAAGGATGCGGTAGGTTGTTGGTTCGAACCACGGTCGAGTCATAACAAAGACATTTTAAAATGGTACTAACAGCTGCCTCGCTAGGCGCTCAGCATTAAGCGATTAGTGTTAGGACTGGTCGGCCTGGTGTCAGGATAATTTAACTGGGTGGGACATCATGCTATATGTCTGCGGCATGATCCCTCAGTGCTATACATTACTTTAACCTGCCACACCGCAGATATCGTAGCGATATGACTGTAAAATTATTAAATCTACGTTAAAAGAGATCTTAACCACAAACCACATGGAGCAAGGCTGGCTTTGTTAACTGAATTGATTTATCACAAACCAATCATAATAGTTTTATTGGCAATATTATTAATGAGAGACTATATGACACCATCTAGTCAGTTTTATATACTTAATCAGCCTAAAATATTTTTTTATTATTTCAAACTAACTATTTCTTTTATAAAATTGTTATTCTATTCATGTTTAAACTTTTAAATATTTCCCATAAAATCGAAAACCAAAGAGCCAAGTAAAAAATCGGTTGTTTAGTCTTTACATTGTCAATCACAATTAGATTCTCATTCAAAATCTTTCGTGAATAATTTGATTTTGCAAATAATTTTGTTATGCTGTCTTGTTCTCATCAGCGTCTTTGCAGATACATTGTGCTACTAGCATTTTCTATTGTTCTTCCACATACTGCATTACTCGTAAGACTGGAAAGAATGGCCTCATGGTAAATTTTCCATTGTTTATCTTTATACTGCCCTAATGGTAAGATTGAAAAGAAAGGCCTCATAGTAAATTTTCCATTGTTTATCAACACGCTGCCTTAATCGTAAGACTGAAAAGAATGGCCAGATGGTACATTTTCCGTCGTTTACCTGTAAGCCTTAATTCTAAGACTGACAAGAATGGCAACGTGCTAAATTTTCCATTGTTGATATACTGCTTTACTCGTAAGAATGAAGTGAATGGCCACGTGATAAATTTTCTATTGTTTATCTATATACTGCCTTAATCGTAAGACCGAAAAGAATGGTCTCATGGTTAATTTTCTATTGTTTATCTATATGCTGCCTAATTGTAAGACTGAAAAGAATGGCCTGATGGTAAATTGTATTATACAGTATATTGTTTATCTATCTCCTGTCTTATTTCTAAGACTGAAAAGAAAGGTCACATTGTAAATTTTCCCTTGTTTGTCTATATAATGCCTTAACGGTAAGATTGAATCAAATAACGACGTGGTAAATTGTCCATTGCTTGTCTTGATAATGCCTTAAACGTAAGAGTAAAATAAATGGCCACGCGGTAAATTTTCCATTGTTTCTCCATATAATGCCTTAAACGTAAGACTGAAATGAATGGCCACGTGATACATTTTCCACTGTTTTTCTATTAACTGCCTTAAACGTAAGACGGAAATGAATGGCCACGCGGTAACTATTCCATAATTTGTCTATATACTGCATTAATCGTAAGACTGAAAATAATGTCCAGACGGTAATTTTATATTCTTTATCTTTATGTCGCCTTAATTCTAAGACTGACAAGATTGGCCACGTGGTAAATTTTCCATTGTTTATCTATATACTGCTTTAATCGTAAGACTGAAATGAATGGTTATATTGTAACTTTTCCATTGTTTGTCTAGATAATAGCTTAAACGTAAGAGTGAAATAAATGGCAAAGTGGTAAATTTTCCATTGTTTGTCTATATAATGCCTTAAACTTAAGACTGAAATGAATGGCCACGTGGTAAATATTCCATTGTTTGTCTGCATACTGCCTTAATCGTAAGACTGGAAAGAATGACCTCATGGTAAATTTTCCATTGTTTATCTATTTAATGCCTTAAATGTAAGACTGAAACGAATGGCCACGTGGTAAATTTTCCATTATTTATCTATATACTGCCTTAAACGTAAGACAGAAAATAATGGCCACGTGGTAATTTTTCCATTGTTTCTGTATATATTGCCTTAAACGTAAGATTGCAATGAATGGCCACAAGGTAAATTTTCCATTGTTTGTCTATATACTACCTTAATCTTAAAACTAAAAAGAATGGCCTCATGATAAATTTAACGTTCTTTATCTATGTACTGCCTTAAACGTAAGATTGAAATGAATGGCCACGTGTTAAAATTTCAATTGTTTGGCTATATACTGCCTTAAACGTAAGATTGAAATGAATGGCTTCATGGTAAATTTTCCATTGTTTATCTATATAATGTCTTAAATGTAAGACTGAAAAGAATGGCCTCATGCTAAATTTGCCACTGTCTTTCTGTACACTACCTTGATTGTAAGACTGAAAAAATGGCAACGTGGCAAATTTTCCATTGTTTTTCTATATGCACTATTTTACATAAGATTGAATATAATAGCCACATTTAATCAACTTTCAATTTGATGCTATGTTTTATGAACTGTTTTAATCAGGATATTTCGTTAAAGTTTTACATGCGGCGTAATTTTATTACTTTTCATAATTTATTTTATACATAATTTAAATATGATCTACTTTTTCTTTATCATCAAATTCGAATTTCGTTGATTTTTCACTATTAAGTAATCAATTTCTAAAACTCCAAAACATTTATATACCACCTATTTTTAGTGTTTTCTCAAGTAAACGCGTATCAATATTTGTCCACAGTTTTAATTTTTAACTGATATATTTTAATCTGCATTTTCATGAGAAAGATTTTAATGAAATGTAATTGGCAGTTTCTAAATAGTTGGAACCTGCCCGTTAAAATAAAATACATTTGTTACTAAATAACGTCACGCAATTTGCAATGATTTTACATTTAATGTTTCCAAATTTATTTATATGTGACAGATCGTTGATGGCTTATGTTTAATGTAATCTTCCTTTGTCATATTTACTGTGTATTAAAATTGCCTAACTAGTCCATTTGTTTCATATGTTGTTTCGTCCAAGATTTTAATAAAATGTTATAATTCGAATTTGGATGAATTGACCGCGTTTTCTACAACTTGATTGGATGTAAACGATAACGTGTTACTGATCTGGAAATTTTTACACACGATAAATGTTGCGGACTACTTTGGTTCCTTGTCTCCAGCTCATTTTATGTGAAGTTGTATGTATATCAACACCTTACATGACAATAATAACAAAACCCGCACCTACACACCCCTGTAAGTTCCCATCAAAATTTACAACCTTCAGATTCAAATCGCCCATTAGAAGTTAAAACAATGCAATTGCACAGGCCTTCCTGCATTCCAATACTCTCTCTTTTGCAAAAGAAGGCATATGGCAGGCTTTAGAAGCCAATATTCAGAATTTGTTGCATTTCGCTTCGATAACATGTTCCAGGAGCTATCAAATGTCAGTTTCATTTGACGAGAAGAGGATCTCACTAAAATATACACGAGTTGGCCTTTGAAAGATCGAAAAGCGGACAAAGCAAGAACAACAAAATAAAAAACAACACCTAGTTTAAATAGCATCAGCCATTTCTTGAAATTTAAAAAAAAATATCATAACAAGCTCCTTATATAACTGTCATGATCCACTCTAATGCTCTACCATATATTACTACATGAAAATGGACTACACCTGACTACTGAAAGAAAACTTCGAGCTACCTAAAAGTGAAATCTGCTAGTATGATGACAGAAGGAAAGGAAATTGGAATTATAAGGATTTGATGATCATGGTTGGGTATTTATCGATGTGTCAATTCATGTTGAAGGGTTCTATATCACTCATGGGTGATTCGGCCAATCATATACTTATTAAAGTTTAAAGGGACACAGGAGCTTCTCAAACTCTTTTATTATCAGCTACTTTGCCTTTTTCTGAGAACAATGATTTTTTTACCCATTGAGTGCACTCATTTAATACTAGGCAATGATCTAGGTGAAAATAAGATTGTGATTAACACACTTGCAACTGACAAGCAATGTTTGGATCACAAGGCTGATCGTATTGAAAAAGAAATTCCTGATTAATACCCAGGTTGTGCAGTTATTAGAGCTGTATCAAAGAAAGATCTTGAGAATGATGTTGATCAAGAAGTATTCCTTTAGCTGACACATGTATTGGTCGGATTTTTGATGAGGTCATTTTCACTTTTTGTTTGGATCAATTAAAGAATAGTGATCACAGTGATCCTCTTTCAACTACTCATTCTCTTTATTCTTATCAGAGTGACAAACGACAATCACTTGTCATCAAACAGGAAAAGAATCATGCGATCTCATGTTTGCTTCAAAAGGCCATTAGTGAAACACAAGCCATAGAAGAACCTGTTTGTTATTTCGTTGAAAATTGGATTCTCATATGAAAATGTAGACACCTGAGGTATCCGCGGGTGACGAGTGGTCATTGAACTATCAAATTGTAGTTCCAAAACCGTAAAAACAGGAAATTGTTAGTCTAGCCCATACACTCCTGTGGCTGATCTTTTAGGGATTAATAAGTCTGATCACAAGATTTTGAATAACTTCTATCAGCCAAAAATTAAAAGTGATGTTTGTAAATACTGCAGATCTTATCACACATGTCAAATGGAAGGAAACCCCAATTAGAAGATACATCAGGCTCATCTGCAAACTATTCCTGCATTTGACCAACCATTTAGCAGAATACTGGTAGATTGTATCGGTCCCTTACCTAAGACTAAGTCAGGTAACCAATATTTGTTGACCATAATATGTGAGTCAACAAGATTCCCACAGGCAAATCCTATGAGTAATTTTGAAACGAAATCGTTAGTCAAAGCTTTGATAAAGTGTTTTACTCAATTTGGCCTTCCTACATCTGTCCAATATGATCAAGGGCCAAATTTTATGTCTGGAATATTCCAGCAAGTTATGTACGAAATAGGCATCCAACAATTCAAGTCTTCTGCCTATCACCCTGAGAATAGAGGAGATTTAAAACGATTTCATCAAACTTTGAAAAATATGATTCGGTCATATTGTTTTGATACAGGTAATTGGGAAGACGGTGTTCATTTACTATTGTTTTCTGTTAGGGGATCAGTTTAACAAAATATTAAGGATTCAGTCCCATTGAACTAGTTTTTGTGCGTGGACCGTTAAATTTGTTAAAAGAGAAACTTCTTTCTAATGAAGATGCCGAGATTAATCTCTTCTCGATTATGTTTCCAATTAAAGTATAAGTTGTCAAAGGATTCTGAGGTCGCACAAACTACACTGCACTGTACTCAGTCAAATATGAACTTAAGGTATGATACAAATATAAAGGAAAGGAGTTTTAAGCCTGGTGATAGAGTTCTGGCTCTCTTACCCGTACCACAAAATCCTCTTCATGATAAATATTATGGTCCTTACACAGTTGAAAAAAAGTACATGACTTAAATTAAATCATAAATACTCCTGGGAGGCCCAAAACAAAAACAAATTTACCATATAAATATGTCAAAGGAGTATGTTGATAGCGATAGCCAGGTTAAGCATGCAATTCATTTAGTTGTACCTGTCCAACACACTAAGGATAAAAGCGATAGAATGCAATCGGAATCAGTTTACTTTGGAGTAACAAATCTTCGGAATTCAGGAAGTTTTAATAATCTGACCAGAAACTTTCACATCTGCAGCAACAAGAAAAGAATGAACTAAAGCAGTGATTACTTGAATATGAGCACTTATTTCCAGATGTTCATACAAGAACAAATCAAATCTACCATGACATTGAAATTGTAAAATTCACACCTGTGAAAAAAAACCCGTACATGATGAATCCATTCAAGCAGGAATGTTTGAAAAACGAAATTCAGTATTTGCTAGAGAATGATTTGATAGAAACGAGTAAAAGTGACTGGAGTTCCCGATGTATAATTGTTCCTAAAACAGATAATACTTTCCGCTGCACATTGATTATAGAAAGGTGAAATGTTTGACTAAAATAGATTCATTTCCATTACGAGGAATCGATGACTGCATCGATAAAATTGGATATGCAAAGTATGTCAACAAATTTGACCTTCTGAAAGGATTTTGGCAAATTACATTGACGGAAAGGGCAAAGGAAATTTCGGCATGCGTGACTCCAGATGGACTTTATCAATATAAAGTAATGCCTTTTGTGATGAAAGGTTCCCCTAGTACTTTTCAACGTTTAATGAAGATTGATTACATCTGGTCTAGGTAATTGTGATGTTTACAGTGATGTTTTCATCATCTACAACGACAACTGTACAGATCATTTAGCGACAATTCGGAAATTCTTTGCCAGATTTAATGTTTCAAATTTGACAATTTATTTATCGAAAAGTGAGTTTCGTTTTGCTTGTGATACGTTTCTATGACATGTCGTGGGAATAGGACAAGTTAAACCTATAGATACTAAGTGGAAGACTATCTCTGAATTCCCTGTGCCTATCAGTAAACGGCAGCTGATGTGTTTTTTGAGTATGGCTGGATACTCTCGGAAATTTTTGTTCCACTTTTCCATCATTGCTGAGTTCCTGACAAATTTACTGAGCTAAGAATCCCCAAGTTTCATTAGTCTTAAAAATGTCAGGAGGCTTTTGATAAGTTAAAGACCATACTTAAGAGTGCACCAGTTCTTTCAGCTCCAAATTTCAATCATTTAAATTGCCTGATCATGCAAGTGATGTTGGGGTTGGAACAGTATTAATTAAAGAAGTCAAAAATAGCGTAGATTATCCAGTGTGCTATTGTGTAAAGAAATTAAATAAGCAGCAGAGAAATTATTCCACAATCGAGAAGGAGTGTTTGGCTTTGGTATTAGCATTACAACACTTTGAAATATTCGTTAGTTCAGATCTTTCTCCAATTATTTTGATCAATGATCACAAACCCTTTTCTTTCATCAGCAAGATCAAATGCAAATCAGAGATCATTAAGGTCGAGTTTGATGTTGCAGGAATATAATCTTGACATTAGGCACATCAAGGGAAAAGACAATATAATAGCAGATGTATATTTACGTGTATATAAATATATTGTTTCATGTATATTTTGTGAAATTCATAAGATTTCATCTTATGTAGTTTTTCGTTACTACATGTTTATTTGACTTCTAGTAAAAAGTAAGCTTTATTGCATAAATCTTTCTTTTTCTTTATGAGGGGAAGTGCTCTGTTTATATAATTTAATTGTTTACTTGTTAGTTTTACTTTTTAAATTTCATTACACGCTATTATAATGTAACATTGTATGCTGGACTTGACCTTCACTAAAACATAGTTCTTTTCTACTGAACCTGTTTGACCTCTTTATGTAGTTTTATGTAAACAACTAACACATAGCTAAATTATTCTCTCCGTGTATGGACTTAATATCAGAATCTTTATCAATAGAATATGTTAATATGTTGATTTGGGTCAGGCTTTTGGAATGTCCTAAGTGAATTTTCAGGTTATGGTTTTGATTTTGTTAGCATCAGGATCATACCAGAAGATTATTTTCCTTAGGGAATTTTTTTAGAACATCCTAATTGTGACCTGAGGTCAAGCATAGAACTATATGATCTTCTAATTGTGAGGAATGTGTCATTCGTGTTTAATATATAGCGCTTTCAAGTTGTGTTATGTTGTAACCAATTGCAATGATTTTTATTTTCTTCAAATTATTGAAGTCGAGTGATTATTTTCTCTGGAAATACTAAAGTGCTCTGATAAAGTTATTGGATAGAAACATTCACTGGAATTTATATTGAATTCAAACCTGGAATTACTGCTATTTAACAAAAGACTGCTGGCACATCAACACTCTACAAGCTATACTAACTACGTCGTCGCCTTCAATTATGGATTTATTTGGGACTTATACTGAGTTTTATTCAGGACTTTTACTTATTAGGATGTGTGTCTGTAATTCTTTGATTATTTTGCGGTTTCATTCGCAATACCGTAAGTTCGTCTTCCTCATTTTCACTTTGTATTGTAGTGAAATATATTATATTAAGTTTTATTAAGCTTGTTGTTGTTCACTGTTTTCTGTTACTTATTTTAAGGGTATTATCTAGTAACACCACTAATGATATCTGACTGATTACGATCTGTTCCTGTATTTCTTAATTCAATAATAATTCTATTTAAAGTTAGATCCACTATGTAACTGTTGAAATGTTTGTCCACTTGGTATTTGCAACACTATAAAGATAGAAATATTGTAATTAATAATATACCAGAGCATCTGGGAGGGCGGAAAGACCAATATGGGGAACTGTCCAATCTTGAAAATAAACCATACAAAAAAGTGGTGAAAAAAATCAATTTCTATGTGCCTATTTCTGAAAATGGATCTTACTTCGAAATCAAAAAATGACGCCAAAATCACTGCGTTTAACGTTGTCGATCGCTTACTATCTGGACACTTATTTTAGGTCTCGTCTATCCTGCTGCTGTTTCTTTAACCAAAACTGTTATCAAGACCTACACGATATCGTAATCGAGGATCATGTAAATGTATTGTTATAAATCCGTATGGGGCACCTTGTATTTATGACAAATATTTCAAATCTAATCATATCCATATACACTGAACACCAAGTCTGACGAATGTTTCGCAGAGTATGTGTATCAATTCCATTAAACACAACTAAAATATTTCAGTTATCTCTGATCCCTTTAGGTATTTGTGTATATCGCTGAATAACATAAATCACATCCGTCCTTTTGTGCCTGCAACGAGAAAATATCAGAGTTGGATTTGGTTTTTTTTCCAGTATTATATTATCATATAATACGAGATTATTAATAAATTCATCGAGGTCACACTCAGATGGGGCCTAGTCAATATCGGTTATAAAATCAATAATGTCATCACATTTCTCATCGAATAATTTTGCATTTTCATTAAAATCTTTAAGCACATAGTAGCATCTCCGATCATCAACAGATTGTGCCACTCAATATAATTGATCCCATATAAGCCATCTCATTATCCGATTATGCAACAATTGCGTCATCCCATATCGAGATGGACCTATGATAATTGCTCTGATAAAATTTGGTAGCGCTGGATGATATTTGACAGACACTTCATTTCGTGTCGCTGAAAAATCAATGATATCCATGTTGTACAAATATAATAAATAATATGAATTTATATTGTGTTCCTTGAAGAACAACCACATTCACAAGTGGATTAACAACAATAATAACAACAAATAAAAAGCGTGCACTTACAGACAAGTGTGTAAAATTTGGTACAAAATAATAAAATTTATCTCTCTGACAAGGGTCAAAGTGTCTGGTGGTGATACTGCTGCTTCACTGGGAAAATTACCAGGATCTCTATGGGCTAAGTATCCAGAAGAAAAACATATTCCTGAATATAATTATTGTGGTCCTGGAACCCGACTAGATATATGACTTGGCGAGTGAGATGAACCAAAACCTGGAGACTATCCAATATGTGCTGTTGATCAACCATGTCAAGTTCATGATGTAGCGTATTAAGATCAAAATCTACAACAACGATATATTGCAGATATCAAGTTTATTCATTCGTTAAATTCCATAAAAAATAAATCTCTTGGAGAAAAACTTGCTAGCTTCCTAATACGATCTGCGATTAAAGTTAAGCTAGTGCTAGGTCCCGGTAATTAATCAATAGAATATTACAATGGAATCGATTTATTATATTATAATAGGATTTTGTGAAGGTGAGATGCGATTAGTAAACTTGCTGATGCAGCAAATGTCACATGTTTTGTTGCTGCAAATTGGTTAGCAGGAGATGCAATATGGCAAATTTAGGTACCACCACCTAAATAGTTTCAGTACACACATTTTGATGTTAGCACTCTCAGTGAGAGTCATCAAGCAGGTATTTTATTTTTACCACAAGATACCATCAAAATTGGTGTACGTCAATTACGCACACAGAAATACACGTTAACTTTCGTTGATGTTGCAAGTAGATATAAAGAAGCAGAACCACTATCAACTAAAACAACATCTGAAGTTGCACCTGCTTTTCAACGAATATATCAACGAGGATCTGGACCACAAGGTGGTCTACAATGGCCACAGTTGTTACAGGTTGATCCTGGCAAGGAATTTATGGTGCATTATCATCTCTGAACACTTGCTGAGCGATTGTCTGGACATCAGTATGCGAAGAAAATATTTTAGACAGACATGATATCTCGTGAATGAGTTGTAAGACTACCAAGTTTGATAGCTGCGTTAAATAATGAAATTACTCGTGCAATTTCTATGAAACCCATTAATGCGATCACAATATGCTAATACAACGAAAAGACTTTTCAAAACCAGTACTAGGTAATGTAAATGTAAGATATTTATATGAACCTGGTGAACTTGAAAAAGGTAGAAAAAGGGTAACTGATACTATTTGGCGTGTGACGACGCATACCATTTCCAGTTTTGTTATATCTACGGGTAGATCTGCAATCTACAGACTAGATTCAACTGCTCCTCAGCATGGATTTGTACGTGAACAATTACAAGTAATTCCTGAGGATAGATAATTACCACCGCGTTCACTTTTGTGATCTGGCGCCTCGACTTCGATTACTTTCAAAAGAGGTCAGCACCACATTTTCGCGTGTGTAACCAAGACTTCTATTAATTCTATCTACCGTAAACTGTCTTGGACTATTATTTGGATATTGCCTCAACATTAAGATGTTACACCTTGCATAATGATTATTCTGTTGTTGTTTCAGCGTCATGATAAATTCAGCATCGAGATCAAATTCGCGGGGTTTTTTTTTTTGTCACACTGTTTATAACGTTTTCTTACTACATCATCGGGAACAACTTCGCTGTTGTCGTCAGCAGTTTGATTATTATTTTCTGTTACGATAAAACTTCGCACCTGAGATATTCTTCTGACTCGAGACACTGCGAGATAAACTAAGTTTTACCATTCGATACGATCATCAACACTCCAAATAGTAATATCTGAAATAGTTAATACTTGTGACGAATGAATCGGAATAGCGTATGAAGTTTTGTCCATCGTTAACACGCTCTGAACAACTCTGACGGGAACTATAATAATGTCATTTAACACAAGATTTTGTCTTCCTCCGCCTGGAATCTCAACATCGTTATTTTGCCGTACAGTATCTGCTGGTCGATAGCACAATGGTACAGGCAGATATGACACTTTTTCTTTATGTATCAGAAATAGTTGTTGTTGAAATGTATCACGAACTATTATCTACTCGCAACTATTAAATCATCTGGTCCCCACACTTGCAGATAATCAATCATAGGACTTCCTGGAATTACCACAAGTATTACCTCACACTTAATCTTACCTGGTTGTAGTCTGATTAATTTTTTAAGCTTTTCTTAATTTTGGATCAAGCGCTCTATGATCATTAGTTATCTCCTCATACTAATCTACAAACTTTTCTAGCCATTCATGTGGAGACAATCCAACCAAATGTGGTGGATGACCATGATCGCCACACATTATCATAGCAGTATATTTCGTCAACAACCAATCAATAATTTTTTTAATGTCTCCAGCGACACTCTACATATTTCATCCTAGATAATAATCTTTGGAATATATTTCTCACCCATTCGTTCAAAAGTCCATGTATCTTCATTCCATCGAAACAACCTATGATAAGTATGGGATTTAACTCCTCGTTTGTTCATTTTCCTGGATAGTCTATGTGTAAGGGTTAATACAATCATATCTTGTTTACGAAATAATTCAATCGCACGTGTTTTCTTTCCTGATCCTCACGGTCAGTTTAAATAAACCTTTTTTATGTATCGTTACGGTATCATTTATCGATGGTGCTGATGATACTGACATCTGATTATTTTCACGATAAGTACTTTTACACTCGACATCGGCTGTTTTATCAAAGCTGTGTAACTATTCTCGTTTTATTCTCCATCCACCCCATGATGATTTAGTGTCAATATTCAGTTGTTTCAACTGGTTTGTGTTTCTTGGCTATATAAAGTCCACCTGTAGCTCGTCTTACAGCGAGTTTAGGAAATATTCTCCATCGATACTAGATTTATCGAAACTTACGCTAGCATTGAAAATATTAAATGAGTAAATTGTGGTGATTCGTCATCAATATAACTCACAATTGTACCTAATTCAGTTTCGACATGTAAACTGCTTTTCGGTTAATATAGGTATTATTTATATAAAATCTAGTTCTTCATCGTCGATAACTAATCGATAACTACGTCGTTTATCACTGCGTGATCCTCCTTGTGTGAACGTATCTATTTTTTTTCTACCGAGATCCTTAGCAAGTTCATCTTCGTAATCGATTTTATCTTCATCCTCAGAATCCAAAAATCATTATTTCTCTTCCAGTAGCCAAATTTGTGTCTGTGATTTATATGATATTATTGCTTTACTCACCCTTAGTGATATCAGTATTTTTACATCAAGCATACATCATAATAATACTACTGGATCCCACATAATTTTTTAAACGTGTTTGCCAAACTACGTACTTTCACGCAAGATCATTCATTTTTCTATGAAAAAAAAAAACATCTGCTCGATATATGTCGCCATTCGGTCTTACAAACTGAACAAACTTATTTTCTTCAATACAGATGCTTCCATCAAGTTTATTAATTAGTCATGATTTTCTTCAGAATTCTGAAATAACCACGCCGATACAGGATCATTCTTACTAATCTGGTTAATACAATCAAATATATTTCCTTGGTAAAATCTAACGGTTCTATCTGGTAGAAATATTGTCACCTCCGATGTCCACACATGCGCATTATGATCAAAATATTTATCGGAGCTTCTTTCGATTTATATTTTGATTCGTACAAAATTTCATCAGTTATTGTTCTTACTGTTAATGGGAATTTTAATTTCTTTCTCAGTTCAGCAACACCTTTTGATAGATTCGCCAGTATCTTTAACTGTCGATGCCCACTCATTTATTTTTTTAGGGCTTAAATCCTTCCACGTATCGCGTTTGTGAAGTGTTCCATTACTCGTTCGGCTACACAATTTAGTTTAAAAAATGTCATTGGTTTGAGATCCCTAACGGTAGGTTTATCATTTATGGGATATATCGTATAAACAACTGCAGTTTCAGGATACGCTCGTTTAAATTACAGTTTACTAATACTTGTCAATATTCCTGGTTTGGAATTTTTATTTTACGTAACAATATTTCCAGTCTGAAGACGGACAGGGTCACGTTTGTCACTGATAATCAAAGTAACGTAACGTCTTCCGCGGTATCTACCGCTTCAGTAAATTTTATTCTAAAAAAATATAATCGATCGTCGCGAAAATTAATAATATTTTCTGCTCGATCATTATTGATTCTAGCATCAACAACAATCTTTCCGTTATTAACAAATTAAATGTTGTCTATACATGAGTTGCACCATCTCTTTGAAATTCTTGTTTTGCTTTACGAATATTTTCAATAAAATGTTTATTTACTGATGACTTACCTAACGATCTTAATACCGACAATTGTGATTTACGATGAAGATAAAATCTGTAAACAACAC
This sequence comes from Sinohyriopsis cumingii, assembly GCA_028554795.2. Lineage (NCBI taxonomy): Eukaryota > Metazoa > Mollusca > Bivalvia > Unionida > Unionidae > Sinohyriopsis > Sinohyriopsis cumingii. The sequence goes on from CM068838.1 coordinate 127,530,548, forward strand.
CGTTAAGGACAAATGAAAGGGATTTATCCATATAATACTTAAGCAAGTGTATATCAAATTAATACTTTTCTGTGTTATTATAATGACCTGACATAAAAAAATGAAGTTGGTTGTTAATTGGTGTGGCGGATTTTGTGTAATCGTAACTGTGTAAATGAAAATTGTGCATCTTACGCACAGTACGTGAAACGTGGAAGCAAAGGACCAATCTCATGTTTAAATTGTAAATGTGGATTGCGAGAATAAACACAATTATGTGCGCAATATGGGGATACAATTGTCCAGAACTAATAGGGTATTATAAAATAAAACACAGAACTGATATAAGTATCAAGGATTTTATAGACAAATTTCCAGACATACATATAGCAATGGAAAATGATGAAATTTAGTCAAAATCCATAAAATTCTTAGATTTTTTCTGATAAAATCAACATCATTAATACAATTATTCTGCAGTAATAAAATTATGATTCACTAAATATTGTTGTAAATAAGAAGCAGAAAAATATTAGATTTTTCTGCAAATATATCTGAATACTCCATTATCGTAGCAATGAAAGAAATGAATTTACAAAACACCCAATTATTAATGAATATGAAGCATCTCGCGATGGAATCATTAGAAATTGTAGATTTAAACGACAAAAGAGTGCTGTCATTATTCTTATCTTATACTCAGGATTAAAAATAGGACTTACCTTTCTCATAGATTTATTTATGACTGCTTTAATGGACTGAATGGAAAGGATCTTGTAATTGATCATATTAATCCAAACTCTAATCAGAGAGTTGTCACCAAGAGTCAAAATTGCAAAAATGGCAAAACTGGTCAATTAAAAACAAATTAATAGACCAGGTATCGCAATCGTTGGAATTGGTGCAATTGAATTTCAATCAATATGCGCAGCTGATAAATACTTTGATATTAAACCATGACTGGTAAAATGCGTTGCCGTCGGTAGATTTTATCTATCATTTTCGAAAACATGCAATACGTGCATTTTATTATGCTTAATTTTGCCATCGTATTCAAACAATTAGACATTTGAATATGATATATGAATCAAGAAAATATTAAATCTGCCATAAATGAAGTTATCAAGTTGAGATCTGGAAAATTGTTAAAACCAACACCCAAACAATAGAATTGAGAAAAGCCCATATGAGATACTTAGTCCTGAATTATTAAAGATGAATTTAATTCAGTAGAGAGTCAAGAGTGCGCGGTAAAGAAACATTAGTATATCAATGTCGTATTATTAAATTACGCGAAGAAGTAACGAAAAATTCTTTACTTTATATATCACCAGAGAAAGTTGTTCATCTTGCTCGTGCTCGTGCTCGTGCTATTAGGAATTTTAAAAATATATTATCTAACGAATACAAAGAAGGAAATGTTATTATTAATCGTACAGCTTTGTTAGATAATCTTCTTTCGGAAGATGAATGTATTTCCTCTTCACAAAACCAAGAGATTCCTCAATGGACGGTCCATTTACAAGTTCATATTTAGATAATTCTGTTTCGAGCTTTTTATTTTCATTTCTTGTGGCATTAATGTCCTCGTTAAGCTTTCGATATTGAGCATAACTATTGGATAATTCTGTATCGAATTTTTTATTTTTATTTTTTGTGGCATTAATATCCTCGTTAAGCTTTTGAATTTCACAGTAAGATTTTTACTTGTGGCACATAATTTATCATATTAATCTGTTTTATTCTTAATTTGATTTTTTTAAAGTATCAACGGGTTTATCTAACTCTTGATGGTTAGCATTAATATTGGATAATTCTGTTTCTGGGGTTTTTTACCTGCAGCACATAAGTCATCAAATAAATCTATTTTTTTTAATTTTTTTATGTCATTGTTTGCAGCATTGATATCCTCGTTAAGCTTTTGAATTTTCACAGTTAGATCGTTGCCTTTAGTTGTTTCAGCTCTACCAGCGAGAAACCTTTTATTTTTATGTGATCTTTCCGAAATCTTATATAGATGATTTTAACCAATATGATACATTTTAGCAATTTTTGGTGGTGATTCACTTTCATGCAAACATTTTTTTTTCATCATCCAGGGACATGTATATAGGAACTTGTGGCATATATTTAGCGGAAAAATTAAAATGGAAAAAATAAATATGGAAAAGTAAAAGTGGAAAAATAAAAATAGAAAAGTAAAAGTGGAAGGTAAAAATGGGACAAATGAAGATAAAACGGATTATTTACCTAATTGAGGCTTCAATAAAAAATAAATATGGAAGATAATTTTCCATATTTACCTTCCACCTTTACTTTTCTATTTTTTTTTTCCATTATTAAGCTTCCATCTTTACTTTAAACATAAAATGGCACGAATATTAAAAATGAAATTGTCAAGGAACAAAATATGAATTAATATATATATACATATACTGTTAAAATATCTTGATAGAGCAGCAATTTATTCATTCTGAAGCTTCTATCGTTGGTGGCAGAATTATGCAGTTACTATAAATATTATAGTAGTCTATCAAAATGCCAGTCATAAAATATGTATGATAGAACAGTTATTTATTCCTTCTGAGGCTTCTATCATCAGTGGCAGAAGTATAGAATTATCTATAATATTTATAATGTTGATAATTCTGCCAGTCATGACATATGTATACAAAATTTACGAAAAATAAAAATGTCAAGATCTCACATATAAATTTATACTTAATACTGCACATCGTAAATCAGGTAAGTGTCCGGTCTGGTCAGTAGGTTTGACATGTATTTTTGATAATAGCAGATTATGACACCGCAAACAGACTAGATTGATAGCTTCGTGTACAATTGAAAATCCAGGAGGCGCTTGAGGCGTGAATGTATATAAAATATATCCTTGCTTGGTCTGACTAGATTTTTCAAGATCTACTTGAAAACTGCTGTGAATTACATCACCATGAAGACTGATTGCGATCGTTGATGTTATATTAACAATACTTGGCGAGATATACCCGCCTCCACCATATGGCTCATTCTCGTGTTTGAGAATAGCTGCTGATGGGGCTATTTTTCTCCATGACGCGATGATTTTAGGAAAAGATTCATAAATATCATTAACAGTTTTCTTTAGTTCTTCACTGTTAAATCCGGGTAATATAAACTTTGGTAGATCTCCCTCGGCTGTTTTATAATGATTGATAAACAATTGTGTAAGGGTTGTTTGATCATTTACACGATAAGGTCCGACGATTGCCGTTCCAATAATAACTAAATTGACATACTCAAGGTCTGGTGCAACCTGATTTAGATGTTGTATCATTTCCATGATTTCCTTTTTTAGATCGTCGCTGGGATACTCATCAAAGTAACTCTGGAATAACCATTGTAGAGTCGTGTATACATTTTCATGTTCAGTTTTAATTTTATCAGAATATGGTCTAAAACCATCTTCATAAACACGGAATCTTTCAATACCTCGTAGCATCGTTGATCATCTACGCTAGGAGCAACCAAATACAACTTATCCCACTTCATCCATCTCATTATTAAATTGAGTAATAATTGCGTCTTGCCGGATCCAGATGGTCCGATGATAATCATCCGGATCGAGTTTGGTAACGCTGCAACATGCTTAACTGGTTCTCTTGTTTTAGTCGCTGAAAAGTCAATTATATTCATGTCTCTATACATAAATTATGGATCTATATTGTGTGAAGTGTAGAGTACGTACTGGCACAAATGATATGACAACCGCTACAACAAAAAATAACAGATCGGCGCTTACTGGCAAGTGTGTACAATGCGGTACAAAGAAATTTAGATTTATTTCTATTAGACCCGGAGATGTTTTAAAAAAAAGCGAGGAGGTGATATTGCAGCCAAGTTATCAAAACTCCCCGGAACACCATGAGCAAAGTATCCAGGAGAAAAACAGCTCCCAGGATATAGCTACTGTGGCCCCGGAACGCGATTAGATATCAGACTCGATGATCAAAATCAACCCCGGCCCGGTGAGTATCCAATAAACGCTATCGATAAGGCGTGTCATGCTCATGATGTTGCTTACAAAAGTAGCGATCTGCAACAGCGTCATATCGCGGACGTAAAATTAATTCACGCGTTAAATGCTATTCCTGATGAATCCGTCAAAGAAAAATTGGCCTCATGGTTGGTAAAATCGGCTATGAAAGGTAAATTAATGATTGGAAGCGGAGCTTCTCGCGCTGGTAATTGAAAACGCTAGCGTTTATAATAACAACATGGAATCCATCTATTATTCTCCGAGAGGATACTGGAAGGGGAAGGCCGCAATTGGTAAGCTTGCAAGCGCTGCAAAGGTAACAAAGGCCGTTGCGGCTAATTGGTTATCCAAACAGGCTATATGGCAAATTTATCTACCACCGCCTAAACAAATCAACTTCTCGCGCTTTGATGTCAGCGTACCTAATGAAGTTCATCAGGCTGATATACTATTTTTGCCGCATGACAACGGTTACAAATACGCGCTAACCGTAGTTGATGTTGCGAGTCGATACAAACAAGCGGAGCCGTTAAAAACAAAGTCAGCAACTGAAGTAGCCGCTGCGTTTGAAAGAATTTATCGAAGAGGTCCTCTGCGCTGGCCAAATCTATTACAAGTTGATCCTGGTAGTGAATTTCGCGGCGCTGTTTTATCAACGCTGAAACATCATAGCGTCGCGGTACGACGAGGTCATACTGCGCTACATCGTGATCAGGCAATTGTTGAACGATTCAATCGGACTCTTGCTGAACGGTTATTTGGATATCAATACGCGAAAGAATTCATCCAGGAAAAACGATCTCGTGAATGGGTTAAAAGGTTGCCAGGCGTAATTGCAGCGTTAAATAACGAGATTACCCGAGCAATTAACATGAAGCCCAGCGACGCGATTAAAAAAAAGTATATACCCGGAAGATCAAAAATAGATAGCGTTTCCAAGCCGATTCTCGGCGATGTCACTGTTAGATATCTGTATGAACCAGGAGAGCTTGAAGGCGGTAAAAAAAGAGCTACTGATCCTATTTGGAGTGTTACCACACATAACATATCAACGATAACACGATCAACTGGTAGACCACCGATCTATAGACTGGATTCAACTGCCCCACAGCGGGGGTTTACACGCGAGCAACTACAAGTGATACCTGACGATACTCAATTGCCCCCGCGTGGTCTTAACTAGCGCCATTGCGTCTATTGCACTCAAGACAGGTCAACCTCACATTGTTTTTGACATGACCGAGACTGTTATCGATCCTGTCCACGGTAAATTGGCGAGCGTCTTTATCCGAATAACGCCAGCGCATTACACAATTGCAACTCGCGCAGTGATTATTCTGTTGTTGTCGTAACGCAATTATTAATTCGGCATCAATATCAAAACGCCGTTGTTTTTTTTATCCTGTTGGCGGTAACCCGAGAGTTTTCTATCAATGACGCTTGCATCGATGGTGACTCCGTCACTGACTCCGTCAATAACAATTCTTCGAAGCTGATTTATCCTCCGTAGTCGGGACACCGCAAGATAGACTAGATTTGACCATTCGATGCGATTATCAACCATCCAAACAATTGTGTCCGTGATGGTTAGTCCCTGCGAGGAATGTATTGTTGTTGCGTATCCTAGCGTCCACGGGGATTTATTAGCACGTAGCGCGTCCTCGACGACGCTGATATCAACGAGCACGATATCATTCAGCACGAGAATTTGTTTTTCTGTCCGGCCTGGAATCTCAACTTCAATGTTCTGCCGCCGTGTATCCGCGGGTCTATAACATAACGGCACTGGGCGCGTTGGAAACTTTTCCTTATGCAACGTAAACAACTTCCGCTGAAGTGTGTCTCTGACTATCTTTCTACTCGCTACAATCAAATCGTTTGGTCTCCATGTTTCCCAGAATTCATTTAACGGCGTTTCCGGAATCACCTCGCGGATTATTTCACACTGAATTCTATCCGGCTGTAATCTGATTAATTTTTTAACCCCGCGCAGTTGTTCATCAAGTGCCCGGTAATCAGTATCGGTTTCTTCATAATAGTCCACGAACCCGCTCAACCAATCATGTGGACCCTCGCCGACAAATGGTGGTGGTTGGCCATGGTCGCCACACATGATCACCGCTGTATTCGCGCGCAGTAACCACTCAAGAAACATTCGTAAAGTATCTAACGAAACAGTACATATCTCATCCCAAATGATAACCCCAGGAATAAATTTTTCACCCATTCGATCAGGAGTCCACTCACCGCCGCTGTATCGAAAAAAGCTGTGATAAGTAACGGCGTCAACATTTCGTTGTTTTATCTCTCGCGCTAGTCTATGGGTCGGTGTAAGCACGATTATACTTGCCCGCGTTCGAAATAATTCAATTGCCCGAGTCGTCTTTCCTGACCCGCCACAGCCGCTTAAATAAACCGTCTTGTGTCTACAAATTGGATCAGAACACGGTGGTGCATTAGACCATTCTGACAATTTATCGCCACGTAGGTAATTGTTTTCAACGGTGACATCTGCTGACGGGGAATAATCGCGTCGTATTTCATTTTTAATGCTCCATGTACCCCAACTCTCGTCCGGACTAGTAAACCCGGCTACGTTTTCCTTATAGGCTACGTCAACATAAAACGAATCAACGGCTACTCTAACCGCGGTGTCGGGGAATCTATTTATCATCGAGAATAAATTGATAGCGGCGTAACCCAGCATAGACGCCCTCAAATGCGGGTATGCCGGGCTGTCTCCGTCGCTGTAGGTAACAACTGTACCCAACCTTGTTCCATTGGACAAGAAAGCTGTTTCGCAGTTCACGTATCTATTTTTCGCCACTGCGTCCTTGATTACGAAATCATATTCTGCGTCATCTATAATCAGCCGTGAGCAATATCGTTTGTAATCGTAGTTTTTTCCACCTTGTGTGAACTTACCGATTATTCTTCTACCGAGATCTTTTGCCTCGTGGTTTCGTTGGTTGAATATCCTCCTGGACCATTCGACGATATATTCCTCGTCGGCATCAATGTGTCTTTTGGACTCGTCAATTATGCTATCCAGACGCTCCGGTTCTGGTAACCAGACTTCAGTCTGCGCCCGATATGATATAATCGCGTCACTGACAATCAACGAAATTAGCATTTTACAATCAATCATATACCGTAGCAGCGCTATTGGCAGCCACTTCTTTTCAGCCATGTGCCTACCGATCCAAATATAACAACAGCGATGAAGTCCTGCCGCGAATTCAAATGATACTATGCGAGCGAATCCGGTTAAATCAAAATCAGGCAGTGGTCCATTAATAGCAACACGAGTCATTTCATGTCTGGGGTGTCCAAATCGTTTGAAATACTCAGCGGCGGATCCATACCCGAGAAAACTCGCTGGATAACAGGCAACCATATCAACGGAAATCATAGCGTCGCGGTTGTATTCAGTGTTCCATAGTCCACCGTGATAGTATTCCAAACAACTGGATTGTACATCCGGTAGAAATTCCTTGCGCGTTGGGCTCCACGCATTTTTCCTCGCTGCAACATGAGCCGCAACCGATGGAATCGTAAAACAATTTGTTAGCAGTTGTTCATCATGCTCTTCAAATTCCATGGCGGTTTTTTTCATCTTGTTGTGAAACGCTTCAGTGCGGTATAATTCACCGTTTGGTCTTACAAACTGATCAAAGGTATCAGCGCTGCGAAGTAACCACACTGATACAGGGTCGTTTTTACACAAGTAGGCAATAGCATCAAATAGTTTCCTCTCCGCGAGAAAACCATCCCGGGAGAATTCTTCTCCTAAAAATTCTTCGGGTATATACTTTACCGTTCTATCCCGTGGAAACACTGTGATCGCGGGCGTCCATGCGTGTTCGTTATGATCAATAATTTTGATTGGGGCCCCATTTGATTTGTACTTTGATTCGTATAATACTTCACCGGTTATCGTTGTAACGGTTATTGGAAATCTCAACGACGTTTCTAATCTCGCTATGTCGCTGATGGTTGCTCCACGCTCTTTTACGGTTAGTTCCCACTGGTTGATTTTGCTACGTCGTAAATCAGTCAATTTGTTTCCTCGACACGCATTTGTAAAATGCTCTATTACTCGTTCTGCTACACAATTTATCCCCGTTGACTGTTTCATTGGTTTCAGTTTTCCGATATCAGGTTTCTTATTTAACGGGTATATTCCATAAACAACTGCTGTTTCAGGATACGCTCGTTCATAGTATGGTCTGTCAATTCCGGTTAACAGCCCCGGCTTGGAGTCGCGGCTAACAATGACTGTTTTCTTGTCGCTGAGAACTGGTTCAAATTTATCACGTATGATCCAATCACCTGATTCCACCCGGACAATAAATTTTACTCTGAAGAAATACCTTTTACCGTCAAGTTGTGATATTATCGTTGCTGCGCGGTTATCGTTCATGGTAGCATCAACAACGCCATCAATTCGAAATGTTGACCAACTATGAGATGCACCATCACGCTTGAATTCATTGATACAATCGCGTATTTTACTCAACAGGGTTCTATCGTTTATTAACGCTTTTGGTGCGTCCTTGAGGACTCTATCGAGATTGAACTTAATATTTTTCCAGGGCTTAATTGCTGCTAATCTCTCGAACTCATCCATATAATTAAAACAAGTATTTAAATGAAAGAATATAGTATAATGAATCACTGCAAATGGTTGATGATTGGGTCGACAACCCCGTGCAATAAATCATGTAGAGGTGAATTCTGCGGGTATCATTTACAAAGCGTTCGTAATGGTTCTCTTGGCCCCCTCCCGTGCCTGGTTTGCCACGTCGGTGTAAGAGGAAAATCGCAGTTGTGTATCAATTGTGGCGAAAAGCGATACAGGGAACTAAAACGCTATTATGACAAGCGAATTAAAAACGCCGTCATTGACCCTACCGCCGACTTCGTCATCAAAACCCCCCAGGACTACGTTGAAAGATTCATAATTAAACCAAATAATAAATTAGACAAATAGTATTATTATATAAATGGACCAAGAATTTCAGTCGCATCCCCTGCTCGTCAATTACGAGGCGTCTCGCGACGGCATTGTTAGAAACCGCAAACTGAAGAAGCCGGTTGGTACCGTAAATAATCACGGGTATTTGATATTTGGTGCCGGGGGGAAAATTTATCTGGTTCACAGGGTGGTATTTGAAGCATTTAACGGACTGATCAACGACGGTCTCGTTATTGATCATATTAATAATAATAAGACTGATAATTCTCTTATAAACTTGCAAGCTGTCTCGCAGAGTCAAAATACTAAAAAAGGCCAAACCGGTAAATACCCAAAGAAAGCAAAACCCGTAAAGTCATTTGATACAACAACTCACGAGGAAAAAATATTTCAGTCGATGAATGAAGCCAGTAGATACTTTGACATTTGTATCGCCTCAATACGAAAAGTAGCAGAACGAGTATATCAAACAGCAATCTCAAAAAAGACCGGGCATAGAATTCGATTTTCATATATAGATACGAAGTCACCGGCGCCCATGGCGCTGACGAAGTCGCCATGACAATAAAATGTCCATTCCGGAAGAAAACAAAGTATTCAGTATTGTTGAACACCTCGGGATCGATACACGGGGTTTCATTTTTTTATTATTTAAAAACAAGATGTTTTATAGGAATAATGAATATCGAAGACATCAATAATATATTAGCCGAGATTTCAAAATTAACAAATCAAGGAATTGAATTATCTGATGGTCTCGACAGTGAAAAAATATTATCCGAATATGAAATTAATAACGAACAATCGAAACGGGGGCGTTTTACCCTGGCCCGCGAGTACTTTTTTATAAAACGATTACAACATACGATTAATGAAAACTTGTACCACAATGACGCAAATGCATTCATTGGACTATTTACTGCCGTTGAAATAATACGAAAAAAACTCGGACGTGTTTATGAACGACGCCGGGAGATTTCTAGTAAGATCAAAAACATTAGAAGGATTATAGACGAAAACTCCGGCGAGAAATTAGAAATTGCTTCGCAATTGCAATAATGGTAGGTGAATCACTCACTACTCGGCTAGCCAGAGAGCGGCTAGCGGCGCTTAGAAAGTTCATACCGTTACGAGACAGGGTCCGAGAGCAACTTCAAACGCGGCAGCAACTACAAACCGATTTTACTGTTGGAAGCGAACAACTCTTTGCCCCGGTAATTAAAGCGACCAAAGATGTTACGGCGGCAACTGTACCCGTCCTCGATGCGCTTGAAAAGATAGCGGCTCAGACCGAACAAACAAAAAGGTCTTTAGAAACACTAGCGGCTGCTACAACACGGAGGCCACCACCACTCGCTATAACCGAACCACAAGAACCCTATGTTACAATGGCCGACGAAGAAGAACTAGGTGCTACCGCAAGAGAACCAGAAGAAGAAATACCGGAAGAAACATCGGAAGAAATATCGGAAGAAAAAGAGAGAGAGAGGAATATACTCAAGAAGGGCACAATAGATCAAATCAGGTCCTTCAGCGATGAAGAATTAATTGATTTTGCCGCCAACAATTTTGCTAAGAATTTACGAGATAGGCATATCAATAGCGGCTACGAGAAAAATATAAAGTCGTTAAGGGATTGGACAAGAATGGTGTATTTAGCGAGTAAATACAAGAATGCATTACTACGTGGTGATGGCCCCGATTACGACGCATTCCACAATAAAGTAAAAAGTAGAATACCAAAAAAAGGAAAAGGATACTCTGTTGGTAAAGAATCCTACGGCGTTACCTGTCCTAACAGTGTTCTCAGTGATATATCACGGCTAGAGGTACTAATCGGAGGAAAACGAGCCGGAAATAACTCTCCGGAAATAATCAATGAGGCCGCTGATATTTGCAAGCGGTTATTTACGGGCTGTATCATGGACGTTAGTGCGTATCGAACGCTCATAGACGAACTCATGGATGATTAAAAAAATTATCGTTTTTGTTAATTCTGGCCGTTTTTGGTCGTTTTTTGACCGTTTTTGGTCGTTTTTTGACCGTTTTTGGTCGTTTTTTGCCATTTTTTGACCGTTTTTTGAGGGCAAAAACCCCAGGAAATCATTTAGAGAAAATCGATGTTTTTGCTGAAAAATCGAAAAAAAACGACTATAGGCAACAAAAAACGACCAAAAATGACTAGAAATCAGGAAAAAACCGGAAAAAAACCGGATTTTTATCGAGGGTAAAAACCCCAGGAAATTTTGATAAAATTTATTCCGGTTTTCCACACGGCGGTGGGGGGAGGGTTATGATCACAATCACTAATTGAAAAACCGGTGTTTTTATAATAAAGATGATCATACACTACAACCACGATAAACCAGTACTCGTCTACGTGGTAAACTCGCGATTGCCTGTTTACCGCGCGTACTATGGAGATGGTCTCGGTAGCACCATTGCGGGGTTATTTACAAGAATGGCTCCAAAAGTAGCGCCGTTAGCCAAACAATTAGGAATGAAGGCTATTGATGTTATTCGTGATAGGGGTATTAGTGCTATTGGAGATGTTGCCGGAAAGGCGCTTTCTGCTGCAAAGGACAAACTAATGTCGTTGGTGAGGAGAAAAAAACAGAAACCACCGGTGATGCCATCAACGACAGTGATGCCTGCAAATGTCAGTAAAGTAATAAATAACGCCGTGGAAGAAAAACTAGAGTCGTTGGCGGCTCAGTCGTCCACCAACGCGCCCATGAACGCAATAGCGGGGGAGTGGTCTTAAACAGAATTCAAAGAAAATCGCAATTGAAAACATCAACATGATAAATAATAAAATGTTTGCGCGAACCGCTGATCCCGCGTTTGATATGGATGCCCCAGTGCGCAGGGATGATTCTGTCCGCGATTATCAATATTATTCTTATTATGCAGCGCAACCCGACCTACGATCGCGAATTGAACTTCAAGTCCAAGATACCAGTAGATACTTTCTGCCATGTGAAGCGTTTATCGAAATTGAGGGAGAACTCGTGACAAATGCTGCCGATAATGCACCATACGCAGATGACGATCGTGTTCGAGTTGGCTTCGTTAACAACGGTATCATGGCGTTATTTGAGAGCGCCAGATATCTTATTGACGGGCGAGAAATTGAATCAATAGAACGCGAGGTTGATGTTGCAACAACGATAATTGGGTTAGCGAGATACTCGGATGATTATACAAGATCGGCGGGCCCATCTATGATGTTTGCAAAGGACACCACCGATAACGCTGACCATATTCAGTACGTTAACGTGCTGGCGAAAAAAGAGACCGCAGGTGATCAGGCTGAAGCAGCCAATCCAGACCGCAGAGCAAAACCGGACGCTGATTTCAATATTATAAAAAGTCTTAACGGTAATTACAATATGGGATTCGCAGCACGAGTAGGAATGTTGCAAGGACCACGCCGAAAGTTTTCATGCGCGATTCCACTCCATCACATATTTGGATTCTGCAGAAATGTCAGAAAAGTTATCTATGGGGCCAAGCATACAATCGCGCTGACGCGAAGGGGCGATGATAACAATGCAATATGGCGTGCTGCTGGCGTCGCTGCCGGTAAGGCTGTTTTAACTAAAATGGCATTGTGGATGCCGGTGCTGACTCCATCAGTTACCACGGAAGCACGATTGTTATCATTTATGGAACAGGGAGGAAAATCGTTGTTGAGTTGGCTAGCGGTAACAACTGATGCTAAAGAGGATAACGTCGCTGATACGTTTACATGGCACCTGGCATCAAAACAGGGTGTTTCAGTCCCGCGTCATATATTCATAGCGCTACAGAATAGGGAACGATTGGGCGGTCAAGAACGCAGCCATATGATATTTGATCAATTAGGAGTCAGGGATGTTTCGCTGAGAATAAACGGACAACAGGAACCATCCGAGGATATACAGCTTAATTACGGCGACAACCATGTCGCACGTGTGTACCATCGATTGCTGTCATACATGGGTCGTGATCAAAACGTCGACACTGGTTTGCAAATATCACAACTTGATTTTAAAAAACTGTATCCGATTTATTATTTTTCGTTGGAACATCTTGATTTAACGAGACAATCCGTCGTTGATATACACTTCCGAGCTCGTATAGCCCCGGGTGGTGTTGATTATAGAGCGGTTGCTGTCATTCTCAGCGATAAATCAATGCTGTTGGAAGGTGTTGGTGGACGAATGAGAATCGTTGATGCGCCAGTAGAAAACATGTAATTGAAAGCACAAACACGTTTACAATAAAATGTCGTATAGTGTCGTCAGTGTAGAGTTGACTGATGGTCAAGTCAAGAAATTACGATCAAAGTCGGCTAAACAATGCGGGACCACAATAACGCTGAAGCCGTCACAGATGGCAGGTGGTAATCATAAGATATCGTTGACGGCGCGTCAAATAAAACATTTCAATAATGCGATGAAGAATAAAAAGGGTGTTCAAATAGATTTCTCAGCCGCAGCAATTAAAAACATGGAAAAGACCGGTGGGATATTTCCGCTGTTAGCTGCGATTCCGGCGTTGATTGCCGCGGCCGCACCAACAGTGGCTAAGGCGGCGGCGTTAGGAGCCGTTGGTACCGCGGCGGGAATGGCACTGAAAAAGGCAACCGGGAAAGGCTATAAAAAAAAACGACCCGTAGCCGGAAAGGGTCTAAGACTACCGGGAACCCCGTATTCATGGTACTCGGGAAAGGGTCTAAGACTACCGGGAACCGTTTATTGACTCAGGAGTCAATGACTCCCATGTCTAATTTTGATTTAATAGACGCCGCAAACGCGTTAGCGATAAAAAACTTCAGAGGTGTTTTTATGAGGGATCAATTACCGGCGGCACCAAGGAATATTGAAACCGGCATAATTAACCTCGATGGGTCCTCCGGAGCGGGAACTCATTGGGTTGCGTACGCGATTGATCCGCGTGCAATCGTCTATTTTGATTCATACGGGTTAGCCCCGCCGAACGAGTTCATGCGGTATATCCGGGCGTGTTCAGCCCGGGCGTTTTATTCCACGTTGCCAACACAGAGATTAAGTGACCCACCGATATGTGGCCGTGAGGCATTGAACGTACTCGCGGCGATTTCATCATCGCGAAAACCACCTCATGTAGTTGTAAACGAATACACGAGTGGGGTCGTAGAGGCCCGGCGGGTTAATTAGAAACGCCGTTTTTTTTTACAATAACGATGATTGATATTTGGGGACGACCGGTTTCGGCGCCGAAAAAACCCACGGAAACGGCCGCCGCCGACATAAAAAACTAATCGAGGATGAAATCGCTGATACGTTGAATTTAACCAGTGTTGACCCGGAAGAAATAGTTGTATTTCAAGACCGCCAGGGTAAATTGAAATCCAGTAATGTGTCGCTGGATGATGTTTTAACACGACAGCGTGACGCCGCCGAAGACACTATCGCGTTGTATACCAGCGACGGACGACTCAAACCGGGTGAACATATATCGACGATAACATTAATCCGAGACGGTTTTACAACGCTGTCGGGTCAATTTTACACGTTACGAAAAAATTTTAACAGCATCGATAACAACTTTGATAAATTCTTTGGTAAAAAAAATGTCAAGCTGGATGAGATTACAACAACTATAAATGATATCACTGCGTATGGACAGGAAATAAAAACAATCAAAACTGATGTTGAAATGAGCACAGGGAGTATAAACGTGCATGCAAGGGAAATAATAACGCTCAAAATCGAGGTTGACGCGAACACAAGGAGTATAGACGCGCATGAAGGGGAAATAGCAACGCTCAGAACCGAGGTTGAAGCGAACAAAGGGAATATAGACGAGCATGCACAGGAAATAATAACGCTCAAAATCGAGGTTGAAGCGAACACAGTGAGTATAGACGCGCGTGCAGGGGAAATAGTAACGCTCAGAACCGAGGTTGAAGCGAACAGAGGGAATATAGACAGGTGGGTAAGGAAAATAAATACACTCGCTGTTAATACTGAAGTGAACAAAAAAAATATCGACGAGCATACACAGGAAATAGGAACAATCAAAACTAATGTTGCAGTGAACAAAAAAGTATAGACGGGCATACACAGGAAATAGGAACAATCAGAACTGATGTTGAAGCGATTAAAGACGGACTACCGAGAGTAGCAGAGCAATTCGAAAAAATAAAAATCCCTCATGAGAACATCATCAACATAGTATGCACAATTCGGCATGGATCATTCGATTGGACTCCTACACAGAATACAGTAAATATCACCGCAACTGTTAAGGGCATTTATCGATTGACATTGATTTCGGCGATGCAGTTTAGTATATCATCGTCGAGTTCATCCGGGTTTAACAATACAGTGTCAACAATCATTGACAAGGATACAATTGAACGGTTTGTATTAAGGCCGTTGATAGCAGTCTATTTAGGACAAACATCACATGGTATGTGGAATTTGTAGCGGATCTAAGTAATTAAAAACACTAGCTCTTTTAAAATAAAAATGACCACCAGGGTAATTGAATCAGAGGTATCACCGACGTCACATCAATATCGATTCGATACCGCAAAAGAATTCTCCGCGAATTTGAAAACGCTTTCCGAACAATACCGCGTAAAAATAAAAAAATACCGCAGAAAAATAACCACCATCGACGCGGTCGTGTACTCGGTGTCGGGTATAGTAGCCGGTACCGGTGTTATTTTATCCACGGTAACCACGATAGCCCCGATCGCTGTTCCAATCGCTATCTCCGCGATGACAACAATTGCTGGAGTCGCCAACGCAATCACTAAAAAGATATCATCGTGTTTTCAGAAAAAACTCGACGAGTATACAGTAAAACATCAAATAGTATCCGACGCGTACTCGAAATTATCCGGGTTGATCTCGTTATCGATTGATAATTTGTTCATATCCGATGTTGAATTCTCCACGATGGTCCAGTTGTATAGCTCCGCGATGTCAAAAATCGAGGATTTTAAACTGGAAGTCGGAACCACCTGGTTGTTGAAATTAGACACTAAAAACAACGAATAATAATAATGTCGCTGAACCCCGAAGGGTTTCAATTACTTCAGCGGATCGCGGAGAACACCACTCCGGTACAAACAAATATGATATCGATAACGTCAACGAAGCCAGAATTCAGTGTGAACTTCCCGTCGCCGGTTCCAGTGAAGGAAATAGCGCTGGCAAAATTGCGAGTATATCACAGTTGGCCTAATATTCGAGCGGACGCATTTAACGGACAACAACCTAATAACTCGCTGGTTTTTGCGTGGACAAATAAGCCCGATGGGACCCCAGACTGGAATGAGGTTACAATACCAACTGGGTCATACCAAATGGAACAAATCAATGGAGAATTTCAGCGCAGGATAAAATCGATCACAGGAAAAGAATCAAAAATCGCTATTACGGTTCATGAACCGACGTTATCGTCGACGATTGAAATAAGCACACCGGGGTATATGGTTGATATTTATAACAGTTCAATAAGAACCATACTAGGATGGCCTAAGAATCCACCCGAGGACTTGCACACGAATGCGAAATCGTATCATGAAATTACCCCCCGGTATCTAGATAATTTATCTACTATAAAAAGCACGTTATCACCCAGTTGGTTTTTATTTCAAGACAGGAATATCATGCAGTGGTATTTTCAGCATAAGGAAACTACTGAATCGGTCGCCATATTAACATTTATTTTAAGTGATATCACTGATATGTTTGCCGAGATTGATTATTATTACCAATTACAACTAGAACAGCTACGGGGAAACAAAAGAACGAAAACACGTTGAGGTGTTAAATCAACTTATATCAGACATGGAATATATCAATGAACGAGTCGTTAAAATGATATCCGATAACAGCGATGGTAGTAAACAAAAATTCCTAACCGAGTATAATATCACAGAAGCCGATTTACCCGATTTCAAGTTTCCAGGATACAACGCGCCAGAACTAAGAAAGTCTCTTAATGATTTTCTCGGTCCATCAACTTATATCCTCAAACACGATAACGGAGATGGTGGTAGGCATATTGCCCCGTACAACGTAAATATCGCATCAGTGATAGCGATCAATCTAGTGTGTGATGTTATCGAAGGGAGTTACCAGGTGGATACCAAGCAATCAAATCAAGCTCAACAGGGATATATCCTTTATTCATTTTCACCAACAGCCCCTCCCGGATTCTTAATCGTTGAGAGCCCGATTAATCCGGTCTATATGCGATGCCATAATCGGTTTTTAACGAGAATTAATTTCAGACTTACCGATCAGTCAAATAACCTAATTGACCTACAAGAGGAGGAGTTAGTGATCACTCTGTTTGTAAGATCATAGCAGCAGGGGGGGCGATGACATCGACGCGGTCGTCGATGTGCTTACCGGACGCTGACGACGCTGGGATCGACGCGCAGAAGGTGTTAATTAAACCAAATGACGTCCGGACGATCCCCTCGACGACGACGTCGTTTTTTTTTTACCAGGCGCTGACGACACCGGATCCGCTGAGTGCAGAAAGTACTAATTAAGCCAAATAACGATTGGACAAAATGTCGGATTCGCCCCCCCTGCTGCTGATGCTAATGGTACAGGAAGTTTTTTTACCATCATATATAATGTAATTAGGGATATATTTCTCTACCTTATTCTCTTTTAATTGACGCCATAAATAATCCTTTCGATATTGTGGAAGTTTAATAATTATTTTTCTATCCGTGATAAAGTCACTCCGTTGAGGTACTGGCAGCGCCTGATATTTTGGCGGAATTTTTAGCCATCCTAATACGGATCTAATTGACGACTGATATATATCTATAGCACAGTCTAGCGAGTTTATTTATATCGCCGATCATAATGTTGGTTCGTGAAAAGTGATATCTGTTTTCGATTCTTTCCTATAATAGATTTAATTCTGCCCTGGAATTCATCGTTGATTTGTTCGATTTGATAACTGCCTGTGGGAATACTAACACAATGCCAATCGGGAGTCCCCTCTGGTGTACTTTTATAAGCAAATACCAGTGAATTATTTGCTTGCAACCCACCAAATGATCTTCTTCTAATATTTCACCAACTATGATATACTCGTAATTGTGTTAGTGCTATTGCATTCGCGCGAATTGCAGTTGGAAAACGAACGCTAAATTCAGGATTAGTTGAGCTTGTTGATATCGTCTTGGTTTTCATCAGAGTTGTATTAGCGACGATCTGTTGCAGTAATTTATTTGATGTTGACATTCTGATTATTATTATTGTTATAATAATAATAATAATAATAATAATTATTATTATTATTATTATTATTATTATTATTATTATTATTATATTATTATTGTTATTATTATTATTTTCTAAATACCGATTTTTTAAAATCGGACATAGATTCTGACACGGTCATTTGTATTTTACCTTCGCGGCAAATTTTAATCACTTCTGTGAACTCAGTATCAGATGTTATTCCATCGCTAAGACATGGTGATATCACCGAATATAATTTGGCATATTCTAGCGTCGTTGCACACAGATCTACTGTGTGCTCATTCAATTTTGTATTTGTATATGTAGATTTTTTGTTGATGCAATGATCTTAAGACTACCAGCAATTGTTGCTGCAGCTGAAACATAAATTGTTATAATTACCGGTGATGTCATTGTTATTGTTGATGGCAATACGCCGGTTTCAGCGATAACAGTGGACGCCAAATACACAATTATATCAACAACTACACTTCTACGATATTTGTTTTTACTTTTAATGTATACTCGTCAATGACATTTTTAGTTTGGTTTGGCACTCGCATACCTGACTGTATCTGTAATGTTGAACGCTGATGGGGGAGTTCATTATAATTTAAGTACGAGGTAGTTTAGCTACTAATTCAAGACACCAATAGTACAACACGGCGTTGCCTTTCTCTTCAGGTTCCACCACGAATGTTTCCTTGTAGTTTTGATTCAATATAACTAACACACATACAGTAAACACAATAATTAGATAACGCCTTGATATTGTGGTGGATATCGTAAATGTTGTAACGTCGAATACTGAGAACCTGTATATACCGGTAATCTTAGCGCGACGTTTAATGGATTTATTGAGTGGTGACCATAATGTTGATCCAGATGCTACGTATATACTAAACTGTCGGTAATTTTTTTATGTATTGAGCTTAATGCCAATGACTGATGGACTCCCAAAAAAATTCATTAAAGGTTCTATTTTTGTTTCTTTGAAAATGTTAAAACGTTTGTACATGATTAGAATATTCAGATCTAAAAGTAATCATTCCATCACTGATTGTCTTTAACGAATTCATCATCGGTATGATGCTATCATCGACGTATTTCTTCATTGCAGCGTCATCCTGTAATTCTGGTTCTCCAAGACCAGTAATTGTTGTATTTGTCTTATTGAGAGAACTATTCATTGTTTCACGTGCGCCTATTAAACGTTCACTGGTCTCAGTTCTGATCGTGTTGTTGTTGATGTCTATATATATTTCTGTTGCTACATTATCGTTTCATTCTGGTTCTCTCACATTAATAATTGTATTTTTACGCATATTAAGATCGCCATACATAATATCTCCAATTCTTCTGATGCGTCCACTAATTTTTCCCATGAGTATTAAGACTGAATCCTCCCATGTTTTAATTTTACCGTTTCTAGTAAACATCTTCGATCGGATCTGGAACCCGCAGAATAATATATGCCAACGGGATATTGCTCGTCTTTCATTGTCCTTGTTTATCCTGAAAAACAATGACTTCATTTTCGACAACATTTGCGAGACTCAAAAGATTAACGAGTTCATCCTTTACCTCATCCAGGGTTGCATATTTAGATAAGTCGCCTTGCTGAGTTTTACTCTGAGTAAGACTCAGAGAAGATCTTCCGTAAATATCTACCATTATACTTTAAGATCTCTTTAAAACAGAACTCGTATTGGCGGATCGGTTATTGTCTGTGTTGGTAATGTTGAATACCAGACCGGAGTACTTTGCACAGCGATTTTATCGCTGCCGACATATTTTAAAAATTCGTTTGGTGGTGCCAACCCAAACGAATCAAAATAAACAATTCCACGTGGATCAATCGTGTATGCAACCCAATGGGTACCCGGACCAGAACTCATATCGAGATTAATAATATCGGTCTCAACACGGTTTGGTTGTTCTGATAATTGGTCACGCATAAAAACACCTCTAACATTTTTGATATTTTATCGTTTAGCAGCATCAGTTAAATCAAAATTGCACATAGGGACAAAAAGCTTCGCGTCTAACGAAGTGTCCCAGGAAATCCGCTTCCATACCACTGGGGATTTCCCGGTAGTCTTAAACCCTTCCCGAAAGTCTTTACTCCGTGACCTGTTGCTTTTTTAATCACATTTCAGCAGCATTTCCACCAGCACCAAGTGCAGCTGCTTTTGCAACAGCTGGGGCTGCAACGGCTATTAACGCTGGTATAGCTGCAAGCAGTGGAAATATACCACCCGTCTTGACTGCGTCTTTAATAGCACCCGCAGAAAGATTAAATCTAACGCCGGATTTTGATTGTTTGGGTTTATTGAAGTGCCTGAGTTGACGTTCAGTCAGTGATAGTTTATTTGCACCACCTTCGATTTGTTCTTTTTTTAGTGATATTTTTGTTCCGCATTTATTTGCTGATTTCGACTGAAGCTTTTATATCAGACCAAGAGTCAGACTGACACTAACGTGATGATATGACATTATAATATCATGAGCGATTTAATTACATATTTGGAAAACATTGCATGTTTTCTAGTGAGGCATCAATGACTCTCATTCGTCCACCAACACCTTTAAGCAACATTGTTTTGTCGCTGCGTATAACAGCGAATGCTCTGTAATTATCAATTTCTCCTCTGTTCACAAGAGCTCGAAAATGTATATCAACGACAGATTGTCTAATTAAATCAAGGTTTTCCAGCGAAAAGTAACATATCGGATAGAGCGTTGTAAAATCAAGTTGTGATATTTGCAGACCGGAATCAACAATTTGATCATGTCACATGAATGTCATCTAACGATGATATGCACGTGCAACGTGATTTTGATAAAAATTTAATAGCACTTCTTCGGATTGTTCTTGATGTATATTTATTCTTAGTGAAACCTTAATAATACCAAGTTTGTCAAATATCATTATACTGCGTGTTTGTGAATTTACTAGTGCAGCATCTTGAAAAGCAACAAATATATGTTGCGGTGCAGAAACACCTTGTTGTGATGCTATATGCCATGCGAATAAACCATTAGTGTTACTTTGAACACTATCTGTGGTCATCGTCAACCATGATAATGTTGATTTACCACCTGCGTTCATAAAAGAAAGCAACCGTTGTTTGGCTCCGAAAATAACCTTTCTGACATTTCTGCAAAATCCAAAGATATGTGACAGTGGAATTGCACATGAAAATCTTCTTCCATCCTTTAGCATTGATCACGCGCTGCGAATCCAAAGCTGAATTCTGGATTAGCACCATGAACCACCGGCCAATAATCATCAGCGATTGCATCGATGACAGACCGATAAACATTAATGGCCATAATACCACCTGTAAATAATCTCTGACAAATAGTAGATGCTTCGTTAACGATTTCTGGGTAATTATTACTGGCTCGTGTTCCGCCAATCAGAATTTCTAATCGTTCAACATCGGCAAGGACGTTGCTGGGACATGAAGTAATAATGCCACCGTTGGACAAACTACTTCAGTTTTTTTCGTTCGTTACTGGTTGTTGTAGATTTTCAGCTGTTTTTATTAAGACGTTCTTGTTTATTTTTTGTTACTTCTTTTGATATTTCTTTTATACGTTTCTGTTTTACTGGTTGTTGTAGTTTATATAATTCTTCTTCTGCTTTATATATTTTGTAAATAGCAAGACCATTTCAGGATGTTTTGCCTGGATGTTGCATTAGTTGTGGTTGTTGTAATTATGCAATATACTTATCTATTTCATAGATATATGTAATATATCTCATATCACTATTTCGAGCCTGTTCAACTCCGTAGTGTAAGCGAAATATCCATTTACATCAGTTTTCCTGACGTACAGAATCATTAGCGTACTCGGGTTTCAAAACTCTTTCTCGCTAATCAAAATTACGCACGGCAAACGAAGATAATAATTTCACTTTACTAACACTTTTTACGTAGGCAATAATCTTTTCGGTACATTTGTCATTTATTTCAGTTCTTTCTCTTGCTGGTTTTTGTTCTTGTTCTGGTAGATGCTCTTTTATATCACCTATATCAGTACGAGCTTTGTCAATACCCTGAAGCATTTCTTCCTTGACCAGCAATAGACACTTAGAAATTAAATTTTAAAGACAAAGGGTTGAGCAGCAGCTATTTCACCTGGAAGTTCTCGTAGAATAATTTTTGGTTGTTTTTTTTAGTTCTTTCTGCTATTTATTCAGCTGCTTTAGCGGTTTACTCTAACGTGGGAAGAAGACCTTTGGTAGCCTCTGTAACAGGTTTAAATACATGTTCTGCACCTTCTGCAAATTCCACCTGAGACTCTTGAAGAGCTTGTTATTTTATTTGACAGAATCTCGGATAGGAAGATATTTATTAATTGTATATAATCGCTATCGAGGTAATCTATCTGTGTAAGATTCCATAGCTGGCATACCATTACATATTATTAACGATTTATTGATGATTTAATTACGCACACACGGATTTATGACAATAAAATTACATGATCCTCGATTACGATATCGTGTAGGTTTTCAAAACATTTTAGTTAAAGAAATAGCAGCAGGAAGGGCGAGACCTCACGTAAGTGTCCAGGTAATAAGCGATCGACAACGTTAAAGGCATTGGTTTTGACTACATTTTTTTATTTCGATGTAAGATCTATTTTCATAAATGGACACTTAAAAATCGGTTTTTGTACTACTTTTCTGGAAAGGTTTATTTTCAAGATGGGACACTTCCCCAAATTGGTCTGTTCGCCCTCCCTGCTGCTAGCAGACAGGCAGACACAGCTGCAAATCAAGCTTAAATTAACAGAACTGTACAATGGCACCTTGAAGATGTTCCCTAAACCATCAAGGGAAGTAAAAAGCATCACTATAGAAAAATGTTGTGATACAAACAAAACCATTCAAACATAATTACTACATCTTCCACCTTTCTTTTGTATTTCTCTGAAACCTAAATGACTGACTAGTACACAGTATGAACAATAAAACGAAGGCTTGCTGCTTAAGAATAAATTACAATCTAATTCAAAATACACAGACGGACAGACAGATAGAGAGACAAGCTGAGAACCATTAAAACAGACACAAGAGTTTCATAAGTCCTAATGAGTCTTCGCGTCAAAGCACACCCAACCACATGAGTCTTTATGTCAAAGCACACCCACCCACATGAGTCTTTAATACTGTATCGACCATCAACATTATTACTAAATACCGAGACTTTTTGGCCCATGTCGAAACTACGACATCGTATCTACTATGCAAATATGCACATCAAAGCGTATATGGCACTGTCATAAAAGCACCCTTGTTATATAATTAATATATGTAATAATACTGACGAAAAGCGCTCAAACCTTACACTCCTTGAACTTGAAAGTACGGTACAATAGCTTGCAGGTCTGTAAAAGGGTTTGCGACTACACCCCCGCCACATCCAATGTTAAACGCTACTCCAACTATTGTTCACCACATGTGCTTGAAGTAGTTGCCTCAGACTGTGTTTTACCCTATTACATGCCTCACCCAAAGCTTAATTCTGGGGCACCATTGCGCAGTTGTTACTCTACATAATTACATGTGACTAAAGTAGTTTTCCGTTGACGTATTGGATACCACCGCAACCAGTTGCGTGTATCAACATCTTACTGACTTGACAATCTTAATTTATCAACAGGTCAAGAAAACGCTGTAAAAGAATTTCACTTGCGGTCAACGGTTTAAGAAGAGGAGGAACCTAGGGCAAGGGTATACATAATGGAGGATGCCTTATTATTTTGTTTTTTTGTCTCTTTTGGGTTTTGTTGTTTGTTTTGTTTAGTGGTCCTGTTCTGTTAAATATCTTCAACTGAGAACGTTGAAATAGCATCATGTATATCTTAACAGAGCACTGCCTTTTGATGTGTGCTGAAATTACTTAAAATAGAATTGTTTTCCTTTTATCATTCTAAGCTCTTATCAAGCGTTCTTTTAATATGTCGACAGGTTTTTCATGCCAGTGAGATGTGCATGTAACTGGATTGGCATGGTGATGATGATGATGATGATGGCCTATAACGTATGACTCACTCGTTGTATACGCAACGGGATAAAAATAGGTACGAAATACTTAAATATAGCTCAGGACTTCAATGTTGTGTTCAAAACATTGTGAGAAAACTGTCACACTAGTAGCATAATATAATTCGGTATCATATAGTGTGCATTTAACGTTCAGGTACATACTTGATATAATGTCAGGGAATATATTAAGCTAAAACTTGTATTTTACATATATGTAGATGTGAAATTTGATTCAAGCCCATTGCATCTAAGGCATGTTTTAAAACTGAAAGGTTCGTGACCTTCGTATGCAAACATATTTGGCAGGTAGTCCATGAAGGAATCTATCCATCCACACGTCCATGCTCCCACCAATCCACACCTATACTTACCAACCTATCTTCTTACCTACATAGGTTATTTACTGGACTGATTACATGGATGGGTCATACAATGGGGTGGGGGTAGAAGCCGTCGCGATACCGACCTACCCCCTCAAAAAAAGAGAAAGGTATCAAAACAAAAGTTGAGATTTTTAAATTATTCCATGGAAACACTTAAATGTTATTGGCTTTTGGAGCTTTGCCCCCCCCCCCCCCCGTTCCACCCCCACCTCCACCCCCACTGGGAATCCCGTCCTACAGATTCCGTACCTAAGTTGCTAACGCCCTTTAAAGATACTTCCGGGTCATCCACTGCGTTGATATATTTCATAAAGATAGGTTGCTAGTTTGTTTGATGATAAGGTTCATCGATGGTTTGGATTAGTTTTGTGTTTGACAGCACAGCAACACGATTAGGTTATTTAGTGCAGAGTCTATATTGTCTGTCCTAATGAGGACTCCATCAAACTGCCGAGTCCAGATCAGGATTATGCGATTGTAGATCTGGGGACCGCTCCGGTGGCTTAGTGGTTAGAACGTCCGCCTCGAATGGTGAAGCTCGCGGTTTCGAACCCCGGACGAGTCATACAAAAACTAAAACAAATGGTGCTAGCAGCTGTCTCGCTTGCCTAGGTTGGCGTTAAGACTAGTCGGCCTGGTATCAGGATAATGTGACTTGGTGGGACATTATGCTACTTTGTCTGCGGCATAGTGCACCAGTGCAAGACATCACTATATGCTGTCACAATGCAGACATCGGAGCGATATGACTGAAAAATTGTTAAATCTACGTCAAAAATCCAACGCACACACAGAGAGACAGATCTGGGTCCATGACGTTTGTTGTTGGATCTGAAACGCGCGACTATGGACGCTATAATCAACTATAATGGTACTCATCCCGTTTACTTGTTCCCTTTGCTGATGATATGAGTGTATTGACAGCATACACTGAATGCCATATGCATTTACGTGTAGGGTAGGACTTCCTTACCGTGTTGTGACTATTAATATTCTACTGCGTTTACGTGTTATAATGTCTGGTAGAACTTAGATACTGTATTTTGACTATTAACATTCTACTGCGTTTATGTGTTATAATGTCTGGTAGAACTTCATTACCGTTTTTTGACTATTAACATTCTGTTGCGTTTACGGTTGATAATGTCTGGTCTAACTTCATTACCGCATTTCGTTATTAACATTATATTGCTTTTACGTGTTATCATGTCTAGTAGAACTTCATTACTGTATCTGATTAATAAAATTTTCATTTCAGGACACAAACATGACAAGGATGATTGAAGAACACGCTGCCTCTTTGTTGTACATAGCTGTGTTCATTTTAGGCAGCCTTCTGGCAGTTTTTGTTGCTAAAGTGCGCGTCTGGAAACTAAGATTTCATAAAAGATTCGAGAAAGATCACAGGCAAGCAGTTAGCGATATCTAAGAGGAAGGAATGGCTACTACAGGTTCCGAAATCGAATCTCTTGGGCATACTCTTCCAGAGGCGGTGACAGTTTCAATTTAACGGTATGATCACACGAATACGACGTATACATTTTATGTTTAATGATTTATATTTAATTAATTGAATATTTTGCACTGATGTTTTGGAATAATGTTCCAGGCGTTATATCCCACTTACGAAATAAATGTTATATTTTAGCATAACCCCATCTTCGCTAGCTAAGGTTCCGATAAGTCTATCTACACCTGGCATAACGAGCAGACATTTCTGTTATTTGGGTCTGTGAATTTCATTGGATGCGGCGGCAAGCCACCGCATTTAATTAAAATTAAGTTGTTAAAATTTTAACATTGTTCCTATGTAATCGAGACAAGGGGAGCACGCAACTTGAATGGACTAATAAATAAGCAATTTTCCAGTGCCGGTCCGTGTTTGCACAAGTGCCTTTCACTCAAATGCATCTGTAATGGCTTCCCTCTGGTACAGTCATACTTTCTATGTTAAACTTAAAAAAGTATCTGTTTTAGATCAATTGCCCCCACCGTTTTCGGCCGATGTACAAATGCATCACGATATGGATTAGTTGGCATTAAATACTAAGGGATGCAACTCATCAAATCCAACAGATGTCGCTAGAACAAGCACCAATATCTCTGTTCAGTCTGCCAGGGTGTAGATAGGGTTATCGGAACCTTGGCTAGCGAAGATGAAATAACCCATAAACGTGCAAAGATTATTATATTCGCGGATTTAGGCTTTAAATTGTCGTTCATGCCGTCTTGAATAACACTTTCATCAGATTTAATGATAGACAAAAATATATTATTGTCTCGCATGTGAATAGAGATTGCTTTAGTCCTTCGTGTGACCGGTTTACCATAGCAAAATTCCATCAGAAAATCAGATCTTTGCGTCTGACGCGAGGCATTGTCGGGTATCTGACGCACAATTTTGATCCCGAGTGTCCAATTTTCCAATCCTACACTACATAAGGAAGGATTCTTTCCTGACATTTCTGAATGAAAAACGTGGGTCGAAGTAAGCATGCTTTGTGGTGAATACTTATGTAGTTTTCAAACAGCAAAAACATCAGTTAAACATTTTCTTACCTCAAAATATAGCGTCAAAGGTTATGCTTAAACTGAAAAATTAAATATACACTTTGAAATACCTTTTAAACACATTTTAGTTTTCAGTTAGCAGTGGTTGAATGGTTTAATGTAGTAGTCCTCGATTCAACTTTGAGACTAAAACAAATAATGTAGTAGTCCTCGATTCAACCTGGAGACTAAAACAAATAATATAATAGTCCTCGATTCAACTTTGAGACTAAAAACAAATAATAATGCAGTCCTCGATAAAACTTTGATCCAAAGTTGATATGCCTTCAGAATAATGTTGCAAATGTGAATTCGTAACAACTTACAGAGTTATAACAGCGGTTTCTCGACACTGAATTTGACTAAAGAAGACACGAGTACATCCTAGTCGATCCGTGCGAAACAGCCCGTCTGCAGGACGCTTAACAGCTACTCGTTGTAGTACATAAATGTATTGCAATCAATGTTTATCTTGATTATTGTGAAAGATTGTCCAAGTGATGACGAAAGTCTGGACGTGTTGCGACTGTTTGTGCACTATGCTCGCAGTAGGAGATCAAAGTAGTTCACTTATCAGTTTCAAGGATATAGTGATGAATGAAAATCAGAAAATGTGTCAGTCTTGCGATTCACATGTTGCTTATATTTATCTGTAATGTGTATATTATGTAAGGTTGCTATCTTGCAAGAAAAAGCATTTATGTGAAATATATTTTATTTAGATATAAAATTTTTTAAAAAGTCAGAAACAATATATATATATATATATATATATATATATATATATATATATATATATATATATATATATATATATATATAATGATACTCATTGTATTAGGTATAATAGATTTTTGAAAAAACACAAAATAAATCAAAGGAAAGGGAACATTAATGTAGTTTTATTTGTTCTGAGAGAAAACAAACGATGAAGGTATTCGTAATTTCATCTTGATAATCATTTAGTTAATATTATTTCATGTATAATTAATTCCGTTGGGTCAGTATCATTTTTCGTTTATTCATCTCCTTTAAATTTATTGAGTATGTCTTCGATAATCTTAGCGGGGTTGTCAGAATTAAAATGTTGTTTACTTATAGTGGTAATGGCCAGAGAAACGTGGATTAAATTTAATATTTGTTATCTTCCAGTTTTGAAGAGGAATTCATAACATCTGAGAGTTCTGGAATAAAGCAAACAACAATTATGGTGAATGGCATTCTTTGATATCAATGCTAATTATGTCTGGAAAAGGAAATAAGATATGTGGATTCTTGAAACTATTTGCAACTAAACGACAATGTACAGATGTTAAAATACCCCTTTTCATTTTTAATCACATCACGTTACCAAATGTTATATATTTTTTATGAAATATATCGTTATTAGTATAGAGACAAATTAGAAAATCTCAAATTTGTTTCCCGAAGTATATTCTCCAAGTTAGCAAAATACTTCGAAAGCTGCTGTATTAAGAGAATTAGATGGCAAAAATGTGTTAAGTTTTGCAAATTCATGTCATTAAATGATAACAGTTTGGATGAATATCGTATTGCAAATACCTGTTATAAAATGTTATAAATTAGGACGAATCTCATAATCCAAATTCATGTCATTTAATGGTAACAGATAGGATGAAAATCGTAAGGTAAATGCCTGTTATAAAATGGTAACAGTCTGGATGTGGTAAATCAGTTCAGTTAACAAAGCCAGTCTTGCTCCATGTATTCTTAATGAATGTTGTTGTACATATACGTTGTATAGATACCATGATTTTCTACATATACGACTTATACATACAACAACTTTCATTCAGAATAAGCGAAGGCCACATGTCCATACATTCAAAACAACACAGCTAGATTAACGATTACATGGAGTACGGTGGTCTAGTGGATAGAGCATCCGCCAAGGATGCGGTAGGTTGTTGGTTCGAACCACGGTCGAGTCATAACAAAGACATTTTAAAATGGTACTAACAGCTGCCTCGCTAGGCGCTCAGCATTAAGCGATTAGTGTTAGGACTGGTCGGCCTGGTGTCAGGATAATTTAACTGGGTGGGACATCATGCTATATGTCTGCGGCATGATCCCTCAGTGCTATACATTACTTTAACCTGCCACACCGCAGATATCGTAGCGATATGACTGTAAAATTATTAAATCTACGTTAAAAGAGATCTTAACCACAAACCACATGGAGCAAGGCTGGCTTTGTTAACTGAATTGATTTATCACAAACCAGTCATAATAGTTTTATTGGCAATATTATTAATGAGAGACTATATGACACCATCTAGTCAGTTTTATATACTTAATCAGCCTAAAATATTTTTTTATTATTTCAAACTAACTATTTCTTTTATAAAATTGTTATTCTATTCATGTTTAAACTTTTAAATATTTCCCATAAAATCGAAAACCAAAGAGCCAAGTAAAAAATCGGTTGTTTAGTCTTTACATTGTCAATCACAATTAGATTCTCATTCAAAATCTTTCGTGAATAATTTGATTTTGCAAATAATTTTGTTATGCTGTCTTGTTCTCATCAGCGTCTTTGCAGATACATTGTGCTACTAGCATTTTCTATTGTTCTTCCACATACTGCATTACTCGTAAGATTGGAAAGAATGGCCTCATGGTAAATTTTCCATTGTTTATCTTTATACTGCCCTAATGGTAAGATTGAAAAGAAAGGCCTCATAGTAAATTTTCCATTGTTTATCAACACGCTGCCTTAATCGTAAGACTGAAAAGAATGGCCAGATGGTACATTTTCCGTTGTTTACCTGTAAGCCTTAATTCTAAGACTGACAAGAATGGCAACGTGCTAAATTTTCCATTGTTGATATACTGCTTTACTCGTAAGAATGAAGTGAATGGCCACGTGATAAATTTTCTATTGTTTATCTATATACTGCCTTAATCGTAAGACCGAAAAGAATGGTCTCATGGTTAATTTTCTATTGTTTATCTATATGCTGCCTAATTGTAAGACTGAAAAGAATGGCCTGATGGTAAATTGTATTATACAGTATATTGTTTATCTATCTCCTGTCTTATTTCTAAGACTGAAAAGAAAGGTCACATTGTAAATTTTCCCTTGTTTGTCTATATAATGCCTTAACGGTAAGATTGAATCAAATAACGACGTGGTAAATTGTCCATTGCTTGTCTTGATAATGCCTTAAACGTAAGAGTAAAATAAATGGCCACGCGGTAAATTTTCCATTGTTTCTCCATACAATGCCTTAAACGTAAGACTGAAATGAATGGCCACGTGATACATTTTCCACTGTTTTTCTATTAACTGCCTTAAACGTAAGACGGAAATGAATGGCCACGCGGTAACTATTCCATAATTTGTCTATATACTGCATTAATCGTAAGACTGAAAATAATGTCCAGACGGTAATTTTATATTCTTTATCTTTATGTCGCCTTAATTCTAAGACTGACAAGAGTGGCCACGTGGTAAATTTTCCATTGTTTATCTATATACTGCTTTAATCGTAAGACTGAAATGAATGGTTATATTGTAACTTTTCCATTGTTTGTCTAGATACTAGCTTAAACGTAAGAGTGAAATAAATGGCAAAGTGGTAAATTTTCCATTGTTTGTCTATATAATGCCTTAAACTTAAGACTGAAATGAATGGCCACGTGGTAAATATTCCATTGTTTGTCTGCATACTGCCTTAATCGTAAGACTGGAAAGAATGACCTCATGGTAAATTTTCCATTGTTTATCTATTTAATGCCTTAAATGTAAGACTGAAACGAATGGCCACGTGGTAAATTTTCCATTATTTATCTATATACTGCCTTAAACGTAAGACAGAAAATAATGGCCACGTGGTAATTTTTCCATTGTTTCTGTATATATTGCCTTAAACGTAAGATTGCAATGAATGGCCACAAGGTAAATTTTCCAGTGTTTGTCTATATACTACCTTAATCTTAAAACTAAAAAGAATGGCCTCATGATAAATTTAACATTCTTTATCTATGTACTGCCTTAAACGTAAGATTGAAATGAATGGCCACGTGTTAAAATTTCAATTGTTTGGCTATATACTGCCTTAAACGTAAGATTGAAATGAATGGCTTCATGATAAATTTTCCATTGTTTATCTATATAATGTCTTAAATGTAAGACTGAAAAGAATGGCCTCATGCTAAATTTGCCACTGTCTTTCTGTACACTACCTTGATTGTAAGACTGAAAAAATGGCAACGTGGCAAATTTTCCATTGTTTTTCTATATGCACTATTTTACATAAGATTGAATATAATAGCCACATTTAATCAACTTTCAATTTGATGCTATGTTTTATGAACCGTTTTAATCAGGATATTTCGTTAAAGTTTTACATGCGGCGTAATTTTATTACTTTTCATAATTTATTTTATACATAATTTAAATATGATCTACTTTTTCTTTATCATCAAATTCGAATTTTGTTGATTTTTCACTATTAAGTAATCAATTTCTAAAACTCCAAAACATTTATATACCACCTATTTTTAGTGTTTTCTCAAGTAAACGCGTATCAATATTTGTCCACAGTTTTAATTTTTAACTGATATATTTTAATCTGCATTTTCATGAGAAAGATTTTAATGAAATGTAATTGGCAGTTTCTAAATAGTTGGAACCTGCCAGCTAAAATAAAATACATTTGTTACTAAATAACGTCACGCAATTTGCAACGATTTTACATTTAATGTTTCCAAATTTATTTATATGTGACAGATCGTTGATGGCTTATGTTTAATGTAATCTTCCTTTGTCATATTTACTGTGTATTAAAATTGCCTAACTAGTCCATTTGTTTCATATGTTGTTTCGCCCAAGATTTTAATAAAATGTTATAATTCGAATTTGGATGAATTGACCGCGTTTTCTACAACTTGATTGGATGTAAACGATAACGTGTTACTGATCTGGAAATTTTTACACACGATAAATGTTGCGGACTACTTTGGTTCCTTGTCTCCAGCTCATTTTATGTGAAGTTGTATGTATATCAACACCTTACATGACAATAATAACAAAACCCGCACCTACACACCCCTGTAAGTTCCCATCAAAATTTACAACCTTCAGATTCAAATCGCCCATTAGAAGTTAAAACAATGCAATTGCACAGGCCTTCCTGCATTCCAATACTCTCTCTTTTGCAAAAGAAGGCATATGGCAGGCTTTAGAAGCCAATATTCAGAATTTGTTGCATTTCGCTTCGATAACATGTTCCAGGAGCTATCAAATGTCAGTTTCATTTGACGAGAAGAGGATCTCACTAAAATATACACGAGTTGGCCTTTGAAAGATCGAAAAGCGGACAAAGCAAGAACAACAAAATAAAAAACAACACCTAGTTTAAATAGCATCAGCCATTTCTTGAAATTTAAAAAAAAAATATCATAACAAGCTCCTTATATAACTGTCATGACCCACTCTAATGCTCTACCATATATTACTACATGAAAATGGACTACACCTGACTACTGAAAGAAAACTTCGAGCTACCTAAAAGTGAAATCTGCTAGTATGATGACAGAAGGAAAGGAAATTGGAATTATAAGGATTTGATGATCATGGTTGGGTATTTATCGATGTGTCAATTCATGTTGAAGGGTTCTATATCACTCATGGGTGATTCGGCCAATCATATACTTATTTAAAGTTTAAAGGGACACAGGAGCTTCTCAAACTCTTTTATTATCAGCTACTTTGCCTTTTTCTGAGAACAATGATTTTTTTACCCATTGAGTGCACTCATTTAATACTAGGCAATGATCTAGGTGAAAATAAGATTGTGATTAACACACTTGCAACTGACAAGCAATGTTTGGATCACAAGGCTGATCGTATTGAAAAAGAAATTCCTGATTAATACCCAGGTTGTGCAGTTATTAGAGCTGTATCAAAGAAAGATCTTGAGAATGATGTTGATCAAGAAGTATTCCTTTAGCTGACACATGTATTGGTCGGATTTTTGATGAGGTCATTTTCACTTTTTGTTTGGATCAATTAAAGAATAGTGATCACAGTGATCCTCTTTCAACTACTCATTCTCTTTATTCTTATCAGAGTGACAAACGACAATCACTTGTCATCAAACAGGAAAAGAATCATGCGATCTCATGTTTGCTTCAAAAGGCCATTAGTGAAACACAAGCCATAGAAGAACCTGTTTGTTATTTCGTTGAAAATTGGATTCTCATATGAAAATGTAGACACCTGAGGTATCCGCGGGTGACGAGTGGTCATTGAACTATCAAATTGTAATTCCAAAACCGTAAAAACAGGAAATTGTTAGTCTAGCCCATACACTCCTGTGGCTGATCTTTTAGGGATTAATAAGTCTGATCACAAGATTTTGAATAACTTCTATCAGCCAAAAATTAAAAGTGATGTTTGTAAATACTGCAGATCTTATCACACATGTCAAATGGAAGGAAACCCCAATTAGAAGATACATCAGGCTCATCTGCAAACTATTCCTGCATTTGACCAACCATTTAGCAGAATACTGGTAGATTGTATCGGTCCCTTACCTAAGACTAAGTCAGGTAACCAATATTTGTTGACCATAATATGTGAGTCAACAAGATTCCCACAGGCAAATCCTATGAGTAATTTTGAAACGAAATCGTTAGTCAAAGCTTTGATAAAGTGTTTTACTCAATTTGGCCTTCCTACATCTGTCCAATATGATCAAGGGCCAAATTTTATGTCTGGAATATTCCAGCAAGTTATGTACGAAATAGGCATCCAACAATTCAAGTCTTCTGCCTATCACCCTGAGAATAGAGGAGATTTAAAACGATTTCATCAAACTTTGAAAAATATGATTCGGTCACATTGTTTTGATACAGGTAATTGGGAAGACGGTGTTCATTTACTATTGTTTTCTGTTAGGGGATCAGTTTAACAAAATATTAAGGATTCAGTCCCATTGAACTAGTTTTTGTGCGTGGACCGTTAAATTTGTTAAAAGAGAAACTTCTTTCTAATGAAGATGCCGAGATTAATCTCTTCTCGATTATGTTTCCAATTAAAGTATAAGTTGTCAAAGGATTCTGAGGTCGCATAAACTACACTGCACTGTACTCAGTCAAATATGAACTTAAGGTATGATACAAATATAAAGGAAAGGAGTTTTAAGCCTGGTGATAGAGTTCTGGCTCTCTTACCCGTACCACAAAATTCTCTTCATGATAAATATTATGGTCCTTACACAGTTGAAAAAAAGTACATGACTTAAATTAAATCATAAATACTCCTGGGAGGCCCAAAACAAAAACAAATTTACCATATAAATATGTCAAAGGAGTATGTTGATAGCGATAGCCAGGTTAAGCATGCAATTCATTTAGTTGTACCTGTCCAACACACTAAGGATAAAAGCGATAGAATGCAATCGGAATCAGTTTACTTTGGAGTAACAAATCTTCGGAATTCAGGAAGTTTTAATAATCTGACCAGAAACTTTCACATCTGCAGCAACAAGAAAAGAATGAACTAAAGCAGTGATTACTTGAATATGAGCACTTATTTCCAGAAGTTCATACAAGAACAAATCAAATCTACCATGACATTGAAATTGTAAAATTCACACCTGTGAAAGAAAACCCGTACATGATGAATCCATTCAAGCAGGAATGTTTGAGAAACGAAATTCAGTATTTGCTAGAGAATGATTTGATAGAAACGAGTAAAAGTGACTGGAGTTCCCGATGTATAATTGTTCCTAAAACAGATAATACTTTCCGCTGCACATTGATTATAGAAAGGTGAAATGTTTGACTAAAATAGATTCATTTCCATTACGAGGAATCGATGACTGCATCGATAAAATTGGATATGCAAAGTATGTCAACAAATTTGACCTTCTGAAAGGATTTTGACAAATTACATTGACGGAAAGGGCAAAGGAAATTTCGGCATGCGTGACTCCAGATGGACTTTATCAATATAAAGTAATGCCTTTTGTGATGAAAGGTTCCCCTAGTACTTTTCAACGTTTAATGAAGATTGATTACATCTGGTCTAGATAATTGTGATGTTTACAGTGATGTTTTCATCATCTACAACGACAACTGTACAGATCATTTAGCGACAATTCGGAAATTCTTTGCCAGATTTAATGTTTCAAATTTGACAATTTATTTATCGAAAAGTGAGTTTTGTTTTGCTTGTGATACGTTTCTATGACATGTCGTGGGAATAGGACAAGTTAAACCTATAGATACTAAGTGGAAGACTATCTCTGAATTCCCTGTGCCTATCAGTAAACGGCAGCTGATGTGTTTTTTGAGTATGGCTGGATACTCTCGGAAATTTTTGTTCCACTTTTCCATCATTGCTGAGTTCCTGACAAATTTACTGAGCTAAGAATCCCCAAGTTTCATTGGTCTTAAAAATGTCAGGAGGCTTTTGATAAGTTAAAGACCATACTTAAGAGTGCACCAGTTCTTTCAGCTCCAAATTTCAATCATTTAAATTGCCTGATCATGCAAGTGATGTTGGGGTTGGAACAGTATTAATTAAAGAAGTCAAAAATAGCGTAGATTATCCAGTGTGCTATTGTGTAAAGAAATTAAATAAGCAGCAGAGAAATTATTCCACAATCGAGAAGGAGTGTTTGGCTTTGGTATTAGCATTACAACACTTTGAAATATTCGTTAGTTCAGATCTTTCTCCAATTATTTTGATCAATGATCACAAACCCTTTTCTTTCATCAGCAAGATCAAATGCAAATCAGAGATCATTAAGGTCGAGTTTGATGTTGCAGGAATATAATCTTGACATTAGGCACATCAAGGGAAAAGACAATATAATAGCAGATGTATATTTACGTGTATATAAATATATTGTTTCATGTATATTTTGTGAAATTCATAAGATTTCATCTTATGTAGTTTTTCGTTACTACATGTTTATTTGACTTCTAGTAAAAAGTAAGCTTTATTGCATAAATCTTTCTTTTTCTTTATGAGGGGAAGTGCTCTGTTTATATAATTTAATTGTTTACTTGTTAGTTTTACTTTTTAAATTTCATTACACGCTATTATAATGTAACATTGTATGCTGGACTTGACCTTCACTAAAACATAGTTCTTTTCTACTGAACCTGTTTGACCTCTTTATGTAGTTTTATGTAAACAACTAACACATAGCTAAATTATTCTCTCCGTGTATGGACTTAATATCAGAATCTTTATCAATAGAATATGTTAATATGTTGATTTGGGTCAGGCTTTTGGAATGTCCTAAGTGAATTTTCAGGTTATGGTTTTGATTTTGTTAGCATCAGGATCATACCAGAAGATTATTTTCCTTAGGGAATTTTTTTAGAACATCCTAATTGTGACCTGAGGTCAAGCATAGAACTATATGATCTTCTAATTGTGAGGAATGTGTCATTCGTGTTTAATATATAGCGCTTTCAAGTTGTGTTATGTTGTAACCAATTGCAATGATTTTTATTTTCTTCAAATTATTGAAGTCGAGTGATTATTTTCTCTGGAAATACTAAAGTGCTCTGATAAAGTTATTGGATAGAAACATTCACTGGAATTTATATTGAATTCAAACCTGGAATTACTGCTATTTAACAAAAGACTGCTGGCACATCAACACTCTACAAGCTATACTAACTACGTCGTCGCCTTCAATTATGGATTTATTTGGGACTTATACTGAGTTTTATTCAGGACTTTTACTTATTAGGATGTGTGTCTGTAATTCTTTGATTATTTTGCGGTTTCATTCGCAATACCGTAAGTTCGTCTTCCTCATTTTCACTTTGTATTGTAGTGAAATATATTATATTAAGTTTTATTAAGCTTGTTGTTGTTCACTGTTTTCTGTTACTTATTTTAAGGGTATTATCTAGTAACACCACTAATGATATCTGACTGATTACGATCTGTTCCTGTATTTCTTAATTCAATAATAATTCTATTTAAAGTTAGATCCACTATGTAACTGTTGAAATGTTTGTCCACTTGGTATTTGCAACACTATAAAGATAGAAATATTGTAATTAATAATATACCAGAGCATCTGGGAGGGCGGAAAGACCAATATGGGGAACTGTCCAATCTTGAAAATAAACCATACAAAAAAGTGGTGAAAAAAATCAATTTCTATGTGCCTATTTCTGAAAATGGATCTTACTTCGAAATCAAAAAATGACGCCAAAATCACTGCGTTTAACGTTGTCGATCGCTTACTATCTGGACACTTATTTTAGGTCTCGTCTATCCTGCTGCTGTTTCTTTAACCAAAACTGTTATCAAGACCTACACGATATCGTAATCGAGGATCATGTAAATGTATTGTTATAAATCCGTATGGGGCACCTTGTATTTATGACAAATATTTCAAATCTAATCATATCCATATACACTGAACACCAAGTCTGACGAATGTTTCGCAGAGTATGTGTATCAATTCCATTAAACACAACTAAAATATTTCAGTTATCTCTGATCCCTTTAGGTATTTGTGTATATCGCTGAATAACATAAATCACATCCGTCCTTTTGTGCCTGCAACGAGAAAATATCAGAGTTGGATTTGGTTTTTTTTCCAGTATTATATTATCATATAATACGAGATTATTAATAAATTCATCGAGGTCACACTCAGATGGGGCCTAGTCAATATCGGTTATAAAATCAATAATGTCATCACATTTCTCATCGAATAATTTTGCATTTTCATTAAAATCTTTAAGCACATAGTAGCATCTCCGATCATCAACAGATTGTGCCACTCAATATAATTGATCCCATATAAGCCATCTCATTATCCGATTATGCAACAATTGCGTCATCCCATATCGAGATGGACCTATGATAATTGCTCTGATAAAATTTGGTAGCGCTGGATGATATTTGACAGACACTTCATTTCGTGTCGCTGAAAAATCAATGATATCCATGTTGTACAAATATAATAAATAATATGAATTTATATTGTGTTCCTTGAAGAACAACCACATTCACAAGTGGATTAACAACAATAATAACAACAAATAAAAAGCGTGCACTTACAGACAAGTGTGTAAAATTTGGTACAAAATAATAAAATTTATCTCTCTGACAAGGGTCAAAGTGTCTGGTGGTGATACTGCTGCTTCACTGGGAAAATTACCAGGATCTCTATGGGCTAAGTATCCAGAAGAAAAACATATTCCTGAATATAATTATTGTGGTCCTGGAACCCGACTAGATATATGACTTGGCGAGTGAGATGAACCAAAACCTGGAGACTATCCAATATGTGCTGTTGATCAACCATGTCAAGTTCATGATGTAGCGTATTAAGATCAAAATCTACAACAACGATATATTGCAGATATCAAGTTTATTCATTCG
Organism: Sinohyriopsis cumingii; assembly: GCA_028554795.2. NCBI lineage: Eukaryota > Metazoa > Mollusca > Bivalvia > Unionida > Unionidae > Sinohyriopsis > Sinohyriopsis cumingii. Next base: position 127,569,169 of record CM068838.1, read on the forward strand.
TTAAATTCCATAAAAAATAAATCTCTTGGAGAAAAACTTGCTAGCTTCCTAATACGATCTGCGATTAAAGTTAAGCTAGTGCTAGGTCCCGGTAATTAATCAATAGAATATTACAATGGAATCGATTTATTATATTATAATAGGATTTTGTGAAGGTGAGATGCGATTAGTAAACTTGCTGATGCAGCAAATGTCACATGTTTTGTTGCTGCAAATTGGTTAGCAGGAGATGCAATATGGCAAATTTAGGTACCACCACCTAAATAGTTTCAGTACACACATTTTGATGTTAGCACTCTCAGTGAGAGTCATCAAGCAGGTATTTTATTTTTACCACAAGATACCATCAAAATTGGTGTACGTCAATTACGCACACAGAAATACACGTTAACTTTCGTTGATGTTGCAAGTAGATATAAAGAAGCAGAACCACTATCAACTAAAACAACATCTGAAGTTGCACCTGCTTTTCAACGAATATATCAACGAGGATCTGGACCACAAGGTGGTCTACAATGGCCACAGTTGTTACAGGTTGATCCTGGCAAGGAATTTATGGTGCATTATCATCTCTGAACACTTGCTGAGCGATTGTCTGGACATCAGTATGCGAAGAAAATATTTTAGACAGACATGATATCTCGTGAATGAGTTGTAAGACTACCAAGTTTGATAGCTGCGTTAAATAATGAAATTACTCGTGCAATTTCTATGAAACCCATTAATGCGATCACAATATGCTAATACAACGAAAAGACTTTTCAAAACCAGTACTAGGTAATGTAAATGTAAGATATTTATATGAACCTGGTGAACTTGAAAAAGGTAGAAAAAGGGTAACTGATACTATTTGGCGTGTGACGACGCATACCATTTCCAGTTTTGTTATATCTACGGGTAGATCTGCAATCTACAGACTAGATTCAACTGCTCCTCAGCATGGATTTGTACGTGAACAATTACAAGTAATTCCTGAGGATAGATAATTACCACCGCGTTCACTTTTGTGATCTGGCGCCTCGACTTCGATTACTTTCAAAAGAGGTCAGCACCACATTTTCGCGTGTGTAACCAAGACTTCTATTAATTCTATCTACCGTAAACTGTCTTGGACTATTATTTGGATATTGCCTCAACATTAAGATGTTACACCTTGCATAATGATTATTCTGTTGTTGTTTCAGCGTCATGATAAATTCAGCATCGAGATCAAATTCGCGGGGTTTTTTTTTTGTCACACTGTTTATAACGTTTTCTTACTACATCATCGGGAACAACTTCGCTGTTGTCGTCAGCAGTTTGATTATTATTTTCTGTTACGATAAAACTTCGCACCTGAGATATTCTTCTGACTCGAGACACTGCGAGATAAACTAAGTTTTACCATTCGATACGATCATCAACACTCCAAATAGTAATATCTGAAATAGTTAATACTTGTGACGAATGAATCGGAATAGCGTATGAAGTTTTGTCCATCGTTAACACGCTCTGAACAACTCTGACGGGAACTATAATAATGTCATTTAACACAAGATTTTGTCTTCCTCCGCCTGGAATCTCAACATCGTTATTTTGCCGTACAGTATCTGCTGGTCGATAGCACAATGGTACAGGCAGATATGACACTTTTTCTTTATGTATCAGAAATAGTTGTTGTTGAAATGTATCACGAACTATTATCTACTCGCAACTATTAAATCATCTGGTCCCCACACTTGCAGATAATCAATCATAGGACTTCCTGGAATTACCACAAGTATTACCTCACACTTAATCTTACCTGGTTGTAGTCTGATTAATTTTTTAAGCTTTTCTTAATTTTGGATCAAGCGCTCTATGATCATTAGTTATCTCCTCATACTAATCTACAAACTTTTCTAGCCATTCATGTGGAGACAATCCAACCAAATGTGGTGGATGACCATGATCGCCACACATTATCATAGCAGTATATTTCGTCAACAACCAATCAATAATTTTTTTAATGTCTCCAGCGACACTCTACATATTTCATCCTAGATAATAATCTTTGGAATATATTTCTCACCCATTCGTTCAAAAGTCCATGTATCTTCATTCCATCGAAACAACCTATGATAAGTATGGGATTTAACTCCTCGTTTGTTCATTTTCCTGGATAGTCTATGTGTAAGGGTTAATACAATCATATCTTGTTTACGAAATAATTCAATCGCACGTGTTTTCTTTCCTGATCCTCACGGTCAGTTTAAATAAACCTTTTTTATGTATCGTTACGGTATCATTTATCGATGGTGCTGATGATACTGACATCTGATTATTTTCACGATAAGTACTTTTACACTCGACATCGGCTGTTTTATCAAAGCTGTGTAACTATTCTCGTTTTATTCTCCATCCACCCCATGATGATTTAGTGTCAATATTCAGTTGTTTCAACTGGTTTGTGTTTCTTGGCTATATAAAGTCCACCTGTAGCTCGTCTTACAGCGAGTTTAGGAAATATTCTCCATCGATACTAGATTTATCGAAACTTACGCTAGCATTGAAAATATTAAATGAGTAAATTGTGGTGATTCGTCATCAATATAACTCACAATTGTACCTAATTCAGTTTCGACATGTAAACTGCTTTTCGGTTAATATAGGTATTATTTATATAAAATCTAGTTCTTCATCGTCGATAACTAATCGATAACTACGTCGTTTATCACTGCGTGATCCTCCTTGTGTGAACGTATCTATTTTTTTTCTACCGAGATCCTTAGCAAGTTCATCTTCGTAATCGATTTTATCTTCATCCTCAGAATCCAAAAATCATTATTTCTCTTCCAGTAGCCAAATTTGTGTCTGTGATTTATATGATATTATTGCTTTACTCACCCTTAGTGATATCAGTATTTTTACATCAAGCATACATCATAATAATACTACTGGATCCCACATAATTTTTTAAACGTGTTTGCCAAACTACGTACTTTCACGCAAGATCATTCATTTTTCTATGAAAAAAAAAAACATCTGCTCGATATATGTCGCCATTCGGTCTTACAAACTGAACAAACTTATTTTCTTCAATACAGATGCTTCCATCAAGTTTATTAATTAGTCATGATTTTCTTCAGAATTCTGAAATAACCACGCCGATACAGGATCATTCTTACTAATCTGGTTAATACAATCAAATATATTTCCTTGGTAAAATCTAACGGTTCTATCTGGTAGAAATATTGTCACCTCCGATGTCCACACATGCGCATTATGATCAAAATATTTATCGGAGCTTCTTTCGATTTATATTTTGATTCGTACAAAATTTCATCAGTTATTGTTCTTACTGTTAATGGGAATTTTAATTTCTTTCTCAGTTCAGCAACACCTTTTGATAGATTCGCCAGTATCTTTAACTGTCGATGCCCACTCATTTATTTTTTTAGGGCTTAAATCCTTCCACGTATCGCGTTTGTGAAGTGTTCCATTACTCGTTCGGCTACACAATTTAGTTTAAAAAATGTCATTGGTTTGAGATCCCTAACGGTAGGTTTATCATTTATGGGATATATCGTATAAACAACTGCAGTTTCAGGATACGCTCGTTTAAATTACAGTTTACTAATACTTGTATTGAATTTTTATTTTACGTAACAATATTTCCAGTCTGAAGACGGACAGGGTCACGTTTGTCACTGATAATCAAAGTAACGTAACGTCTTCCGCGGTATCTACCGCTTCAGTAAATTTTATTCTAAAAAAATATAATCGATCGTCGCGAAAATTAATAATATTTTCTGCTCGATCATTATTGATTCTAGCATCAACAACAATCTTTCCGTTATTAACAAATTAAATGTTGTCTATACATGAGTTGCACCATCTCTTTGAAATTCTTGTTTTGCTTTACGAATATTTTCAATAAAATGTTTATTTACTGATGACTTACCTAACGATCTTAATACCGACAATTGTGATTTACGATGAAGATAAAATCTGTAAACAACACCGTTAAGGACAAATGAAAGGGATTTATCCATATAATACTTAAGCAAGTGTATATCAAATTAATACTTTTCTGTGTTATTATAATGACCTGACATAAAAAAATGAAGTTGGTTGTTAATTGGTGTGGCGGATTTTGTGTAATCGTAACTGTGTAAATGAAAATTGTGCATCTTACGCACAGTACGTGAAACGTGGAAGCAAAGGACCAATCTCATGTTTAAATTGTAAATGTGGATTGCGAGAATAAACACAATTATGTGCGCAATATGGGGATACAATTGTCCAGAACTAATAGGGTATTATAAAATAAAACACAGAACTGATATAAGTATCAAGGATTTTATAGACAAATTTCCAGACATACATATAGCAATGGAAAATGATGAAATTTAGTCAAAATCCATAAAATTCTTAGATTTTTTCTGATAAAATCAACATCATTAATACAATTATTCTGCAGTAATAAAATTATGATTCACTAAATATTGTTGTAAATAAGAAGCAGAAAAATATTAGATTTTTCTGCAAATATATCTGAATACTCCATTATCGTAGCAATGAAAGAAATGAATTTACAAAACACCCAATTATTAATGAATATGAAGCATCTCGCGATGGAATCATTAGAAATTGTAGATTTAAACGACAAAAGAGTGCTGTCATTATTCTTATCTTATACTCAGGATTAAAAATAGGACTTACCTTTCTCATAGATTTATTTATGACTGCTTTAATGGACTGAATGGAAAGGATCTTGTAATTGATCATATTAATCCAAACTCTAATCAGAGAGTTGTCACCAAGAGTCAAAATTGCAAAAATGGCAAAACTGGTCAATTAAAAACAAATTAATAGACCAGGTATCGCAATCGTTGGAATTGGTGCAATTGAATTTCAATCAATATGCGCAGCTGATAAATACTTTGATATTAAACCATGACTGGTAAAATGCGTTGCCGTCGGTAGATTTTATCTATCATTTTCGAAAACATGCAATACGTGCATTTTATTATGCTTAATTTTGCCATCGTATTCAAACAATTAGACATTTGAATATGATATATGAATCAAGAAAATATTAAATCTGCCATAAATGAAGTTATCAAGTTGAGATCTGGAAAATTGTTAAAACCAACACCCAAACAATAGAATTGAGAAAAGCCCATATGAGATACTTAGTCCTGAATTATTAAAGATGAATTTAATTCAGTAGAGAGTCAAGAGTGCGCGGTAAAGAAACATTAGTATATCAATGTCGTATTATTAAATTACGCGAAGAAGTAACGAAAAATTCTTTACTTTATATATCACCAGAGAAAGTTGTTCATCTTGCTCGTGCTCGTGCTCGTGCTATTAGGAATTTTAAAAATATATTATCTAACGAATACAAAGAAGGAAATGTTATTATTAATCGTACAGCTTTGTTAGATAATCTTCTTTCGGAAGATGAATGTATTTCCTCTTCACAAAACCAAGAGATTCCTCAATGGACGGTCCATTTACAAGTTCATATTTAGATAATTCTGTTTCGAGCTTTTTATTTTCATTTCTTGTGGCATTAATGTCCTCGTTAAGCTTTCGATATTGAGCATAACTATTGGATAATTCTGTATCGAATTTTTTATTTTTATTTTTTGTGGCATTAATATCCTCGTTAAGCTTTTGAATTTCACAGTAAGATTTTTACTTGTGGCACATAATTTATCATATTAATCTGTTTTATTCTTAATTTGATTTTTTTAAAGTATCAACGGGTTTATCTAACTCTTGATGGTTAGCATTAATATTGGATAATTCTGTTTCTGGGGTTTTTTACCTGCAGCACATAAGTCATCAAATAAATCTATTTTTTTTAATTTTTTTATGTCATTGTTTGCAGCATTGATATCCTCGTTAAGCTTTTGAATTTTCACAGTTAGATCGTTGCCTTTAGTTGTTTCAGCTCTACCAGCGAGAAACCTTTTATTTTTATGTGATCTTTCCGAAATCTTATATAGATGATTTTAACCAATATGATACATTTTAGCAATTTTTGGTGGTGATTCACTTTCATGCAAACATTTTTTTTTCATCATCCAGGGACATGTATATAGGAACTTGTGGCATATATTTAGCGGAAAAATTAAAATGGAAAAAATAAATATGGAAAAGTAAAAGTGGAAAAATAAAAATAGAAAAGTAAAAGTGGAAGGTAAAAATGGGACAAATGAAGATAAAACGGATTATTTACCTAATTGAGGCTTCAATAAAAAATAAATATGGAAGATAATTTTCCATATTTACCTTCCACCTTTACTTTTCTATTTTTTTTTTCCATTATTAAGCTTCCATCTTTACTTTAAACATAAAATGGCACGAATATTAAAAATGAAATTGTCAAGGAACAAAATATGAATTAATATATATATACATATACTGTTAAAATATCTTGATAGAGCAGCAATTTATTCATTCTGAAGCTTCTATCGTTGGTGGCAGAATTATGCAGTTACTATAAATATTATAGTAGTCTATCAAAATGCCAGTCATAAAATATGTATGATAGAACAGTTATTTATTCCTTCTGAGGCTTCTATCATCAGTGGCAGAAGTATAGAATTATCTATAATATTTATAATGTTGATAATTCTGCCAGTCATGACATATGTATACAAAATTTACGAAAAATAAAAATGTCAAGATCTCACATATAAATTTATACTTAATACTGCACATCGTAAATCAGGTAAGTGTCCGGTCTGGTCAGTAGGTTTGACATGTATTTTTGATAATAGCAGATTATGACACCGCAAACAGACTAGATTGATAGCTTCGTGTACAATTGAAAATCCAGGAGGCGCTTGAGGCGTGAATGTATATAAAATATATCCTTGCTTGGTCTGACTAGATTTTTCAAGATCTACTTGAAAACTGCTGTGAATTACATCACCATGAAGACTGATTGCGATCGTTGATGTTATATTAACAATACTTGGCGAGATATACCCGCCTCCACCATATGGCTCATTCTCGTGTTTGAGAATAGCTGCTGATGGGGCTATTTTTCTCCATGACGCGATGATTTTAGGAAAAGATTCATAAATATCATTAACAGTTTTCTTTAGTTCTTCACTGTTAAATCCGGGTAATATAAACTTTGGTAGATCTCCCTCGGCTGTTTTATAATGATTGATAAACAATTGTGTAAGGGTTGTTTGATCATTTACACGATAAGGTCCGACGATTGCCGTTCCAATAATAACTAAATTGACATACTCAAGGTCTGGTGCAACCTGATTTAGATGTTGTATCATTTCCATGATTTCCTTTTTTAGATCGTCGCTGGGATACTCATCAAAGTAACTCTGGAATAACCATTGTAGAGTCGTGTATACATTTTCATGTTCAGTTTTAATTTTATCAGAATATGGTCTAAAACCATCTTCATAAACACGGAATCTTTCAATACCTCGTAGCATCGTTGATCATCTACGCTAGGAGCAACCAAATACAACTTATCCCACTTCATCCATCTCATTATTAAATTGAGTAATAATTGCGTCTTGCCGGATCCAGATGGTCCGATGATAATCATCCGGATCGAGTTTGGTAACGCTGCAACATGCTTAACTGGTTCTCTTGTTTTAGTCGCTGAAAAGTCAATTATATTCATGTCTCTATACATAAATTATGGATCTATATTGTGTGAAGTGTAGAGTACGTACTGGCACAAATGATATGACAACCGCTACAACAAAAAATAACAGATCGGCGCTTACTGGCAAGTGTGTACAATGCGGTACAAAGAAATTTAGATTTATTTCTATTAGACCCGGAGATGTTTTAAAAAAAAGCGAGGAGGTGATATTGCAGCCAAGTTATCAAAACTCCCCGGAACACCATGAGCAAAGTATCCAGGAGAAAAACAGCTCCCAGGATATAGCTACTGTGGCCCCGGAACGCGATTAGATATCAGACTCGATGATCAAAATCAACCCCGGCCCGGTGAGTATCCAATAAACGCTATCGATAAGGCGTGTCATGCTCATGATGTTGCTTACAAAAGTAGCGATCTGCAACAGCGTCATATCGCGGACGTAAAATTAATTCACGCGTTAAATGCTATTCCTGATGAATCCGTCAAAGAAAAATTGGCCTCATGGTTGGTAAAATCGGCTATGAAAGGTAAATTAATGATTGGAAGCGGAGCTTCTCGCGCTGGTAATTGAAAACGCTAGCGTTTATAATAACAACATGGAATCCATCTATTATTCTCCGAGAGGATACTGGAAGGGGAAGGCCGCAATTGGTAAGCTTGCAAGCGCTGCAAAGGTAACAAAGGCCGTTGCGGCTAATTGGTTATCCAAACAGGCTATATGGCAAATTTATCTACCACCGCCTAAACAAATCAACTTCTCGCGCTTTGATGTCAGCGTACCTAATGAAGTTCATCAGGCTGATATACTATTTTTGCCGCATGACAACGGTTACAAATACGCGCTAACCGTAGTTGATGTTGCGAGTCGATACAAACAAGCGGAGCCGTTAAAAACAAAGTCAGCAACTGAAGTAGCCGCTGCGTTTGAAAGAATTTATCGAAGAGGTCCTCTGCGCTGGCCAAATCTATTACAAGTTGATCCTGGTAGTGAATTTCGCGGCGCTGTTTTATCAACGCTGAAACATCATAGCGTCGCGGTACGACGAGGTCATACTGCGCTACATCGTGATCAGGCAATTGTTGAACGATTCAATCGGACTCTTGCTGAACGGTTATTTGGATATCAATACGCGAAAGAATTCATCCAGGAAAAACGATCTCGTGAATGGGTTAAAAGGTTGCCAGGCGTAATTGCAGCGTTAAATAACGAGATTACCCGAGCAATTAACATGAAGCCCAGCGACGCGATTAAAAAAAAGTATATACCCGGAAGATCAAAAATAGATAGCGTTTCCAAGCCGATTCTCGGCGATGTCACTGTTAGATATCTGTATGAACCAGGAGAGCTTGAAGGCGGTAAAAAAAGAGCTACTGATCCTATTTGGAGTGTTACCACACATAACATATCAACGATAACACGATCAACTGGTAGACCACCGATCTATAGACTGGATTCAACTGCCCCACAGCGGGGGTTTACACGCGAGCAACTACAAGTGATACCTGACGATACTCAATTGCCCCCGCGTGGTCTTAACTAGCGCCATTGCGTCTATTGCACTCAAGACAGGTCAACCTCACATTGTTTTTGACATGACCGAGACTGTTATCGATCCTGTCCACGGTAAATTGGCGAGCGTCTTTATCCGAATAACGCCAGCGCATTACACAATTGCAACTCGCGCAGTGATTATTCTGTTGTTGTCGTAACGCAATTATTAATTCGGCATCAATATCAAAACGCCGTTGTTTTTTTTATCCTGTTGGCGGTAACCCGAGAGTTTTCTATCAATGACGCTTGCATCGATGGTGACTCCGTCACTGACTCCGTCAATAACAATTCTTCGAAGCTGATTTATCCTCCGTAGTCGGGACACCGCAAGATAGACTAGATTTGACCATTCGATGCGATTATCAACCATCCAAACAATTGTGTCCGTGATGGTTAGTCCCTGCGAGGAATGTATTGTTGTTGCGTATCCTAGCGTCCACGGGGATTTATTAGCACGTAGCGCGTCCTCGACGACGCTGATATCAACGAGCACGATATCATTCAGCACGAGAATTTGTTTTTCTGTCCGGCCTGGAATCTCAACTTCAATGTTCTGCCGCCGTGTATCCGCGGGTCTATAACATAACGGCACTGGGCGCGTTGGAAACTTTTCCTTATGCAACGTAAACAACTTCCGCTGAAGTGTGTCTCTGACTATCTTTCTACTCGCTACAATCAAATCGTTTGGTCTCCATGTTTCCCAGAATTCATTTAACGGCGTTTCCGGAATCACCTCGCGGATTATTTCACACTGAATTCTATCCGGCTGTAATCTGATTAATTTTTTAACCCCGCGCAGTTGTTCATCAAGTGCCCGGTAATCAGTATCGGTTTCTTCATAATAGTCCACGAACCCGCTCAACCAATCATGTGGACCCTCGCCGACAAATGGTGGTGGTTGGCCATGGTCGCCACACATGATCACCGCTGTATTCGCGCGCAGTAACCACTCAAGAAACATTCGTAAAGTATCTAACGAAACAGTACATATCTCATCCCAAATGATAACCCCAGGAATAAATTTTTCACCCATTCGATCAGGAGTCCACTCACCGCCGCTGTATCGAAAAAAGCTGTGATAAGTAACGGCGTCAACATTTCGTTGTTTTATCTCTCGCGCTAGTCTATGGGTCGGTGTAAGCACGATTATACTTGCCCGCGTTCGAAATAATTCAATTGCCCGAGTCGTCTTTCCTGACCCGCCACAGCCGCTTAAATAAACCGTCTTGTGTCTACAAATTGGATCAGAACACGGTGGTGCATTAGACCATTCTGACAATTTATCGCCACGTAGGTAATTGTTTTCAACGGTGACATCTGCTGACGGGGAATAATCGCGTCGTATTTCATTTTTAATGCTCCATGTACCCCAACTCTCGTCCGGACTAGTAAACCCGGCTACGTTTTCCTTATAGGCTACGTCAACATAAAACGAATCAACGGCTACTCTAACCGCGGTGTCGGGGAATCTATTTATCATCGAGAATAAATTGATAGCGGCGTAACCCAGCATAGACGCCCTCAAATGCGGGTATGCCGGGCTGTCTCCGTCGCTGTAGGTAACAACTGTACCCAACCTTGTTCCATTGGACAAGAAAGCTGTTTCGCAGTTCACGTATCTATTTTTCGCCACTGCGTCCTTGATTACGAAATCATATTCTGCGTCATCTATAATCAGCCGTGAGCAATATCGTTTGTAATCGTAGTTTTTTCCACCTTGTGTGAACTTACCGATTATTCTTCTACCGAGATCTTTTGCCTCGTGGTTTCGTTGGTTGAATATCCTCCTGGACCATTCGACGATATATTCCTCGTCGGCATCAATGTGTCTTTTGGACTCGTCAATTATGCTATCCAGACGCTCCGGTTCTGGTAACCAGACTTCAGTCTGCGCCCGATATGATATAATCGCGTCACTGACAATCAACGAAATTAGCATTTTACAATCAATCATATACCGTAGCAGCGCTATTGGCAGCCACTTCTTTTCAGCCATGTGCCTACCGATCCAAATATAACAACAGCGATGAAGTCCTGCCGCGAATTCAAATGATACTATGCGAGCGAATCCGGTTAAATCAAAATCAGGCAGTGGTCCATTAATAGCAACACGAGTCATTTCATGTCTGGGGTGTCCAAATCGTTTGAAATACTCAGCGGCGGATCCATACCCGAGAAAACTCGCTGGATAACAGGCAACCATATCAACGGAAATCATAGCGTCGCGGTTGTATTCAGTGTTCCATAGTCCACCGTGATAGTATTCCAAACAACTGGATTGTACATCCGGTAGAAATTCCTTGCGCGTTGGGCTCCACGCATTTTTCCTCGCTGCAACATGAGCCGCAACCGATGGAATCGTAAAACAATTTGTTAGCAGTTGTTCATCATGCTCTTCAAATTCCATGGCGGTTTTTTTCATCTTGTTGTGAAACGCTTCAGTGCGGTATAATTCACCGTTTGGTCTTACAAACTGATCAAAGGTATCAGCGCTGCGAAGTAACCACACTGATACAGGGTCGTTTTTACACAAGTAGGCAATAGCATCAAATAGTTTCCTCTCCGCGAGAAAACCATCCCGGGAGAATTCTTCTCCTAAAAATTCTTCGGGTATATACTTTACCGTTCTATCCCGTGGAAACACTGTGATCGCGGGCGTCCATGCGTGTTCGTTATGATCAATAATTTTGATTGGGGCCCCATTTGATTTGTACTTTGATTCGTATAATACTTCACCGGTTATCGTTGTAACGGTTATTGGAAATCTCAACGACGTTTCTAATCTCGCTATGTCGCTGATGGTTGCTCCACGCTCTTTTACGGTTAGTTCCCACTGGTTGATTTTGCTACGTCGTAAATCAGTCAATTTGTTTCCTCGACACGCATTTGTAAAATGCTCTATTACTCGTTCTGCTACACAATTTATCCCCGTTGACTGTTTCATTGGTTTCAGTTTTCCGATATCAGGTTTCTTATTTAACGGGTATATTCCATAAACAACTGCTGTTTCAGGATACGCTCGTTCATAGTATGGTCTGTCAATTCCGGTTAACAGCCCCGGCTTGGAGTCGCGGCTAACAATGACTGTTTTCTTGTCGCTGAGAACTGGTTCAAATTTATCACGTATGATCCAATCACCTGATTCCACCCGGACAATAAATTTTACTCTGAAGAAATACCTTTTACCGTCAAGTTGTGATATTATCGTTGCTGCGCGGTTATCGTTCATGGTAGCATCAACAACGCCATCAATTCGAAATGTTGACCAACTATGAGATGCACCATCACGCTTGAATTCATTGATACAATCGCGTATTTTACTCAACAGGGTTCTATCGTTTATTAACGCTTTTGGTGCGTCCTTGAGGACTCTATCGAGATTGAACTTAATATTTTTCCAGGGCTTAATTGCTGCTAATCTCTCGAACTCATCCATATAATTAAAACAAGTATTTAAATGAAAGAATATAGTATAATGAATCACTGCAAATGGTTGATGATTGGGTCGACAACCCCGTGCAATAAATCATGTAGAGGTGAATTCTGCGGGTATCATTTACAAAGCGTTCGTAATGGTTCTCTTGGCCCCCTCCCGTGCCTGGTTTGCCACGTCGGTGTAAGAGGAAAATCGCAGTTGTGTATCAATTGTGGCGAAAAGCGATACAGGGAACTAAAACGCTATTATGACAAGCGAATTAAAAACGCCGTCATTGACCCTACCGCCGACTTCGTCATCAAAACCCCCCAGGACTACGTTGAAAGATTCATAATTAAACCAAATAATAAATTAGACAAATAGTATTATTATATAAATGGACCAAGAATTTCAGTCGCATCCCCTGCTCGTCAATTACGAGGCGTCTCGCGACGGCATTGTTAGAAACCGCAAACTGAAGAAGCCGGTTGGTACCGTAAATAATCACGGGTATTTGATATTTGGTGCCGGGGGGAAAATTTATCTGGTTCACAGGGTGGTATTTGAAGCATTTAACGGACTGATCAACGACGGTCTCGTTATTGATCATATTAATAATAATAAGACTGATAATTCTCTTATAAACTTGCAAGCTGTCTCGCAGAGTCAAAATACTAAAAAAGGCCAAACCGGTAAATACCCAAAGAAAGCAAAACCCGTAAAGTCATTTGATACAACAACTCACGAGGAAAAAATATTTCAGTCGATGAATGAAGCCAGTAGATACTTTGACATTTGTATCGCCTCAATACGAAAAGTAGCAGAACGAGTATATCAAACAGCAATCTCAAAAAAGACCGGGCATAGAATTCGATTTTCATATATAGATACGAAGTCACCGGCGCCCATGGCGCTGACGAAGTCGCCATGACAATAAAATGTCCATTCCGGAAGAAAACAAAGTATTCAGTATTGTTGAACACCTCGGGATCGATACACGGGGTTTCATTTTTTTATTATTTAAAAACAAGATGTTTTATAGGAATAATGAATATCGAAGACATCAATAATATATTAGCCGAGATTTCAAAATTAACAAATCAAGGAATTGAATTATCTGATGGTCTCGACAGTGAAAAAATATTATCCGAATATGAAATTAATAACGAACAATCGAAACGGGGGCGTTTTACCCTGGCCCGCGAGTACTTTTTTATAAAACGATTACAACATACGATTAATGAAAACTTGTACCACAATGACGCAAATGCATTCATTGGACTATTTACTGCCGTTGAAATAATACGAAAAAAACTCGGACGTGTTTATGAACGACGCCGGGAGATTTCTAGTAAGATCAAAAACATTAGAAGGATTATAGACGAAAACTCCGGCGAGAAATTAGAAATTGCTTCGCAATTGCAATAATGGTAGGTGAATCACTCACTACTCGGCTAGCCAGAGAGCGGCTAGCGGCGCTTAGAAAGTTCATACCGTTACGAGACAGGGTCCGAGAGCAACTTCAAACGCGGCAGCAACTACAAACCGATTTTACTGTTGGAAGCGAACAACTCTTTGCCCCGGTAACTAAAGCGACCAAAGATGTTACGGCGGCAACTGTACCCGTCCTCGATGCGCTTGAAAAGATAGCGGCTCAGACCGAACAAACAAAAAGGTCTTTAGAAACACTAGCGGCTGCTACAACACGGAGGCCACCACCACTCGCTATAACCGAACCACAAGAACCCTATGTTACAATGGCCGACGAAGAAGAACTAGGTGCTACCGCAAGAGAACCAGAAGAAGAAATACCGGAAGAAACATCGGAAGAAATATCGGAAGAAAAAGAGAGAGAGAGGAATATACTCAAGAAGGGCACAATAGATCAAATCAGGTCCTTCAGCGATGAAGAATTAATTGATTTTGCCGCCAACAATTTTGCTAAGAATTTACGAGATAGGCATATCAATAGCGGCTACGAGAAAAATATAAAGTCGTTAAGGGATTGGACAAGAATGGTGTATTTAGCGAGTAAATACAAGAATGCATTACTACGTGGTGATGGCCCCGATTACGACGCATTCCACAATAAAGTAAAAAGTAGAATACCAAAAAAAGGAAAAGGATACTCTGTTGGTAAAGAATCCTACGGCGTTACCTGTCCTAACAGTGTTCTCAGTGATATATCACGGCTAGAGGTACTAATCGGAGGAAAACGAGCCGGAAATAACTCTCCGGAAATAATCAATGAGGCCGCTGATATTTGCAAGCGGTTATTTACGGGCTGTATCATGGACGTTAGTGCGTATCGAACGCTCATAGACGAACTCATGGATGATTAAAAAAATTATCGTTTTTGTTAATTCTGGCCGTTTTTGGTCGTTTTTTGACCGTTTTTGGTCGTTTTTTGACCGTTTTTGGTCGTTTTTTGCCATTTTTTGACCGTTTTTTGAGGGCAAAAACCCCAGGAAATCATTTAGAGAAAATCGATGTTTTTGCTGAAAAATCGAAAAAAAACGACTATAGGCAACAAAAAACGACCAAAAATGACTAGAAATCAGGAAAAAACCGGAAAAAAACCGGATTTTTATCGAGGGTAAAAACCCCAGGAAATTTTGATAAAATTTATTCCGGTTTTCCACACGGCGGTGGGGGGAGGGTTATGATCACAATCACTAATTGAAAAACCGGTGTTTTTATAATAAAGATGATCATACACTACAACCACGATAAACCAGTACTCGTCTACGTGGTAAACTCGCGATTGCCTGTTTACCGCGCGTACTATGGAGATGGTCTCGGTAGCACCATTGCGGGGTTATTTACAAGAATGGCTCCAAAAGTAGCGCCGTTAGCCAAACAATTAGGAATGAAGGCTATTGATGTTATTCGTGATAGGGGTATTAGTGCTATTGGAGATGTTGCCGGAAAGGCGCTTTCTGCTGCAAAGGACAAACTAATGTCGTTGGTGAGGAGAAAAAAACAGAAACCACCGGTGATGCCATCAACGACAGTGATGCCTGCAAATGTCAGTAAAGTAATAAATAACGCCGTGGAAGAAAAACTAGAGTCGTTGGCGGCTCAGTCGTCCACCAACGCGCCCATGAACGCAATAGCGGGGGAGTGGTCTTAAACAGAATTCAAAGAAAATCGCAATTGAAAACATCAACATGATAAATAATAAAATGTTTGCGCGAACCGCTGATCCCGCGTTTGATATGGATGCCCCAGTGCGCAGGGATGATTCTGTCCGCGATTATCAATATTATTCTTATTATGCAGCGCAACCCGACCTACGATCGCGAATTGAACTTCAAGTCCAAGATACCAGTAGATACTTTCTGCCATGTGAAGCGTTTATCGAAATTGAGGAAGAACTCGTGACAAATGCTGCCGATAATGCACCATACGCAGATGACGATCGTGTTCGAGTTGGCTTCGTTAACAACGGTATCATGGCGTTATTTGAGAGCGCCAGATATCTTATTGACGGGCGAGAAATTGAATCAATAGAACGCGAGGTTGATGTTGCAACAACGATAATTGGGTTAGCGAGATACTCGGATGATTATACAAGATCGGCGGGCCCATCTATGATGTTTGCAAAGGACACCACCGATAACGCTGACCATATTCAGTACGTTAACGTGCTGGCGAAAAAAGAGACCGCAGGTGATCAGGCTGAAGCAGCCAATCCAGACCGCAGAGCAAAACCGGACGCTGATTTCAATATTATAAAAAGTCTTAACGGTAATTACAATATGGGATTCGCAGCACGAGTAGGAATGTTGCAAGGACCACGCCGAAAGTTTTCATGCGCGATTCCACTCCATCACATATTTGGATTCTGCAGAAATGTCAGAAAAGTTATCTATGGGGCCAAGCATACAATCGCGCTGACGCGAAGGGGCGATGATAACAATGCAATATGGCGTGCTGCTGGCGTCGCTGCCGGTAAGGCTGTTTTAACTAAAATGGCATTGTGGATGCCGGTGCTGACTCCATCAGTTACCACGGAAGCACGATTGTTATCATTTATGGAACAGGGAGGAAAATCGTTGTTGAGTTGGCTAGCGGTAACAACTGATGCTAAAGAGGATAACGTCGCTGATACGTTTACATGGCACCTGGCATCAAAACAGGGTGTTTCAGTCCCGCGTCATATATTCATAGCGCTACAGAATAGGGAACGATTGGGCGGTCAAGAACGCAGCCATATGATATTTGATCAATTAGGAGTCAGGGATGTTTCGCTGAGAATAAACGGACAACAGGAACCATCCGAGGATATACAGCTTAATTACGGCGACAACCATGTCGCACGTGTGTACCATCGATTGCTGTCATACATGGGTCGTGATCAAAACGTCGACACTGGTTTGCAAATATCACAACTTGATTTTAAAAAACTGTATCCGATTTATTATTTTTCGTTGGAACATCTTGATTTAACGAGACAATCCGTCGTTGATATACACTTCCGAGCTCGT
The DNA here is from genome assembly GCA_028554795.2 of Sinohyriopsis cumingii. Taxonomy (NCBI): domain Eukaryota; kingdom Metazoa; phylum Mollusca; class Bivalvia; order Unionida; family Unionidae; genus Sinohyriopsis; species Sinohyriopsis cumingii. The sequence goes on from CM068838.1 coordinate 127,586,244, forward strand.
ATAGCCCCGGGTGGTGTTGATTATAGAGCGGTTGCTGTCATTCTCAGCGATAAATCAATGCTGTTGGAAGGTGTTGGTGGACGAATGAGAATCGTTGATGCGCCAGTAGAAAACATGTAATTGAAAGCACAAACACGTTTACAATAAAATGTCGTATAGTGTCGTCAGTGTAGAGTTGACTGATGGTCAAGTCAAGAAATTACGATCAAAGTCGGCTAAACAATGCGGGACCACAATAACGCTGAAGCCGTCACAGATGGCAGGTGGTAATCATAAGATATCGTTGACGGCGCGTCAAATAAAACATTTCAATAATGCGATGAAGAATAAAAAGGGTGTTCAAATAGATTTCTCAGCCGCAGCAATTAAAAACATGGAAAAGACCGGTGGGATATTTCCGCTGTTAGCTGCGATTCCGGCGTTGATTGCCGCGGCCGCACCAACAGTGGCTAAGGCGGCGGCGTTAGGAGCCGTTGGTACCGCGGCGGGAATGGCACTGAAAAAGGCAACCGGGAAAGGCTATAAAAAAAAACGACCCGTAGCCGGAAAGGGTCTAAGACTACCGGGAACCCCGTATTCATGGTACTCGGGAAAGGGTCTAAGACTACCGGGAACCGTTTATTGACTCAGGAGTCAATGACTCCCATGTCTAATTTTGATTTAATAGACGCCGCAAACGCGTTAGCGATAAAAAACTTCAGAGGTGTTTTTATGAGGGATCAATTACCGGCGGCACCAAGGAATATTGAAACCGGCATAATTAACCTCGATGGGTCCTCCGGAGCGGGAACTCATTGGGTTGCGTACGCGATTGATCCGCGTGCAATCGTCTATTTTGATTCATACGGGTTAGCCCCGCCGAACGAGTTCATGCGGTATATCCGGGCGTGTTCAGCCCGGGCGTTTTATTCCACGTTGCCAACACAGAGATTAAGTGACCCACCGATATGTGGCCGTGAGGCATTGAACGTACTCGCGGCGATTTCATCATCGCGAAAACCACCTCATGTAGTTGTAAACGAATACACGAGTGGGGTCGTAGAGGCCCGGCGGGTTAATTAGAAACGCCGTTTTTTTTTACAATAACGATGATTGATATTTGGGGACGACCGGTTTCGGCGCCGAAAAAACCCACGGAAACGGCCGCCGCCGACATAAAAAACTAATCGAGGATGAAATCGCTGATACGTTGAATTTAACCAGTGTTGACCCGGAAGAAATAGTTGTATTTCAAGACCGCCAGGGTAAATTGAAATCCAGTAATGTGTCGCTGGATGATGTTTTAACACGACAGCGTGACGCCGCCGAAGACACTATCGCGTTGTATACCAGCGACGGACGACTCAAACCGGGTGAACATATATCGACGATAACATTAATCCGAGACGGTTTTACAACGCTGTCGGGTCAATTTTACACGTTACGAAAAAATTTTAACAGCATCGATAACAACTTTGATAAATTCTTTGGTAAAAAAAATGTCAAGCTGGATGAGATTACAACAACTATAAATGATATCACTGCGTATGGACAGGAAATAAAAACAATCAAAACTGATGTTGAAATGAGCACAGGGAGTATAAACGTGCATGCAAGGGAAATAATAACGCTCAAAATCGAGGTTGACGCGAACACAAGGAGTATAGACGCGCATGAAGGGGAAATAGCAACGCTCAGAACCGAGGTTGAAGCGAACAAAGGGAATATAGACGAGCATGCACAGGAAATAATAACGCTCAAAATCGAGGTTGAAGCGAACACAGTGAGTATAGACGCGCGTGCAGGGGAAATAGTAACGCTCAGAACCGAGGTTGAAGCGAACAGAGGGAATATAGACAGGTGGGTAAGGAAAATAAATACACTCGCTGTTAATACTGAAGTGAACAAAAAAAATATCGACGAGCATACACAGGAAATAGGAACAATCAAAACTAATGTTGCAGTGAACAAAAAAGTATAGACGGGCATACACAGGAAATAGGAACAATCAGAACTGATGTTGAAGCGATTAAAGACGGACTACCGAGAGTAGCAGAGCAATTCGAAAAAATAAAAATCCCTCATGAGAACATCATCAACATAGTATGCACAATTCGGCATGGATCATTCGATTGGACTCCTACACAGAATACAGTAAATATCACCGCAACTGTTAAGGGCATTTATCGATTGACATTGATTTCGGCGATGCAGTTTAGTATATCATCGTCGAGTTCATCCGGGTTTAACAATACAGTGTCAACAATCATTGACAAGGATACAATTGAACGGTTTGTATTAAGGCCGTTGATAGCAGTCTATTTAGGACAAACATCACATGGTATGTGGAATTTGTAGCGGATCTAAGTAATTAAAAACACTAGCTCTTTTAAAATAAAAATGACCACCAGGGTAATTGAATCAGAGGTATCACCGACGTCACATCAATATCGATTCGATACCGCAAAAGAATTCTCCGCGAATTTGAAAACGCTTTCCGAACAATACCGCGTAAAAATAAAAAAATACCGCAGAAAAATAACCACCATCGACGCGGTCGTGTACTCGGTGTCGGGTATAGTAGCCGGTACCGGTGTTATTTTATCCACGGTAACCACGATAGCCCCGATCGCTGTTCCAATCGCTATCTCCGCGATGACAACAATTGCTGGAGTCGCCAACGCAATCACTAAAAAGATATCATCGTGTTTTCAGAAAAAACTCGACGAGTATACAGTAAAACATCAAATAGTATCCGACGCGTACTCGAAATTATCCGGGTTGATCTCGTTATCGATTGATAATTTGTTCATATCCGATGTTGAATTCTCCACGATGGTCCAGTTGTATAGCTCCGCGATGTCAAAAATCGAGGATTTTAAACTGGAAGTCGGAACCACCTGGTTGTTGAAATTAGACACTAAAAACAACGAATAATAATAATGTCGCTGAACCCCGAAGGGTTTCAATTACTTCAGCGGATCGCGGAGAACACCACTCCGGTACAAACAAATATGATATCGATAACGTCAACGAAGCCAGAATTCAGTGTGAACTTCCCGTCGCCGGTTCCAGTGAAGGAAATAGCGCTGGCAAAATTGCGAGTATATCACAGTTGGCCTAATATTCGAGCGGACGCATTTAACGGACAACAACCTAATAACTCGCTGGTTTTTGCGTGGACAAATAAGCCCGATGGGACCCCAGACTGGAATGAGGTTACAATACCAACTGGGTCATACCAAATGGAACAAATCAATGGAGAATTTCAGCGCAGGATAAAATCGATCACAGGAAAAGAATCAAAAATCGCTATTACGGTTCATGAACCGACGTTATCGTCGACGATTGAAATAAGCACACCGGGGTATATGGTTGATATTTATAACAGTTCAATAAGAACCATACTAGGATGGCCTAAGAATCCACCCGAGGACTTGCACACGAATGCGAAATCGTATCATGAAATTACCCCCCGGTATCTAGATAATTTATCTACTATAAAAAGCACGTTATCACCCAGTTGGTTTTTATTTCAAGACAGGAATATCATGCAGTGGTATTTTCAGCATAAGGAAACTACTGAATCGGTCGCCATATTAACATTTATTTTAAGTGATATCACTGATATGTTTGCCGAGATTGATTATTATTACCAATTACAACTAGAACAGCTACGGGGAAACAAAAGAACGAAAACACGTTGAGGTGTTAAATCAACTTATATCAGACATGGAATATATCAATGAACGAGTCGTTAAAATGATATCCGATAACAGCGATGGTAGTAAACAAAAATTCCTAACCGAGTATAATATCACAGAAGCCGATTTACCCGATTTCAAGTTTCCAGGATACAACGCGCCAGAACTAAGAAAGTCTCTTAATGATTTTCTCGGTCCATCAACTTATATCCTCAAACACGATAACGGAGATGGTGGTAGGCATATTGCCCCGTACAACGTAAATATCGCATCAGTGATAGCGATCAATCTAGTGTGTGATGTTATCGAAGGGAGTTACCAGGTGGATACCAAGCAATCAAATCAAGCTCAACAGGGATATATCCTTTATTCATTTTCACCAACAGCCCCTCCCGGATTCTTAATCGTTGAGAGCCCGATTAATCCGGTCTATATGCGATGCCATAATCGGTTTTTAACGAGAATTAATTTCAGACTTACCGATCAGTCAAATAACCTAATTGACCTACAAGAGGAGGAGTTAGTGATCACTCTGTTTGTAAGATCATAGCAGCAGGGGGGGCGATGACATCGACGCGGTCGTCGATGTGCTTACCGGACGCTGACGACGCTGGGATCGACGCGCAGAAGGTGTTAATTAAACCAAATGACGTCCGGACGATCCCCTCGACGACGACGTCGTTTTTTTTTTACCAGGCGCTGACGACACCGGATCCGCTGAGTGCAGAAAGTACTAATTAAGCCAAATAACGATTGGACAAAATGTCGGATTCGCCCCCCCTGCTGCTGATGCTAATGGTACAGGAAGTTTTTTTACCATCATATATAATGTAATTAGGGATATATTTCTCTACCTTATTCTCTTTTAATTGACGCCATAAATAATCCTTTCGATATTGTGGAAGTTTAATAATTATTTTTCTATCCGTGATAAAGTCACTCCGTTGAGGTACTGGCAGCGCCTGATATTTTGGCGGAATTTTTAGCCATCCTAATACGGATCTAATTGACGACTGATATATATCTATAGCACAGTCTAGCGAGTTTATTTATATCGCCGATCATAATGTTGGTTCGTGAAAAGTGATATCTGTTTTCGATTCTTTCCTATAATAGATTTAATTCTGCCCTGGAATTCATCGTTGATTTGTTCGATTTGATAACTGCCTGTGGGAATACTAACACAATGCCAATCGGGAGTCCCCTCTGGTGTACTTTTATAAGCAAATACCAGTGAATTATTTGCTTGCAACCCACCAAATGATCTTCTTCTAATATTTCACCAACTATGATATACTCGTAATTGTGTTAGTGCTATTGCATTCGCGCGAATTGCAGTTGGAAAACGAACGCTAAATTCAGGATTAGTTGAGCTTGTTGATATCGTCTTGGTTTTCATCAGAGTTGTATTAGCGACGATCTGTTGCAGTAATTTATTTGATGTTGACATTCTGATTATTATTATTGTTATAATAATAATAATAATAATAATAATTATTATTATTATTATTATTATTATTATTATTATTATTATTATTATATTATTATTGTTATTATTATTATTTTCTAAATACCGATTTTTTAAAATCGGACATAGATTCTGACACGGTCATTTGTATTTTACCTTCGCGGCAAATTTTAATCACTTCTGTGAACTCAGTATCAGATGTTATTCCATCGCTAAGACATGGTGATATCACCGAATATAATTTGGCATATTCTAGCGTCGTTGCACACAGATCTACTGTGTGCTCATTCAATTTTGTATTTGTATATGTAGATTTTTTGTTGATGCAATGATCTTAAGACTACCAGCAATTGTTGCTGCAGCTGAAACATAAATTGTTATAATTACCGGTGATGTCATTGTTATTGTTGATGGCAATACGCCGGTTTCAGCGATAACAGTGGACGCCAAATACACAATTATATCAACAACTACACTTCTACGATATTTGTTTTTACTTTTAATGTATACTCGTCAATGACATTTTTAGTTTGGTTTGGCACTCGCATACCTGACTGTATCTGTAATGTTGAACGCTGATGGGGGAGTTCATTATAATTTAAGTACGAGGTAGTTTAGCTACTAATTCAAGACACCAATAGTACAACACGGCGTTGCCTTTCTCTTCAGGTTCCACCACGAATGTTTCCTTGTAGTTTTGATTCAATATAACTAACACACATACAGTAAACACAATAATTAGATAACGCCTTGATATTGTGGTGGATATCGTAAATGTTGTAACGTCGAATACTGAGAACCTGTATATACCGGTAATCTTAGCGCGACGTTTAATGGATTTATTGAGTGGTGACCATAATGTTGATCCAGATGCTACGTATATACTAAACTGTCGGTAATTTTTTTATGTATTGAGCTTAATGCCAATGACTGATGGACTCCCAAAAAAATTCATTAAAGGTTCTATTTTTGTTTCTTTGAAAATGTTAAAACGTTTGTACATGATTAGAATATTCAGATCTAAAAGTAATCATTCCATCACTGATTGTCTTTAACGAATTCATCATCGGTATGATGCTATCATCGACGTATTTCTTCATTGCAGCGTCATCCTGTAATTCTGGTTCTCCAAGACCAGTAATTGTTGTATTTGTCTTATTGAGAGAACTATTCATTGTTTCACGTGCGCCTATTAAACGTTCACTGGTCTCAGTTCTGATCGTGTTGTTGTTGATGTCTATATATATTTCTGTTGCTACATTATCGTTTCATTCTGGTTCTCTCACATTAATAATTGTATTTTTACGCATATTAAGATCGCCATACATAATATCTCCAATTCTTCTGATGCGTCCACTAATTTTTCCCATGAGTATTAAGACTGAATCCTCCCATGTTTTAATTTTACCGTTTCTAGTAAACATCTTCGATCGGATCTGGAACCCGCAGAATAATATATGCCAACGGGATATTGCTCGTCTTTCATTGTCCTTGTTTATCCTGAAAAACAATGACTTCATTTTCGACAACATTTGCGAGACTCAAAAGATTAACGAGTTCATCCTTTACCTCATCCAGGGTTGCATATTTAGATAAGTCGCCTTGCTGAGTTTTACTCTGAGTAAGACTCAGAGAAGATCTTCCGTAAATATCTACCATTATACTTTAAGATCTCTTTAAAACAGAACTCGTATTGGCGGATCGGTTATTGTCTGTGTTGGTAATGTTGAATACCAGACCGGAGTACTTTGCACAGCGATTTTATCGCTGCCGACATATTTTAAAAATTCGTTTGGTGGTGCCAACCCAAACGAATCAAAATAAACAATTCCACGTGGATCAATCGTGTATGCAACCCAATGGGTACCCGGACCAGAACTCATATCGAGATTAATAATATCGGTCTCAACACGGTTTGGTTGTTCTGATAATTGGTCACGCATAAAAACACCTCTAACATTTTTGATATTTTATCGTTTAGCAGCATCAGTTAAATCAAAATTGCACATAGGGACAAAAAGCTTCGCGTCTAACGAAGTGTCCCAGGAAATCCGCTTCCATACCACTGGGGATTTCCCGGTAGTCTTAAACCCTTCCCGAAAGTCTTTACTCCGTGACCTGTTGCTTTTTTAATCACATTTCAGCAGCATTTCCACCAGCACCAAGTGCAGCTGCTTTTGCAACAGCTGGGGCTGCAACGGCTATTAACGCTGGTATAGCTGCAAGCAGTGGAAATATACCACCCGTCTTGACTGCGTCTTTAATAGCACCCGCAGAAAGATTAAATCTAACGCCGGATTTTGATTGTTTGGGTTTATTGAAGTGCCTGAGTTGACGTTCAGTCAGTGATAGTTTATTTGCACCACCTTCGATTTGTTCTTTTTTTAGTGATATTTTTGTTCCGCATTTATTTGCTGATTTCGACTGAAGCTTTTATATCAGACCAAGAGTCAGACTGACACTAACGTGATGATATGACATTATAATATCATGAGCGATTTAATTACATATTTGGAAAACATTGCATGTTTTCTAGTGAGGCATCAATGACTCTCATTCGTCCACCAACACCTTTAAGCAACATTGTTTTGTCGCTGCGTATAACAGCGAATGCTCTGTAATTATCAATTTCTCCTCTGTTCACAAGAGCTCGAAAATGTATATCAACGACAGATTGTCTAATTAAATCAAGGTTTTCCAGCGAAAAGTAACATATCGGATAGAGCGTTGTAAAATCAAGTTGTGATATTTGCAGACCGGAATCAACAATTTGATCATGTCACATGAATGTCATCTAACGATGATATGCACGTGCAACGTGATTTTGATAAAAATTTAATAGCACTTCTTCGGATTGTTCTTGATGTATATTTATTCTTAGTGAAACCTTAATAATACCAAGTTTGTCAAATATCATTATACTGCGTGTTTGTGAATTTACTAGTGCAGCATCTTGAAAAGCAACAAATATATGTTGCGGTGCAGAAACACCTTGTTGTGATGCTATATGCCATGCGAATAAACCATTAGTGTTACTTTGAACACTATCTGTGGTCATCGTCAACCATGATAATGTTGATTTACCACCTGCGTTCATAAAAGAAAGCAACCGTTGTTTGGCTCCGAAAATAACCTTTCTGACATTTCTGCAAAATCCAAAGATATGTGACAGTGGAATTGCACATGAAAATCTTCTTCCATCCTTTAGCATTGATCACGCGCTGCGAATCCAAAGCTGAATTCTGGATTAGCACCATGAACCACCGGCCAATAATCATCAGCGATTGCATCGATGACAGACCGATAAACATTAATGGCCATAATACCACCTGTAAATAATCTCTGACAAATAGTAGATGCTTCGTTAACGATTTCTGGGTAATTATTACTGGCTCGTGTTCCGCCAATCAGAATTTCTAATCGTTCAACATCGGCAAGGACGTTGCTGGGACATGAAGTAATAATGCCACCGTTGGACAAACTACTTCAGTTTTTTTCGTTCGTTACTGGTTGTTGTAGATTTTCAGCTGTTTTTATTAAGACGTTCTTGTTTATTTTTTGTTACTTCTTTTGATATTTCTTTTATACGTTTCTGTTTTACTGGTTGTTGTAGTTTATATAATTCTTCTTCTGCTTTATATATTTTGTAAATAGCAAGACCATTTCAGGATGTTTTGCCTGGATGTTGCATTAGTTGTGGTTGTTGTAATTATGCAATATACTTATCTATTTCATAGATATATGTAATATATCTCATATCACTATTTCGAGCCTGTTCAACTCCGTAGTGTAAGCGAAATATCCATTTACATCAGTTTTCCTGACGTACAGAATCATTAGCGTACTCGGGTTTCAAAACTCTTTCTCGCTAATCAAAATTACGCACGGCAAACGAAGATAATAATTTCACTTTACTAACACTTTTTACGTAGGCAATAATCTTTTCGGTACATTTGTCATTTATTTCAGTTCTTTCTCTTGCTGGTTTTTGTTCTTGTTCTGGTAGATGCTCTTTTATATCACCTATATCAGTACGAGCTTTGTCAATACCCTGAAGCATTTCTTCCTTGACCAGCAATAGACACTTAGAAATTAAATTTTAAAGACAAAGGGTTGAGCAGCAGCTATTTCACCTGGAAGTTCTCGTAGAATAATTTTTGGTTGTTTTTTTTAGTTCTTTCTGCTATTTATTCAGCTGCTTTAGCGGTTTACTCTAACGTGGGAAGAAGACCTTTGGTAGCCTCTGTAACAGGTTTAAATACATGTTCTGCACCTTCTGCAAATTCCACCTGAGACTCTTGAAGAGCTTGTTATTTTATTTGACAGAATCTCGGATAGGAAGATATTTATTAATTGTATATAATCGCTATCGAGGTAATCTATCTGTGTAAGATTCCATAGCTGGCATACCATTACATATTATTAACGATTTATTGATGATTTAATTACGCACACACGGATTTATGACAATAAAATTACATGATCCTCGATTACGATATCGTGTAGGTTTTCAAAACATTTTAGTTAAAGAAATAGCAGCAGGAAGGGCGAGACCTCACGTAAGTGTCCAGGTAATAAGCGATCGACAACGTTAAAGGCATTGGTTTTGACTACATTTTTTTATTTCGATGTAAGATCTATTTTCATAAATGGACACTTAAAAATCGGTTTTTGTACTACTTTTCTGGAAAGGTTTATTTTCAAGATGGGACACTTCCCCAAATTGGTCTGTTCGCCCTCCCTGCTGCTAGCAGACAGGCAGACACAGCTGCAAATCAAGCTTAAATTAACAGAACTGTACAATGGCACCTTGAAGATGTTCCCTAAACCATCAAGGGAAGTAAAAAGCATCACTATAGAAAAATGTTGTGATACAAACAAAACCATTCAAACATAATTACTACATCTTCCACCTTTCTTTTGTATTTCTCTGAAACCTAAATGACTGACTAGTACACAGTATGAACAATAAAACGAAGGCTTGCTGCTTAAGAATAAATTACAATCTAATTCAAAATACACAGACGGACAGACAGATAGAGAGACAAGCTGAGAACCATTAAAACAGACACAAGAGTTTCATAAGTCCTAATGAGTCTTCGCGTCAAAGCACACCCAACCACATGAGTCTTTATGTCAAAGCACACCCACCCACATGAGTCTTTAATACTGTATCGACCATCAACATTATTACTAAATACCGAGACTTTTTGGCCCATGTCGAAACTACGACATCGTATCTACTATGCAAATATGCACATCAAAGCGTATATGGCACTGTCATAAAAGCACCCTTGTTATATAATTAATATATGTAATAATACTGACGAAAAGCGCTCAAACCTTACACTCCTTGAACTTGAAAGTACGGTACAATAGCTTGCAGGTCTGTAAAAGGGTTTGCGACTACACCCCCGCCACATCCAATGTTAAACGCTACTCCAACTATTGTTCACCACATGTGCTTGAAGTAGTTGCCTCAGACTGTGTTTTACCCTATTACATGCCTCACCCAAAGCTTAATTCTGGGGCACCATTGCGCAGTTGTTACTCTACATAATTACATGTGACTAAAGTAGTTTTCCGTTGACGTATTGGATACCACCGCAACCAGTTGCGTGTATCAACATCTTACTGACTTGACAATCTTAATTTATCAACAGGTCAAGAAAACGCTGTAAAAGAATTTCACTTGCGGTCAACGGTTTAAGAAGAGGAGGAACCTAGGGCAAGGGTATACATAATGGAGGATGCCTTATTATTTTGTTTTTTTGTCTCTTTTGGGTTTTGTTGTTTGTTTTGTTTAGTGGTCCTGTTCTGTTAAATATCTTCAACTGAGAACGTTGAAATAGCATCATGTATATCTTAACAGAGCACTGCCTTTTGATGTGTGCTGAAATTACTTAAAATAGAATTGTTTTCCTTTTATCATTCTAAGCTCTTATCAAGCGTTCTTTTAATATGTCGACAGGTTTTTCATGCCAGTGAGATGTGCATGTAACTGGATTGGCATGGTGATGATGATGATGATGATGGCCTATAACGTATGACTCACTCGTTGTATACGCAACGGGATAAAAATAGGTACGAAATACTTAAATATAGCTCAGGACTTCAATGTTGTGTTCAAAACATTGTGAGAAAACTGTCACACTAGTAGCATAATATAATTCGGTATCATATAGTGTGCATTTAACGTTCAGGTACATACTTGATATAATGTCAGGGAATATATTAAGCTAAAACTTGTATTTTACATATATGTAGATGTGAAATTTGATTCAAGCCCATTGCATCTAAGGCATGTTTTAAAACTGAAAGGTTCGTGACCTTCGTATGCAAACATATTTGGCAGGTAGTCCATGAAGGAATCTATCCATCCACACGTCCATGCTCCCACCAATCCACACCTATACTTACCAACCTATCTTCTTACCTACATAGGTTATTTACTGGACTGATTACATGGATGGGTCATACAATGGGGTGGGGGTAGAAGCCGTCGCGATACCGACCTACCCCCTCAAAAAAAGAGAAAGGTATCAAAACAAAAGTTGAGATTTTTAAATTATTCCATGGAAACACTTAAATGTTATTGGCTTTTGGAGCTTTGCCCCCCCCCCCCGTTCCACCCCCACCTCCACCCCCACTGGGAATCCCGTCCTACAGATTCCGTACCTAAGTTGCTAACGCCCTTTAAAGATACTTCCGGGTCATCCACTGCGTTGATATATTTCATAAAGATAGGTTGCTAGTTTGTTTGATGATAAGGTTCATCGATGGTTTGGATTAGTTTTGTGTTTGACAGCACAGCAACACGATTAGGTTATTTAGTGCAGAGTCTATATTGTCTGTCCTAATGAGGACTCCATCAAACTGCCGAGTCCAGATCAGGATTATGCGATTGTAGATCTGGGGACCGCTCCGGTGGCTTAGTGGTTAGAACGTCCGCCTCGAATGGTGAAGCTCGCGGTTTCGAACCCCGGACGAGTCATACAAAAACTAAAACAAATGGTGCTAGCAGCTGTCTCGCTTGCCTAGGTTGGCGTTAAGACTAGTCGGCCTGGTATCAGGATAATGTGACTTGGTGGGACATTATGCTACTTTGTCTGCGGCATAGTGCACCAGTGCAAGACATCACTATATGCTGTCACAATGCAGACATCGGAGCGATATGACTGAAAAATTGTTAAATCTACGTCAAAAATCCAACGCACACACAGAGAGACAGATCTGGGTCCATGACGTTTGTTGTTGGATCTGAAACGCGCGACTATGGACGCTATAATCAACTATAATGGTACTCATCCCGTTTACTTGTTCCCTTTGCTGATGATATGAGTGTATTGACAGCATACACTGAATGCCATATGCATTTACGTGTAGGGTAGGACTTCCTTACCGTGTTGTGACTATTAATATTCTACTGCGTTTACGTGTTATAATGTCTGGTAGAACTTAGATACTGTATTTTGACTATTAACATTCTACTGCGTTTATGTGTTATAATGTCTGGTAGAACTTCATTACCGTTTTTTGACTATTAACATTCTGTTGCGTTTACGGTTGATAATGTCTGGTCTAACTTCATTACCGCATTTCGTTATTAACATTATATTGCTTTTACGTGTTATCATGTCTAGTAGAACTTCATTACTGTATCTGATTAATAAAATTTTCATTTCAGGACACAAACATGACAAGGATGATTGAAGAACACGCTGCCTCTTTGTTGTACATAGCTGTGTTCATTTTAGGCAGCCTTCTGGCAGTTTTTGTTGCTAAAGTGCGCGTCTGGAAACTAAGATTTCATAAAAGATTCGAGAAAGATCACAGGCAAGCAGTTAGCGATATCTAAGAGGAAGGAATGGCTACTACAGGTTCCGAAATCGAATCTCTTGGGCATACTCTTCCAGAGGCGGTGACAGTTTCAATTTAACGGTATGATCACACGAATACGACGTATACATTTTATGTTTAATGATTTATATTTAATTAATTGAATATTTTGCACTGATGTTTTGGAATAATGTTCCAGGCGTTATATCCCACTTACGAAATAAATGTTATATTTTAGCATAACCCAATCTTCGCTAGCTAAGGTTCCGATAAGTCTATCTACACCTGGCATAACGAGCAGACATTTCTGTTATTTGGGTCTGTGAATTTCATTGGATGCGGCGGCAAGCCACCGCATTTAATTAAAATTAAGTTGTTAAAATTTTAACATTGTTCCTATGTAATCGAGACAAGGGGAGCACGCAACTTGAATGGACTAATAAATAAGCAATTTTCCAGTGCCGGTCCGTGTTTGCACAAGTGCCTTTCACTCAAATGCATCTGTAATGGCTTCCCTCTGGTACAGTCATACTTTCTATGTTAAACTTAAAAAAGTATCTGTTTTAGATCAATTGCCCCCACCGTTTTCGGCCGATGTACAAATGCATCACGATATGGATTAGTTGGCATTAAATACTAAGGGATGCAACTCATCAAATCCAACAGATGTCGCTAGAACAAGCACCAATATCTCTGTTCAGTCTGCCAGGGTGTAGATAGGGTTATCGGAACCTTGGCTAGCGAAGATGAAATAACCCATAAACGTGCAAAGATTATTATATTCGCGGATTTAGGCTTTAAATTGTCGTTCATGCCGTCTTGAATAACACTTTCATCAGATTTAATGATAGACAAAAATATATTATTGTCTCGCATGTGAATAGAGATTGCTTTAGTCCTTCGTGTGACCGGTTTACCATAGCAAAATTCCATCAGAAAATCAGATCTTTGCGTCTGACGCGAGGCATTGTCGGGTATCTGACGCACAATTTTGATCCCGAGTGTCCAATTTTCCAATCCTACACTACATAAGGAAGGATTCTTTCCTGACATTTCTGAATGAAAAACGTGGGTCGAAGTAAGCATGCTTTGTGGTGAATACTTATGTAGTTTTCAAACAGCAAAAACATCAGTTAAACATTTTCTTACCTCAAAATATAGCGTCAAAGGTTATGCTTAAACTGAAAAATTAAATATACACTTTGAAATACCTTTTAAACACATTTTAGTTTTCAGTTAGCAGTGGTTGAATGGTTTAATGTAGTAGTCCTCGATTCAACTTTGAGACTAAAACAAATAATGTAGTAGTCCTCGATTCAACCTGGAGACTAAAACAAATAATATAATAGTCCTCGATTCAACTTTGAGACTAAAAACAAATAATAATGCAGTCCTCGATAAAACTTTGATCCAAAGTTGATATGCCTTCAGAATAATGTTGCAAATGTGAATTCGTAACAACTTACAGAGTTATAACAGCGGTTTCTCGACACTGAATTTGACTAAAGAAGACACGAGTACATCCTAGTCGATCCGTGCGAAACAGCCCGTCTGCAGGACGCTTAACAGCTACTCGTTGTAGTACATAAATGTATTGCAATCAATGTTTATCTTGATTATTGTGAAAGATTGTCCAAGTGATGACGAAAGTCTGGACGTGTTGCGACTGTTTGTGCACTATGCTCGCAGTAGGAGATCAAAGTAGTTCACTTATCAGTTTCAAGGATATAGTGATGAATGAAAATCAGAAAATGTGTCAGTCTTGCGATTCACATGTTGCTTATATTTATCTGTAATGTGTATATTATGTAAGGTTGCTATCTTGCAAGAAAAAGCATTTATGTGAAATATATTTTATTTAGATATAAAATTTTTTAAAAAGTCAGAAACAATTATATATATATATATATATATATATATATATATATATATATATATATATATATATATATATATATATATATATATATAATGATACTCATTGTATTAGGTATAATAGATTTTTGAAAAAACACAAAATAAATCAAAGGAAAGGGAACATTAATGTAGTTTTATTTGTTCTGAGAGAAAACAAACGATGAAGGTATTCGTAATTTCATCTTGATAATCATTTAGTTAATATTATTTCATGTATAATTAATTCCGTTGGGTCAGTATCATTTTTCGTTTATTCATCTCCTTTAAATTTATTGAGTATGTCTTCGATAATCTTAGCGGGGTTGTCAGAATTAAAATGTTGTTTACTTATAGTGGTAATGGCCAGAGAAACGTGGATTAAATTTAATATTTGTTATCTTCCAGTTTTGAAGAGGAATTCATAACATCTGAGAGTTCTGGAATAAAGCAAACAACAATTATGGTGAATGGCATTCTTTGATATCAATGCTAATTATGTCTGGAAAAGGAAATAAGATATGTGGATTCTTGAAACTATTTGCAACTAAACGACAATGTACAGATGTTAAAATACCCCTTTTCATTTTTAATCACATCACGTTACCAAATGTTATATATTTTTTATGAAATATATCGTTATTAGTATAGAGACAAATTAGAAAATCTCAAATTTGTTTCCCGAAGTATATTCTCCAAGTTAGCAAAATACTTCGAAAGCTGCTGTATTAAGAGAATTAGATGGCAAAAATGTGTTAAGTTTTGCAAATTCATGTCATTAAATGATAACAGTTTGGATGAATATCGTATTGCAAATACCTGTTATAAAATGTTATAAATTAGGACGAATCTCATAATCCAAATTCATGTCATTTAATGGTAACAGATAGGATGAAAATCGTAAGGTAAATGCCTGTTATAAAATGGTAACAGTCTGGATGTGGTAAATCAGTTCAGTTAACAAAGCCAGTCTTGCTCCATGTATTCTTAATGAATGTTGTTGTACATATACGTTGTATAGATACCATGATTTTCTACATATACGACTTATACATACAACAACTTTCATTCAGAATAAGCGAAGGCCACATGTCCATACATTCAAAACAACACAGCTAGATTAACGATTACATGGAGTACGGTGGTCTAGTGGATAGAGCATCCGCCAAGGATGCGGTAGGTTGTTGGTTCGAACCACGGTCGAGTCATAACAAAGACATTTTAAAATGGTACTAACAGCTGCCTCGCTAGGCGCTCAGCATTAAGCGATTAGTGTTAGGACTGGTCGGCCTGGTGTCAGGATAATTTAACTGGGTGGGACATCATGCTATATGTCTGCGGCATGATCCCTCAGTGCTATACATTACTTTAACCTGCCACACCGCAGATATCGTAGCGATATGACTGTAAAATTATTAAATCTACGTTAAAAGAGATCTTAACCACAAACCACATGGAGCAAGGCTGGCTTTGTTAACTGAATTGATTTATCACAAACCAGTCATAATAGTTTTATTGGCAATATTATTAATGAGAGACTATATGACACCATCTAGTCAGTTTTATATACTTAATCAGCCTAAAATATTTTTTTATTATTTCAAACTAACTATTTCTTTTATAAAATTGTTATTCTATTCATGTTTAAACTTTTAAATATTTCCCATAAAATCGAAAACCAAAGAGCCAAGTAAAAAATCGGTTGTTTAGTCTTTACATTGTCAATCACAATTAGATTCTCATTCAAAATCTTTCGTGAATAATTTGATTTTGCAAATAATTTTGTTATGCTGTCTTGTTCTCATCAGCGTCTTTGCAGATACATTGTGCTACTAGCATTTTCTATTGTTCTTCCACATACTGCATTACTCGTAAGATTGGAAAGAATGGCCTCATGGTAAATTTTCCATTGTTTATCTTTATACTGCCCTAATGGTAAGATTGAAAAGAAAGGCCTCATAGTAAATTTTCCATTGTTTATCAACACGCTGCCTTAATCGTAAGACTGAAAAGAATGGCCAGATGGTACATTTTCCGTTGTTTACCTGTAAGCCTTAATTCTAAGACTGACAAGAATGGCAACGTGCTAAATTTTCCATTGTTGATATACTGCTTTACTCGTAAGAATGAAGTGAATGGCCACGTGATAAATTTTCTATTGTTTATCTATATACTGCCTTAATCGTAAGACCGAAAAGAATGGTCTCATGGTTAATTTTCTATTGTTTATCTATATGCTGCCTAATTGTAAGACTGAAAAGAATGGCCTGATGGTAAATTGTATTATACAGTATATTGTTTATCTATCTCCTGTCTTATTTCTAAGACTGAAAAGAAAGGTCACATTGTAAATTTTCCCTTGTTTGTCTATATAATGCCTTAACGGTAAGATTGAATCAAATAACGACGTGGTAAATTGTCCATTGCTTGTCTTGATAATGCCTTAAACGTAAGAGTAAAATAAATGGCCACGCGGTAAATTTTCCATTGTTTCTCCATACAATGCCTTAAACGTAAGACTGAAATGAATGGCCACGTGATACATTTTCCACTGTTTTTCTATTAACTGCCTTAAACGTAAGACGGAAATGAATGGCCACGCGGTAACTATTCCATAATTTGTCTATATACTGCATTAATCGTAAGACTGAAAATAATGTCCAGACGGTAATTTTATATTCTTTATCTTTATGTCGCCTTAATTCTAAGACTGACAAGAGTGGCCACGTGGTAAATTTTCCATTGTTTATCTATATACTGCTTTAATCGTAAGACTGAAATGAATGGTTATATTGTAACTTTTCCATTGTTTGTCTAGATACTAGCTTAAACGTAAGAGTGAAATAAATGGCAAAGTGGTAAATTTTCCATTGTTTGTCTATATAATGCCTTAAACTTAAGACTGAAATGAATGGCCACGTGGTAAATATTCCATTGTTTGTCTGCATACTGCCTTAATCGTAAGACTGGAAAGAATGACCTCATGGTAAATTTTCCATTGTTTATCTATTTAATGCCTTAAATGTAAGACTGAAACGAATGGCCACGTGGTAAATTTTCCATTATTTATCTATATACTGCCTTAAACGTAAGACAGAAAATAATGGCCACGTGGTAATTTTTCCATTGTTTCTGTATATATTGCCTTAAACGTAAGATTGCAATGAATGGCCACAAGGTAAATTTTCCAGTGTTTGTCTATATACTACCTTAATCTTAAAACTAAAAAGAATGGCCTCATGATAAATTTAACATTCTTTATCTATGTACTGCCTTAAACGTAAGATTGAAATGAATGGCCACGTGTTAAAATTTCAATTGTTTGGCTATATACTGCCTTAAACGTAAGATTGAAATGAATGGCTTCATGATAAATTTTCCATTGTTTATCTATATAATGTCTTAAATGTAAGACTGAAAAGAATGGCCTCATGCTAAATTTGCCACTGTCTTTCTGTACACTACCTTGATTGTAAGACTGAAAAAATGGCAACGTGGCAAATTTTCCATTGTTTTTCTATATGCACTATTTTACATAAGATTGAATATAATAGCCACATTTAATCAACTTTCAATTTGATGCTATGTTTTATGAACCGTTTTAATCAGGATATTTCGTTAAAGTTTTACATGCGGCGTAATTTTATTACTTTTCATAATTTATTTTATACATAATTTAAATATGATCTACTTTTTCTTTATCATCAAATTCGAATTTTGTTGATTTTTCACTATTAAGTAATCAATTTCTAAAACTCCAAAACATTTATATACCACCTATTTTTAGTGTTTTCTCAAGTAAACGCGTATCAATATTTGTCCACAGTTTTAATTTTTAACTGATATATTTTAATCTGCATTTTCATGAGAAAGATTTTAATGAAATGTAATTGGCAGTTTCTAAATAGTTGGAACCTGCCAGCTAAAATAAAATACATTTGTTACTAAATAACGTCACGCAATTTGCAACGATTTTACATTTAATGTTTCCAAATTTATTTATATGTGACAGATCGTTGATGGCTTATGTTTAATGTAATCTTCCTTTGTCATATTTACTGTGTATTAAAATTGCCTAACTAGTCCATTTGTTTCATATGTTGTTTCGCCCAAGATTTTAATAAAATGTTATAATTCGAATTTGGATGAATTGACCGCGTTTTCTACAACTTGATTGGATGTAAACGATAACGTGTTACTGATCTGGAAATTTTTACACACGATAAATGTTGCGGACTACTTTGGTTCCTTGTCTCCAGCTCATTTTATGTGAAGTTGTATGTATATCAACACCTTACATGACAATAATAACAAAACCCGCACCTACACACCCCTGTAAGTTCCCATCAAAATTTACAACCTTCAGATTCAAATCGCCCATTAGAAGTTAAAACAATGCAATTGCACAGGCCTTCCTGCATTCCAATACTCTCTCTTTTGCAAAAGAAGGCATATGGCAGGCTTTAGAAGCCAATATTCAGAATTTGTTGCATTTCGCTTCGATAACATGTTCCAGGAGCTATCAAATGTCAGTTTCATTTGACGAGAAGAGGATCTCACTAAAATATACACGAGTTGGCCTTTGAAAGATCGAAAAGCGGACAAAGCAAGAACAACAAAATAAAAAACAACACCTAGTTTAAATAGCATCAGCCATTTCTTGAAATTTAAAAAAAAAATATCATAACAAGCTCCTTATATAACTGTCATGACCCACTCTAATGCTCTACCATATATTACTACATGAAAATGGACTACACCTGACTACTGAAAGAAAACTTCGAGCTACCTAAAAGTGAAATCTGCTAGTATGATGACAGAAGGAAAGGAAATTGGAATTATAAGGATTTGATGATCATGGTTGGGTATTTATCGATGTGTCAATTCATGTTGAAGGGTTCTATATCACTCATGGGTGATTCGGCCAATCATATACTTATTTAAAGTTTAAAGGGACACAGGAGCTTCTCAAACTCTTTTATTATCAGCTACTTTGCCTTTTTCTGAGAACAATGATTTTTTTACCCATTGAGTGCACTCATTTAATACTAGGCAATGATCTAGGTGAAAATAAGATTGTGATTAACACACTTGCAACTGACAAGCAATGTTTGGATCACAAGGCTGATCGTATTGAAAAAGAAATTCCTGATTAATACCCAGGTTGTGCAGTTATTAGAGCTGTATCAAAGAAAGATCTTGAGAATGATGTTGATCAAGAAGTATTCCTTTAGCTGACACATGTATTGGTCGGATTTTTGATGAGGTCATTTTCACTTTTTGTTTGGATCAATTAAAGAATAGTGATCACAGTGATCCTCTTTCAACTACTCATTCTCTTTATTCTTATCAGAGTGACAAACGACAATCACTTGTCATCAAACAGGAAAAGAATCATGCGATCTCATGTTTGCTTCAAAAGGCCATTAGTGAAACACAAGCCATAGAAGAACCTGTTTGTTATTTCGTTGAAAATTGGATTCTCATATGAAAATGTAGACACCTGAGGTATCCGCGGGTGACGAGTGGTCATTGAACTATCAAATTGTAATTCCAAAACCGTAAAAACAGGAAATTGTTAGTCTAGCCCATACACTCCTGTGGCTGATCTTTTAGGGATTAATAAGTCTGATCACAAGATTTTGAATAACTTCTATCAGCCAAAAATTAAAAGTGATGTTTGTAAATACTGCAGATCTTATCACACATGTCAAATGGAAGGAAACCCCAATTAGAAGATACATCAGGCTCATCTGCAAACTATTCCTGCATTTGACCAACCATTTAGCAGAATACTGGTAGATTGTATCGGTCCCTTACCTAAGACTAAGTCAGGTAACCAATATTTGTTGACCATAATATGTGAGTCAACAAGATTCCCACAGGCAAATCCTATGAGTAATTTTGAAACGAAATCGTTAGTCAAAGCTTTGATAAAGTGTTTTACTCAATTTGGCCTTCCTACATCTGTCCAATATGATCAAGGGCCAAATTTTATGTCTGGAATATTCCAGCAAGTTATGTACGAAATAGGCATCCAACAATTCAAGTCTTCTGCCTATCACCCTGAGAATAGAGGAGATTTAAAACGATTTCATCAAACTTTGAAAAATATGATTCGGTCATATTGTTTTGATACAGGTAATTGGGAAGACGGTGTTCATTTACTATTGTTTTCTGTTAGGGGATCAGTTTAACAAAATATTAAGGATTCAGTCCCATTGAACTAGTTTTTGTGCGTGGACCGTTAAATTTGTTAAAAGAGAAACTTCTTTCTAATGAAGATGCCGAGATTAATCTCTTCTCGATTATGTTTCCAATTAAAGTATAAGTTGTCAAAGGATTCTGAGGTCGCATAAACTACACTGCACTGTACTCAGTCAAATATGAACTTAAGGTATGATACAAATATAAAGGAAAGGAGTTTTAAGCCTGGTGATAGAGTTCTGGCTCTCTTACCCGTACCACAAAATTCTCTTCATGATAAATATTATGGTCCTTACACAGTTGAAAAAAAGTACATGACTTAAATTAAATCATAAATACTCCTGGGAGGCCCAAAACAAAAACAAATTTACCATATAAATATGTCAAAGGAGTATGTTGATAGCGATAGCCAGGTTAAGCATGCAATTCATTTAGTTGTACCTGTCCAACACACTAAGGATAAAAGCGATAGAATGCAATCGGAATCAGTTTACTTTGGAGTAACAAATCTTCGGAATTCAGGAAGTTTTAATAATCTGACCAGAAACTTTCACATCTGCAGCAACAAGAAAAGAATGAACTAAAGCAGTGATTACTTGAATATGAGCACTTATTTCCAGAAGTTCATACAAGAACAAATCAAATCTACCATGACATTGAAATTGTAAAATTCACACCTGTGAAAGAAAACCCGTACATGATGAATCCATTCAAGCAGGAATGTTTGAAAAACGAAATTCAGTATTTGCTAGAGAATGATTTGATAGAAACGAGTAAAAGTGACTGGAGTTCCCGATGTATAATTGTTCCTAAAACAGATAATACTTTCCGCTGCACATTGATTATAGAAAGGTGAAATGTTGGACTAAAATAGATTCATTTCCATTACGAGGAATCGATGACTGCATCGATAAAATTGGATATGCAAAGTATGTCAACAAATTTGACCTTCTGAAAGGATTTTGACAAATTACATTGACGGAAAGGGCAAAGGAAATTTCGGCATGCGTGACTCCAGATGGACTTTATCAATATAAAGTAATGCCTTTTGTGATGAAAGGTTCCCCTAGTACTTTTCAACGTTTAATGAAGATTGATTAC
Source organism: Sinohyriopsis cumingii (assembly GCA_028554795.2). Taxonomy (NCBI): domain Eukaryota; kingdom Metazoa; phylum Mollusca; class Bivalvia; order Unionida; family Unionidae; genus Sinohyriopsis; species Sinohyriopsis cumingii. Next base: position 127,608,435 of record CM068838.1, read on the forward strand.
ATCTGGTCTAGATAATTGTGATGTTTACAGTGATGTTTTCATCATCTACAACGACAACTGTACAGATCATTTAGCGACAATTCGGAAATTCTTTGCCAGATTTAATGTTTCAAATTTGACAATTTATTTATCGAAAAGTGAGTTTTGTTTTGCTTGTGATACGTTTCTATGACATGTCGTGGGAATAGGACAAGTTAAACCTATAGATACTAAGTGGAAGACTATCTCTGAATTCCCTGTGCCTATCAGTAAACGGCAGCTGATGTGTTTTTTGAGTATGGCTGGATACTCTCGGAAATTTTTGTTCCACTTTTCCATCATTGCTGAGTTCCTGACAAATTTACTGAGCTAAGAATCCCCAAGTTTCATTGGTCTTAAAAATGTCAGGAGGCTTTTGATAAGTTAAAGACCATACTTAAGAGTGCACCAGTTCTTTCAGCTCCAAATTTCAATCATTTAAATTGCCTGATCATGCAAGTGATGTTGGGGTTGGAACAGTATTGATTAAAGAAGTCAAAAATAGCGTAGATCATCCAGTGTGCTATTGTGTAAAGAAATTAAATAAGCAGCAGAGAAATTATTCCACAATCGAGAAGGAGTGTTTGGCTTTGGTATTAGCATTACAACACTTTGAAATATACATTAGTTCAGCTCTTTCTCCGATTATTTTGATCATTAAACAATAATTCTATTTAAAGTTAGATCTACTATGTAACTGTTGAAATGTTTGTCCACTTGGTATTTGCAACACTATAAAGATAGAAATATTGTAATTAATAATATACCAGAGCAGCTGGGAGGGCGGAAAGACCAATATGGGGAACTGTCCAATCTTGAAAATAAACCATACAAAAAAGTGGTGAAAAAAATCAATTTCTATGTGCCTATTTCTGAAAATGGATCTTACTTCGAAATCAAAAAATGACGCCAAAACCACTGCGTTTAACGTTGTCGATCGCTTACTATCTGGACAATTATTTTAGGTCTCGTCTATCCTGCTGCTGTTTCTTTAACCAAAACTTTTATCAAGACCTACACGATATCGTAATCGAGGATCATGTAAATGTATTGTTATAAATCCGTGTGGGGTACATTGTATTTATGACAAATATTTCAAATCTAATCATATCCATTTACACTGAACACCAAGTCTGACGAATGTTTCGCAGAGTATGTGTATCAATTCCATTAAACACAACTAAAATATTTCAGTTATCTCTGATCCCTTTAGGTATTTGTGTATATCGCTGAATAACATAAATCACATCCGTCCTTTTGTGCCTGCAACGAGAAAATATCAGAGTTGGATTTGGTTGTTTTTCCAGTATTATATTATCATATAATACGAGATTATTAATAAATTCATCGAGGTCACACTCAGATGGGGCCTAGTCAATATCGGTTATAAAATCAATAATGTCATCACATTTCTCATCGAATAATTTTGCATTTTCATTAAAATCTTTAAGCACATAGTAGCATCTCCGATCATCAACAGATTGTGCCACTCAATATAATTGATCCCATATAAGCCATCTCATTATCCGATTATGCAACAATTGCGTCATCCCATATCGAGATGGACCTATGATAATTGCTCTGATAAAATTTGGTAGCGCTGGATGATATTTGGCAGACACTTCATTTCGTGTCGCTGAAAGATCAATGATATCCATGTTGTACAAATATAATAAATAATATGAATTTATATTGTGTTCCTTGAAGAACAACCACATTCACAAGTGGATTAACAACAATAATAACAACAAATAAAAGGCGTGCACTTACAGACAAGTGTGTAAAATTTGGTACAAAATAATAAAATTTATCTCTCTGACAGGGTTCAAAGTGTCTGGTGGTGATATTGCTGCTTCACTGGGAAAATTACCAGGATCTCTATGGGCTAAGTATCCAGAAGAAAAACATATTCCTGAATATAATTATTGTGGTCCTGGAACCCGACTAGATATATGACTTGGCGAGCGAGATGAACCAAACCTGGAGAATATTTAATATGTGCTGTTGATCAACCATGTCAAGTTCATGATGTAGCGTATTAAGATCAAAATCTACAACAACGATATATTGCAGATATCAAGTTTATTCATTCGTTAAATTCCATAAAAAATAAATCTCTTGGAGAAAAACTTGCTAGCTTCCTAATACGATCTGCGATTAAAGTTAAGCTAGTGCTAGGTCCCGGTAATTAATCAATAGAATATTATAATGGAATCGATTTATTATATTATAATAGGATTTTGTGAAGGTGAGATGCTGATGCAGCAAATGTCACATGTTTTGTTGCTGCAAATTGGTTAGCAAGAGATGCAATATGGCAACTTTAGCTACCACCACCTAACTAGATTCAGTACACACATTTTGATGTTAGCACTCTCAGTGAGATTCATCAAGCAGGTATTTTATTTTTACCACAAGATACCATCAAAATTAGTGTACGTCAATTACGCACACACAAATACGCGTTAACTTTCGTTGATGTTGCAAGTAGATATAAAGAAGCAGAACCACTATCAACTAAAACAACATCTGAAGTTGCACCTGCTTTTGAACGAATATATCAACGAGGATCTGGACCACAAGGTGGTCTACAATGGCCACAGTTGTTACAGGTTGATCCTGGCAAGGAATTTATGGTGCATTATCATCTCTGAACACTTGCTGAGCGATTGTTTGGACATCAGTATGCGAAGAAAATATTTTAGAAAGACATGATATCTCGTGAATGAGTTGTAAGACTACCAAGTTTGATAGCTGCGTTAAATAATGAAATTACTCGTGCAATTTCTATGAAACCCATTAATGCGATCACAATATGCTAATAAAACGAAAAGACTTTTCAAAACCAGTACTAGGTAATGTAAATTTAAGATATTTATATGAACCTGGTGAACTTGAAAAAGGTAGAAAAAGGGTAACTGATACAATATGGCGTGTGACGACACATACCATTTCCAGTTTTGTTATATCTACGGGTAGATCTGCAATCTACAGACTAGATTCAACTGCTCCTCAGCATGGATTTGTACGTGAACAATTACAAGTAATTCCTGAGGATAGATAATTACCACCGCGTTCACTTTTGTGATCTGGCGCCTCGACTTCGATTACTTTCAAAAGAGGTCAGCACCACATTTTCGCGTGTGTAACCAAGACTTCTATTAATTCTATCTACCGTAAACTGTCTTGGATTATTATTTGGATATTGCCTCAACATTAAGATGTTACACCTTGCATAATGATTATTCTGTTGTTGTTTCAGCGTCATGATAAATTCAGCATCGAGATCAAATTCGCGGGTTTTTTTTGTCACACTGTTTATAACGTTTTCTTACTAAATCATCGGGAACAACTTCGCTGTTGTCGTCAGCAGTTTGATTATTATTTTCTGTTACGATAAAACTTCGCACCTGAGATATTCTTCTGACTCGAGACACTGCGAGATAAACTAAGTTTTACCATTCGATACGATCATCAACACTCCAAATAGTAATATCTGAAATAGTTAATACTTGTGACGAATGAATCGGAATAGCGTATGAAGTTTTGTCCATCGTTAACACGCTCTGAACAACTCTAACGGGAACTATAGTAATGTCATTTAACACAAGATTTTGTCTTCCTCCGCCTGGAATCTCAACATCGTTGTTTTGCCGTACAGTATCTGCTGGTCGATAGCACAATGGTACAGGCAGATATGACACTTTTTCTTTATGTATCAGAAATAGTTGTTGTTGAAATGTATCACGAACTATTATCTACTCGCAACTATTAAATCATCTGGTCCCCACACTTGCAGATAATCAATCATAGGACTTCCTGAAATTACCACAAGTATTACCTCACACTTAATCTTATCTGGTTGTAGTCTGATTAATTTTTTAAGCTTTTCTTAATTTTGGATCAAGCGCTCTATGATCATTAGTTATCTCCTCATACTAATCTAGCCATTCATGTGGAGACAATCCAACCAAATGTGGTGGATGACCATGATCGCCACACATTATCATAGCAGTATATTTCGTCAACAACCAATCAATAATTTTTTTAATGTCTCCAGCGACACTCTACATATTTCATCCTAGATAATAATCTTTGGAATATATTTCTCACCCATTCGTTCAGAAGTCCATGTATCTTCATTCCATCGAAACAACCTATGATAAGTATGCGATTTAACTCCTCGTTTGTTCATTTTCCTGGATAGTCTATGTGTAAGGGTTAATACAATCATATCTTGTTTACGAAATAATTCAGTCGCACGTGTTATCTTTCCTGATCCTCACGGTCAGTTTAAATAAACCTCTTTTATGTATCGTTACGGTATCATTTATCGATGGTGCTGATGATACTGACATCTGATTATTTTCGCGATAAGTACTTTTACACTCGACATCGGCTGTTTTATCAAAGCTGTGTAACTATTCTCGTTTTATTCTCCATCCACCCCATGATGATTTAGTGTCAATATTCAGTTGTTTCAACTGGTTTGTGTTTCTTGGCTATATAAAGTCCACCTGTAGCTCGTCTTACAGCGAGTTTAGGAAATATTCTCCATCGATACTAGATTTATCGAAACTTACGCTAGCATTGAAAATATTAAATGAGTAAATTGTGGTGATTCGTCATCAATATAACTCACAACTGTACCTAATTCAGTTTCGACATGTAAACTGTTTTTCGGTTAATATAGGTATTATTTATATAAAATCTAGTTCTTCATCGTCGATAACTAATCGATAACTACGTCGTTTATCACTGCGTGATCCTCCTTGTGTGAACGTATCTATTTTTTTTTCTACGGAGATCCTTAGCAAGTTCATCTTCGTAATCGATTTTATCTTCATCCTCAGAATCCAAAAATCGTTATTTCTCTTCCAGTAGCCAAATTTGTGTCTGTGATTTATATGATATTATTGCTTTACTCACCCTTAGTGATATCAGTATTTTTACATCAAGCATACATCATAATAATACTACTGGATCCCACATAATTTTTTAAACGTGTTTGCCAAACTACGTACTTTCACGCAAGATCATTCATTTTTCTATGAAAAAAAAAAACATCTGCTCGATATATGTCGCCATTTCTTACAAACTGAACAAACTTATTTTCTTCAATACAGATGCTTCCATCAAGTTTATTAATTCGTCATGATGTTCTTCAGAACTCTGAAATAACCACGCCGATACAGGATCATTCTTACTAATCTGGTTAATACAATCAAATATATTTCCTTGGTAAAATCTAACGGTTCTATCTGGTAGAAATATTGTCACCTCCGATGTCCACACATGCGCATTATGATCAAAATATTTATCGGAGCTTCTTTCGATTTATATTTTGATTCGTACAAAATTTCATCAGTTATTGTTCTTACTGTTAATGGGAATTTTAATTTCTTTCTCAGTTCAGCAACACCTTTTGATAGATTCGCCAGTATCTTTAACTGTCGATGCCCACTCATTTATTTTTTTAGGGCTTAAATCCGTTAAACCACTTCCACGTATCGCGTTTGTGAAGTGTTCCATTACTCGTTCGGCTACACAATTTAGTTTAAAAAATGTCATTGGTTTGAGATCCCTAACGGTAGGTTTATCATTTATGGGATATATCGTATAAACAACTGCAGTTTCAGGATTCGCTCGTTTAAATTACAGTTTACTAATACTTGTCAATATTCCTGGTTTGGAATTTTTATTTTACGTAACAATATTTCCAGTCTGAAGACGGACAGGGTCACGTTTGTCACTGATAATCAAAGTAACGTAACGTCTTCCGCGGTATCTACCGCTTCAGTAAATTTTATTCTAAAAAAAATATAATCGATCGTCGAGAAAATTAATAATATTTTCTGCTCGATCATTATTGATTCTAGCATCAACAACAATCTTTCCGTTATTAACAAATTAAATGTTGTCTATACATGAGTTGCACCATCTCTTTGAAATTCTTGTTTTGCTTTACGAATATTTTCAATAAAATGTTTATTTACTGATGACTTACCTAACGATCTTAATACCGACAATTGTGATTTACGATGAAGATAAAATCTGTAAACAACACCGTTAAGGACAAATGAAAGGGATTTATCCATATAATACTTAAGCAAGTGTATATCAAATTAATACTTTTCTGTGTTATTATAATGACCTGACATAAAAAAATGTAGTTGGTTGTTAATTGGTGTGGCGGATTTTGTGTAATCGTAACTGTGTAAATGAAAATTGTGCATCTCACGCACAGTACGTGAAACGTGGAAGCAAAGGACCAATCTCATGTTTAAATTGTAAATGTGGATTGCGAGAATAAACACAATTATGTGAGCAATGTGGGGATACAATTGTCGAGAACTAATAGGGTATTATAAAATAAAACACAGAACTGATATAAGTATCAAGGATTTTATAGACAAATTTCCAGACATACATATAGGAATGGAAAATGATGAAATTTAGTCAAAATTCATAAAATTCTTAGATTTTTTCTGACAAAATCAACATCATTAATACAATTATTCTGCAGTAATAAAATTATGATTCACTAAATATTGTTGTAAATAAGAAGCAGAAAAATATTAGATTTTTCTGCAAATATATCTGAATACTCCATTATCGTAGCAATGAAAGAAATGAATTTACAAAACACCCAATTATTAATGAATATGAAGCATCTCGCGATGGAATCATTAGAAATTGTAGATTTAAACGACAAAAGAGTGCTGTCATTATTCTTATCTTATACTCAGGATTAAAAATAGGACTTACCTTTCTCATAGATTTATTTATGACTGCTTTAATGGACTGAATGGAAAGGATCTTGTAATTGATCATATTAATCCAAACTCTAATCAGAGAGCTGTCACCAAGAGTCAAAATTGCAAAAATGGCAAAACTGGTCAATTAAAAACAAATTAATAGACCAGGTAACGCAGTCGTTGGAATTGGTGCAATTGAATTTCAATCAATATGCGCAGCTGATAAATACTTTGATATTAAACCATGACTGGTAAAATGCGTTGCCGTCGGTAGATTTTATCTATCATTTTCGAAAACATGCAATACGTGCATTTTATTATGCTTAATTTTGCCATCGTATTCAAACAATTAGACATTTGAATATGATATATGAATCAAGAAAATATTAAATCTGTCATAAATGAAGTTATCAAGTTGAGATCTGGAAAATTGTTAAAACCAACACCCAAACAATAGAATTGAGAAAAGCCCATATGAGATACTTAGTCCTGAAATATTAAAGATGAATTTAATTCAGTAGAGAGTCAAGAGTGCGCGGTAAAGAAACATTAGTATATGAATGTCGTATTATTAAATTACGCGAAGAAGTAATGAAAAATTCTTTACTTTATATATCACCAGAGAAAGTTGTTCATCTTGCTCGTGCTCGTGCTATTAGGAATTTTAAAAATATATTATCTAACGAATACAAAGAAGGTAATGTTATTATTAATCGTACAGCTTTGTTAGATAATCTTCTTTCGGAAGATGAATATATTTCCTTTTCACAAAACCAAGAGATTCCTCAATGGACGGTCCATTTACAAGTTCATATTTAGATAATTCTGTTTCGAGCTTTTTATTTTCATTTCTTGTGGCATTAATGTCCTCGTTAAGCTTTCGATATTGAGCATAACTATTGGATAATTCTGTATCGAATTTTTATTTTTATTTTTTGTGGCATTAATATCCTCGTTAAGCTTTTGAATTTCACAGTAAGATTTTTACTTGTGGCACATAATTTATCATATAAATCTGTTTTATTCTTAATTTGATTTTTTTAAAGTATGAACGGGTTTATCTAACTTTTGATGGTTAGCATTAATATTGGATAATTCTGTTTCTGGGTTTTTTTACCTGCAGCACATAAGTCATCAAATAAATCTATTTTTTTTTTATTTTTTATCTCACTGTTTGCAGCATTGATATCCTCGTTAAGCTTTTGAATTTTCACAGTTAGATCGTTGCCTTTAGTTGTTTCAGCTCTACCAGCGAGAAACCTTTTATTTTTATGTGATCTTTCCCAAATCTTATATAGATGATTTAAACCAATATGATACATTTTAGCAATTTTTGGTGGTGATTCACTTTCATGCAAACATTTTTTTTTCATCATCCAGGGACATGTATATAGGAACTTGTGGCATATATTTAGCGGTAAAATTAAAATGGAAAAAATAAATATGGAAAAGTAAAAGTGGAAAAATAAAAATAGAAAAGTAAAAGTGGAAGGTAAAAATGGGACAAATGAAGATAAAACGGATTATTTACCTAATTGAGGCTTCAATAAAAAATAAATATGGAAGATAATTTTCCATATTTACCTTCCACTTTTACTTTTCTATTTTTATTTTTCCATTTTTAAGCGTCCATCTTTACTTTAAACATAAAATGGCACGAATATTAAAAATGAAATTGTCAAGGAACAAAATATGAATTAATATATATACATATACTGTTAAAATGTCTTGATAGAGCAGCAATTTATTCATTCTGAAGCTTCTATCGTTGGTGGCAGAATTATGCAGTTACTATAAATATTATAGTAGTCTATCAAAATGCCAGTCATAAAATATGTATGATAGAACAGTTATTTATTCCTTCTGAGGCTTCTATCATCAGTGGCAGAAGTATAGAATTATCTATAATATTTATAATGTTGATAATTCTGCCAGTCATGACATATGTATACAAAATTTACGAAAAATAAAAATGTCAAGATCTCACATATAAATTTATACTTAATACTGCACATCGTAAATCAGGTAAGTGTCCGGTCTGGTCAGTAGGTTTGACATGTATTTTTGATAATAGCAGATTATGACACCGCAAATAGACTAGATTGATAGCTTCGTGTACAATTGAAAATCCAGGAGGCGCTTGAGGCGTGAGTGTATATAAAATATATCCTTGCTTGGTCTGACTAGATTTTTCAAGATCTACTTGAAAACTGCTGTGAATTACATCACCATGAAGATTGATTGCGATCGTTGATGTTATATTAACAATACATGGCGAGATATACCCGCCTCCACCATATGGCTCATTCTCGTGTTTGAGAATAGCTGCTGATGGGGCTATTTTTCTCCATGACGCGATGATTTTAGGAAAAGATTCATCAATATCATTAACAGTTTTCTTTAGTTCTTCACTGCTAAATCCGGGTAATATAAACTTTGGTAGATCTCCCTCGGCTGTTTTATAATGATTGATAAACAATTGTGTAAGGGTTGTTTGATCATTTACACGATAAGGTCCGACGATTGCCGTTCCAATAATAACTAAATTGACATACTCAAGGTCTGGTGCAACCTGATTTAGATGTTGTATCATTTCCATGATTTCCTTTTTTAGATCGTCGCTGGGATACTCATCAAAGTAACTCTGGAATAACCATTGTAGAGTCGTGTATACATTTTCATGTTCAGTTTTAATTTTATCAGAATATGGTCTAAAACCATCTTCATAAACACGGAATAAGGGTTTCGTGATCAATATCAAATAATGATGCTAATGGTACAGGAAGTTTTTTACCATCATATATAATGTAATTAGGGATATATTTCTCTCCCTTATTCTCTTTAAATTGACGCCATAAATAATCCTTTCGATATTGTGGAAGTTTAATAATTATTTTTCTATCCGTGATAAAGTCACTCCGTTGAGGTACTGGCAGCGCCTGATATTTTGGCGGAATTTTTAGCCATCCTAATACGGATCTAATTGACGACTGATATATATCTATAGCATAGACTAGCGAGTTTATTTATATCGCCGATCATAATGTTGGTTCGTGAACAGTGATATCTGTTTTCGATTCTTTCCTATAATAGATTTAATTCTGCCCTGGAATTCATCGTTGATTTGTTCGATTTGATAACTGTCTGTGGGAATACTAACACCATGCCAATCGGGAGTCCCCTCTGGTGTACTTTTATAAGCAAATACCAGTGAATTATTTGCTTGCAACCCACCAAATGATCTTCCTCTAATATTTCACCAACTACGATATACTCGTAATTGTGTTAGTGCTATTGCATTCGCGCGAATTGCAGTTGGAAAACGAACGCTAAATTCAGGATTAGTTGAGCTTGTTGATATCGTCTTGGTTTTCATCAGAGTTGTATTAGCGACGATCTGTTGCAGTAATTCATTTGATGTTGACATTCTGATTATTATAATTGTTATAATAATAATAATAATAATAATAATAATTATTATTATTATTATTATTATTATTATTATTATTATTTTCTAAATACCGATTTTTTAAATCGGACATAGATTCTGACACGGTCATTTGTATTTTACCTTCGCGGCAAATTTTAATCACTTCTGTGAACTCAGTATCAGATGTTATTCCATCGCTAAGACATGGTGATATCACCGAATATAATTTGGCATATTCTAGCGTCGTTGCACACAGATCTACTGTGTGCTCATTCAATTTTGTATTTGTACATGTAGATTTTTTTGTTGATGCAATGATCTTAAGACTACCAGCAATTGTTGCTGCAGCTGAAACATAAATTGTTATAATTACCGGTGATGTCATTGTTATTGTTGATGGCAATACGCCGGTTTCAGCGATAACAGTGGACGCCGAATACACAATTATATCAACAACTACACTTCTACGATATTTGTTTTTACTTTTAATGTATATTCGTCAATGACATTTTTAGTTTGGTTTGGCACTCACATACCTGACTGTATCTGTAATGTTGAACGCTGATGGGGGAGTTCATTATAATTTAAGTACGAGGTAGTTTAGCTACTAATTCAAGACACCAATAGTACAACACGGCGTTGCCTTTCTCTTCAGGTTCCACCACGAATGTTTCCTTGTAGTTTTGATTCAATATAACTAACACACATACAGTAAACACAATAATTAGATAACGCCTTGATATTGTGGTGGATATCGTAAATGTTGTAACGTCGAATACTGAGAACCTGTATATACCGGTAATCTTAGCGCGACGTTTAATGGATTTATTGAGTGGTGACCATAATGTTGATCCAGATGCTACGTATATACTAAACTGTCGGTAATTTTTTTATGTATTGAGCTTAATGCCAATGACTGATGGACTCCCAAAAATATTCATTAAAGGTTCTATTTTTGTTTCTTTGAAATGTTAAAACGTTTGTACATGATTAGAATATTCAGATCTAAAAGTAATCATTCCATCACTGATTGTCATTAACGAATTCATCATCGGTATGATGCTATCATCGACGTATTTCTTCATTGCAGCGTCATCCTGTAATTCTGGTTCTCCAAGACCAGTAATTGTTGTATTTGTCTTATTGAGAGAACTATTCATTGTTTCACGTGCGCCTATTAAACGTTCACTGGTCTCAGTTCTGATCGTGTTGTTGTTGATGTCTATATATATTTCTGTTGCTACATTATCGTTTCATTCTGGTTCTCTCACATTAATAATTGTATTTTTACGCATATTAAGATCGCCATACATAATATCTCCAATTCTTCTGATGCGTCCACTAATTTTTCCCATGAGTATTAAGACTGAATCCTCCCATGTTTTAATTTTACCGTTTCTAGTAAACATCTTCGATCGGATCTGGAACCCGCAGAATAATATATGCCAACGGGATATTGCTCGTCTTTCATTGTCCTTGTTTATCCTGAAAAACAATGACTTCATTTTCGACAACATTTGCGAGACTCAAAAGATTAACGAGTTCATCCTTTACCTCATCCAGGGTTGCATATTTAGATAAGTCGCCTTGCTGAGTTTTACTAAGTGTAAAATTCAAAGAAGATCTTCCGTAAATATCTACCATTATACTTTAAGATCTGTTTAAAACAGAACTCGTGTAAATATGTACAACCTTATGAGATGCATCGGAAGATTTTGACACAGCGTCGAGTACAGCAATTACTTCGCGGCCACATATTGGCGGATCGCTTATTGTCTGTGTTGGTAATGTTGAATACCAGACCGGAGTACTTTGCACAGCGATTTTATCGCTGCCGACATATTTTAAAAATTCGTTTGGTGGTGCCAACCCAAACGAATCAAAATAAACAAATCCACGTGGATCAATCGTGTATGCAACCCAATGGGTACCCGGACCAGAACTCATATCGAGATTAATGATATCGGTCTCAACACGGTTTGGTTGTTCTGATAATTGGTCACGCATAAAAACACCTCTAACATTTTTGATATTTTATCGTTTAGCAGCATCAGTTAAATCAAAATTGCACATAGGGACAAAAAGCTTTGCGTCTAACGAAGTGTCCCAGGAAGTCCGCTTCCATACCACTGGGGATTTCCCGATAGTCTTCAGCCCTTCCCGAAAGTCTTTACTCCGTGACCTGTTGCTTTTTTAATGACATTGCAGCAGCATTTCCACCAGCACCAAGTGCAGCAGCTTTTGCAACAGCTGAGGCTGCAGCGGCTATTAACGCTAGTATAGGTGCAAGCAGTGGAAATATACCACCCGTCTTGCCTGCGTCTTTAATGGCACCCGCAGAAAGATTAAATCTAACGCCGGTTTTTGATTGTTTGGGTTTATTGAAGTGCCTGAGTTGACGTTCAGTCAGTGATAGTTTATTTGCACCACCTTCGATTTGTTCTTTTTTTAGTGATATTTTTGTTCCGCATTTATTTGCTGATTTCGATTGAAGCTTTTATATCAGACCAAGTGTCAGACTGACACTAACGTGATGATATGACATTATAATATCATGAGCGATTTAATTACATATTTGGAGAACATTGCATGTTTTCTAGTGGGGCATCAATGACTCTCATTCGTCCACCAACACCTTCAAGCAACATTGTTTTGTCGCTGCGTATAACAGCGAATGCTCTGTAATTATCAATTTCTCCTCTGTTCACACGAGCTCGAAAATGTATATCAACGACAGATTGTCTAATTAAATCAAGGTTTTCCAGCGAAAAGTAACATATCGGATACAGCATTGTAAAATCTTGTTGTGATATTTGCAGACCGGAATCAACAATTTGATCACGTCACATGAATGTCATCTAACGATGATGTGCAAGTGCAACGTGATTTTGATAAAAATTTAATAGCGCTTCTTCGGATTGTTCTTGATATCCATTTATTCTTAGTGAAACCTTAATAATACCAAGTTTGTCAAATATCATTATACTGCGTGTTTGTGAATTTACTAGTGCAGCATCTTGAAAAGCAACAAATATATGTTGCGGTGCAGAAACACCTTGTTGTGATGCTATATGCCATGCGAATAAACCATTAGTGTTACTTTGAACACTATATGTGGTCATCGTCAACCATGATAATGTTGATTTACCACCTGCGTTCATAAAAGAAAGCAACCGTTGTTTGGCTCCGAAAATAACCTTTCTGACATTTCTGCAAAATCCAAAGATATGTGACAGTGGAATTGCACATGAAAATCTTCTTCCATCCTTTAGCATTGATCACCCGCTGCGAATCCAAAGCTGAATTCTGGATTAGCACCATGAACCACCGGCCAATAATCATCAGCGATTGCATTGATGAGAGACCGATAAACATTAATGTCCATAATACCGCCTGTAAATAATCTCTGACAAATAGTAGATGCTTCGTTAACGATTTCTGGGGAATTATTACCGGCTCGTGTTCCGCCAATCAGAATTTCTAATCGTTCAACATCGGAAAGGACGTTGCTGGGACATGAAGTAATAATGCCACCGTTGGACAAACCATTTCCAGTTTTTTTCGTTCGTTACTGGTTGTTTCAGATTTTCAACTGTTTTTATTAAGACGTTCTTGTTTATTTTTTGTTACTTCTTTTGATATTTCTTTTACACGTTTCTGTTTTACTGGTTGTTGTAGTTTACATAATTCTTCTTCTGCTTTATATATTTTGTCAATAGCAAGACCATTTCAGGAGTTTTTGCCTGGCTGTCGCGTTAGCTGTGGTTGTTGTAATTATGCAATATACTTATCTATTTCATAGATATATGTAGTATATCTCATATCACTATTTCGGGCCTGATCAACTCCGTAGTGTAAGCGAAATATCCATTTGTACCAGTTGTCCTGACGTACAAAATCATTAGCGTACTCGGGTTTCAAAACTCTTTCTCGCTAATCAAAATTACGCACGGCAAACGAAGATAATAATTTCGCTTTACTAATACTTTCTACGTAGGCAATAATCTTTTCGGTACATTTGTCATTTATTTCAGTTCTTTCTCTTGCTGGTTTTTGTTCTTGTTCTGGTAGATGCTCTTTTATATCACCTATATCAGTACGAGCTTTGTCAATACCCTGAAGCATTTCTTCCTTGACCAGCAATAGACACTTAGAAATTAAATTTTAAAGACAAAGGGTTGAGCAGCAGCTATTTCACCTGGATGTTCTCGTAGAATTATCTTTGGTTGTTTTTTAGTTCTTTCTGCTATTTATTCAGTTGCTTTAGCGGTTTACTCTAACGTGGGAAGAAGACCTTTGGTAGCCTCTGTAACAGGTTTAAATACATGTTCTGCACCTTCTGCAAATTCCACCTGAGACTCTTGACGAGCTTGTTATTTTATTTGACAGAATCTCGGATAGGAAGACATTTATTAATTGTATATAATCGCTATCGATCTAATCTATCTGTGTAAGATTCCATAGTTGGTATACCATTACATATTATTAACGATTTATCGATGATTTAATTACGCACACACGGAGTTATGACCAAAAAATAATTTGATCCTCGATTACGATATCGTGTAGGTCTTCAAAAATTTTTTGTTAAAGAAACAGCAGCAGGGAGGGCGAGACCTCACGTAAGTGTCCAGGTAGTAAGCGATCGACAACGTTAAAGGCATTGGTTTTGACTACATTTTTTTATTTCGATGTAAGATCTATTTTCAGAAATGGACACTTAAAAATCGGTTTTTGTACCACTGTTTTGGAAAGGTTTATTTTCAAGATTGGACACTTCCCCAAATTGGTCTGTTCGCCCTCCCTGCTGCTAGCAGACAGGCAGACACAGCTGCAAATCAAGCTTAAATTAACAGAACTGTACAATGGCATCTTGAAGATGTTCCCTAAACCATCAAGGGAAGTAAAAAAGCATCACTATAGAAAAATGTTGTGATACAAACAAAACCATGTTGATAACATTCAAACATAATTACTACATCTTCCACCTTTCTTTTGTATTTCTCTGAAACCTAAATGACTGACTAGTACACAGTATGAACAATAAAACGAAGGCTTGCTGCTTAAGAATAAATTACAATCTAATTCAAAATACACAGACGGACAGACAGATAGAGAGACAAGCTGAGAACCATTAAAATAGACACAAGAGTTTCATAAGTCCTAATGAGTCTTCGCGTCAAAGCACACCCAACCACGAGTCTTTATGTCAAAGCACACCCACCCACATGAGTCTTTAATACTGTATCGACCATCAACATTATTACTAAATACCGAGACTTTCTGGCCCATGTCGAGACTACGACATCGTATCTACCATGCAAATCTGCACATCAAAGCGTATGTGGCACTGTCACAGAAACACCCTTGTTATATAATTAATAGATGTAATAATACTGACGAAAAGCGCTCAAACCTTACACTCCTTGAACTTGAAAGTACGGTACAATAACTTGCCGGCCTGTAAAAGGGTTTGCGACTACACCCCCGCCACATCCAATGTTAAACGCTACTCCAACTATTGTTCACCACATGTGCTTGAAGTAGTTGCCTCAGACTGTGTTTTACCCTATTACATGCCTCACCCAAAGCTTAATTCTGGGGCACCGTGGCGCAGTTGTTACTCTACATAATTACATGTGACTAAAGTAGTTTTCCGTTGACGTATTGGATACCACCGCAACCAGTTGCGTGTATCAACATCTTACTGACTTCACAATCTTAATTTATCAACAGGTCAAGAAAACACTGTAAAAGAACTTCACTTGCGGTCAACGGTTTAAGAAGAGGAGGAACCTAGGGAATGGATACACATAATGGAGGATGCCTTATTATTTTGTTTTTTGTGTTACTTTTGGGTTTTGTTGTTTGTTTTGTTTAGTGGTCCTGTTCTGTTAAATATATTCTACTGAGAACGTTGAAATAGCATCATGTATATCTTAACAGAGCACTGCCTTTTGATGTGTGCTGAAATTACTTAAAATAGAATTGTTTTCCTTTTATCATTCTAACCTCTTATCAAGCGCTCTTTTAATATGTCGACAAGTTTGTCGTGCCAGTGAGATGTGCATGTAACTGGGTTGGTATGGTGATGATGATGATGATGATGATGATGGGCTATAACGTATGACGCACTCGTCGTATACGCAACGGGATAAAATTAGGTACGAAATACATATATATAGCTCAGGACTTCAATGTTGTGTTCAAAACATTGTGAGAAAACTGTCACACTAGTAGCATAATATAATTCGGTATCATATAGTGTGCATTTAACGTTCAGGTACATACTTGATATAATGTCAGGGAATATATTAAGCTAAAACTTTGATTCAAGCCCATTGCTTCTAAGGCATGTTTTAAAACTGAAAGGTTCGTGACCTTCGTATGCAAACAGATTTGGCAGGTAGTCCATGAAGGAATCTATCCATCCACACGTCCATGCTCCCACCAATCCACAATTATACTTACTTACCAACCTATCTTCTTACCTACATAGGTTATTTACTGGACTGATTACATGGACGGGTCATACAATGGGTGGGGGTAGAAGCCGTCGCGATACCGACCTACCCCCTCAAAAAATTAGAAAGGAATCAAAACAAAAGTTGAGCTTTTTAAATTATTACATGGAAACACTTAAATTTTCGGAGGGTTTGGAGATTTACCCCCAGTTCCACCCCTACTTCTACCCCCATTGGGAATCCCGTCCTACAGATCATGTACGTAATTTGCTTACTCCCCTTTAAGATACTTCCAGATCATCCGCTGGATTGATATCTTTCATAAAGATAGATTGCTAGTTTTTTTGATGATTGGTAAATGGATGGTTTGGATTAGTTTTATGTTTTATGGCATAGCAGCCTTAGTGAAGAGTCTATATTGCCTGTCCTAATGATGATTCCAACGGACTGCCGAGTCCAGATCTGGATTATGCGATTGCAGATCTGGGGACCGCTCCGGTGGCCTAGTGGTTAGAGCGTCCGCCTCGAATGGTGATGCTCGCGGTTTCGAACCTCAGCCGAGTCATACAAAAAACTAAAACAAATGGT
Source organism: Sinohyriopsis cumingii (assembly GCA_028554795.2). Taxonomy (NCBI): domain Eukaryota; kingdom Metazoa; phylum Mollusca; class Bivalvia; order Unionida; family Unionidae; genus Sinohyriopsis; species Sinohyriopsis cumingii. The sequence continues at coordinate 127,625,693 of CM068838.1, forward strand.
ACTAGCAGCTGCCTCGCTTAGCCAGGTTGGAGTTAAGACTGGTCGGCCTGGTATCAGGATAATGTGACTTGGTGGAACATGATGCTACTTTGTCTGCGGCATAGTGCACCAGTGCTAGACATCACTATATACTGTCACACTGCAGACATCGGAGCGATATGACTGAAAAATTGTTAAATCTACGTCAAAAATCCAACACACACACACACACACAGAGACAGACAGACAGATATGGGTCCATGACGTTTGCTGTTGAATCTGAAACGCGCGACTATGGACGCTAAAATCAACTATAATGGTACTCATCCCGGTTACTTGTTCCCTTTGCTGATGATATGAGTGTATTGACAGCATACACTGAATGCCATATGCATTTACGTGTAAGGTAGAACTTCCTTATCGTATTGTGACTATTAACATTCTTCTGCGTTTACGTGTTATAATGTCTGGTAGAACTTCGATACCGTATTTTAACTATTAACATTCTATTACGTTTATGTGTTATAATGTCTGGTAGAACTTCATTACCGTTTTTTTACTATTAACATTATGTTGCGTTTACGGTTGATAATGTGTGGTAGAACTTCATTACCGCATTTCGTTATTAACATTCTATTGCGTTTACGTGTTATTATGTCTGGTAGAACTTCATTTCTGTATCTGATTAATAACATTTTCATTTTAGGACACAAACATGACAAGGATGATTGAAGAACACGTTGCCTCTTTGTTGTACTCAGCTGCGTTCATTTTAGTCAGCCTTCTAGCGATTTTTGTTGCTAAAGTGCGCGTCTGGAAACTAAGATTTCATAAAAGATTCGAGAAAGATCCCAGGCAAGCAGTGAGTGATACCCAAGAGGAAGGAATGGCTACCACATGTTCCGAAATCGAATCTCTTGGGCATACTCTTCCAGAGGCGGTGACAGTTTCAATTTAACGGTATGATCACACGAATACGACGTATACATTTTATGTTTAATGATTTATATTTAATTAATTGAAAAGTGTGCATTGATGTTTTGGAATAATGTTCCAGGCATTATATCCCACTTACGAAATAAATATTATATTTTAGCATAACCCCATCTTCGCTAGCTAAGATTCCGATAAGCCTATCTACACCTTGGCATAACGAGCAGACATTTCTTTGATTTGTGTCTGTGAATTTCATTGGATGCGGCGGGAAGCCACCGCATTTAATTAAAATTAAGTTAAAATTTTAACATTGTTCCTATCTGATTGAGACAAGGTGAGCACGCAACTTGAATGGACTAATAAATAAGCAATTTTCCAGTGCCGGTCCGTGTTTGCACAAGTGCCTTTCACTCAAATGCATCTGTAATGGCTTCCCTCTGGTACAGTCATACTTTCTATGTTAAACTTACAAAAGTATCCGTTTTAGATAAATTGCACCCAATGTTTCCGGCCGATGTACAAATGCATCACGATATGGATTAGTTGGCATTAAATACTAAGGGACGCAACTCATCAAATCCAACAGATGTCGCTAGTACAAGCACCAATATCTCTGTTCAATCTGCCAGGGTGTAGATGGGGTTATCGGAACCTTGGCTAGCGAAGATGAAATAACCCATAAACGTGCAAATATTATTATATTCGCGGATTTAGGCTTTAAATTGTCGTTCATGCCGTCTTGAATAATACTTTCATCAGATTTAATGATAGACAAATATATATTATTGTCTCGCATGTGAATAGAGATTGCTTTAGTCCTTCGTGTGACCGGTTTACCATAGCAAAATTCCATCAGAAAATCAGATCTTTGCGTCTGACGCGAGGCATTGTCAGGTATCTGACGCACAATTTTGATCCCGAGTGTCCAATTTTCCAATCCTACACTATATAAGGAAGGATTCTTTCCTGACATTTCTGAATGAAAAACGTGGGTCTAAGTAAGCATGCTTTGTGGTGAATACTTATATAGTTTTCAAACAGCAAAAACATCAGTTAAAAATTTTCTTACCTCAAAATATAGCGTCAAAGGTTATGTTTAAACTGAAAAATTAAATATACACTTTGAAATGCCTTTTAAACACATTTTAGTTTTCAGTTAGCAGTGTTTGAAAAGGTTATGGTAATAGAAATACACAGAGCTCGATTTGTGCACTGCAAATAGATTGCACAATGATATAAATGTGAACAGGCCAGAAAGTAGGCCACTCTTGTTCATCAGAGATAGAACAAAACAAATAATGTAGTAGTCCTCGATTCAACTTTGAGACTAAAACAAATAATGTAGTAGTCCTCGATTCAACTTTGAGACTATAACAAATAATGTAGTAGTCCTCGATTCAACTTTGAGACTAAAACAAATAATAATGCAGTCCTCGATAAAACTTTGATCCAAAGTTGATTTGCCTTCAGAATAATATTGCAAATGTGAATTTGTAACAACTTACAGTTATAACAGCGGTTTTTCGACACTGAATTTGACTAAAGAAGACACGAGTGCATCCTGGTCGATCCGTGCGAAACAGCCCGTCTGCAGGACACTTAACAGCTACTCGTTGTAGTACATAAATGTATTGCAATCAATGTTTATCTTGATTATTGTGAAAGATTATTCAAGCGATGACGAAAATCGAGACGTGTTGCGACTGTTCGTGCACCATGCTCGCAATATGACATCAAAGTAGTTCACTTATCAGTTTCAAGGTCACTTATGAGGTAGGATAGAGTTATCTTTTACCATATTTCTACATTGGAGAACACAATCATACACGTATATGAATGTGCTAAATTTGATGTCTTGTCTTTTAAAAAATATATTGCTCCCTTGCAAGTCAATGGAGATATCGTTTTCTTGATTGTAAATGACGTTACCTAGGTGACCTGGAGGTAATTTCTTCGCCATATCAGTTATATCTTTTTGCAACGAGACTTTTACAAATCGTATATTTATGGTAATAAATAAACGTGTATTAATATTAATTTACGCTTCACACGGCAGTATTATAGCTAGTTTACCGATTTGTCAGAATGTAGTTCAAAGTGGCAAGAAAATATATTTTTTATACATGTGCAATGAGTTGCTAACCCTCTTTATGGAAAATTTTAACTCTCCAACAGAGAAACTTAGGCATATACTGAAGAACGTACTACCATTTGATGAAAAATAAAATAAGCATTCTTCAGTGATCGCTCCTGTTTCGTGACTGTAATGCCTTGTAACTCTACTTTTGTACCTACCTACATCCATTCACGCATCTGTAACAATATACATGGTACATGCTATTTATCCGTTTATTGGGACCTCTCGGGTGGCCTAAGTGATTAGATCGTCCGTCTCGGATTCGAGAGCTCGATGGGTTCGAAAACAGACCGAGTCATACCAAAGACTTATAAAATTGGTACTTGTTGCTGCCTCGCTAGGTGCCCACCATTTAGAGGTTAGTGTCAGGAGTGGTTGGCCTGTTGTCAGGATTATGTGGCTGGGTGGGACATGATGCCACATGTATGCTGATTGATGTCCTAGTGCTATGCATCACTATAAACTGCCACACTGCAGAAACCGTAGAGATATTACTAAAATTGTTAAAGCTGCATTAAACACACACACACACACACACACACAGACACACAGACACACATACAGTGTTTCACGGGAAGGTAGTTATGATTCCAGCGGTTGTAAAAAGAAGGATATAGTGATAAATGAAAATCAGAAAATGTGTCAGTCTTGCGATTCACATGTTGCTTATATTTATCTGTAATGTTTATATTATGTAAGGTTGCTATCTTGCAAGAAAAAGTATTTATGTGAAATATATATTATTTAGATATAAAATGTTAAAAAAAGTCAGAAACAATTATATATATATATATATATATATATATATATATATATATATATATATATATATATATAATGATACTCATTGTATTAGGCATAATAGATGTTTGAAAAACCCAACATAAATCAAAGGAAAGGGAACATTAATGTGGTATTATTTGTTCTGAGAGAAAGCAAAAGATGAAGGTATTCCGTAATTTCGTCTTGATAATCATTTAGCTAATATTATTTCATGTATAATTAATTCCGTTGGGTCAATATCATTTTTCGTTTATTCATCTCCTTTAAATTTATTGAGTATGTCTTTGATAATCTTAGCGGGGTTGTCAGAATTAAAATGTTGTTTACTTATAGTGGTAATGGCCAGAGAAACGTGGATTAAATTTAATATTTGTTATCTTCCAGTTTTAAAGAGGAATTCGTAACAGCTGAGAACCCTGGAATAAAACAAAGAACAATTATGGCGAATGGTATTCGCTGATATAAATGCAAATGATGTCTGGAAAAGGAAATCAGATACTTGGATTGTTTAAACTATTTGTAATTAACGGCAATGTACAGCTGTTAAAATACCTCTTTTCATTTTTAATCACATCACCTTACCAAATGTTATATACTTTTTCTGAAATATGTGGTTATTAGTATCAAGACAAATTAGAAAATCTCAAAATTAGTTTTCCGAAGTATATTCTCCAAGTTAGCAAAATACTTCGAAAGCTGCTGTATTAAGAGAATTAGGTGGCAAAAATGTGTTGCAAATTCATGAAAATCGTAATGTAAATGTCTGCTATAAAATGGTAACAGTTTGGATGTGGTAAATTAGTTAGTTAACAAAGCCAGTCTTGCTCCATGTATTCTTAATGAATGTTGTTGTACATATACGACGTATATTTACCATGATTTTCTACATATACGACATATACATACAACAACTTTCATTAAGAATAAGCGAAGGCCACATGCCCATACATTCAAAACAACACAGCTAGATTAACAATTACATGGAGCACGGTGGCCTAGTGGATAGAGCATCCGCCAAGGATGCGGTAGGTTGTTGGTTCGAACCACGGTCGAGTCATAACAAAGACATTTAAAAATGGTACTAACAGCTGCCTCGCTAGGCGCTCAGCATTAAGCGATTAGTGTTAGGACTGGTCGATCTGGTGTCAGGATAATTTATCTGGGTGGGACATCATGCTACATGTCTGCGGCATGATTCCTCAGTGCTATACGTTACTTTAAACTGCCACACTGCAGATATCGTAGCGATATGACTGTAAAATTATTAAAGCTACGTTAAAAGAGATCTTAACCACAAACCACATGGAGCAAGGCTAGCTTTATTAACTGAACTGATTTATCACAAACCAATCATAATAATGTCATTGGCAAGTTATTAATGAGAGACTATATGACACCATCTAGTCAGTTTTATAAACTTAATCAGCCTAAAATATTTTTTTTTAAATTTCAAACGAACTATTTCTTTTATAAAATTGTTTTTCTATTCATGTTTAAACTTTTAAATATTTCCCAAAAAATCGAAAACCAAAGAGCCAAGAACAAAATCGGTTCTTTTGTCTTTACGTTGTTAATCACAATTAGATTTTCATTCAAAATCTTTCGTGAATAATTTGGTTTTGCAAATAATTTTGTTACGCTGTCTTGTTCTCATCAGCGTCTTTACAGATACATTGTGCTACTAGCATTTTCTATTGTTCTTCCACATACTGCATTACTCGTAAGATTGGAAAGAATGGCCTCATGGTAAATTTTCCATTGTTTATCTTTATACTGCCCTAATGATAAGATTGAAAAGGAAGGCCTCATAGTAAATTTTCCATTGTTTTTCAATACGCTGCCTTAATCGTAAGACTGAAAAGAATGGCCAGATGGTACATTTTCTGTTGTTTACCTGTATTAAGCCTTAATTCTAAGACTGACAAGAATGGCAACGTGCTAAATTTTCCATTATTGATATACTGCTTTACTCGTAAGAATGAAATGAATGGCCACGTGATAAATTTTCTGTTGTTTATCTATATACTGCCTTAATTGGAAGACTGAAAAGAATGGTCTCATGGTTAATTTTCTAATGTTTATCTATATGCTGCCTAATTGTAAGACTGAAAAGAATGGCCTGATGGTAAATTGTATTATACATTGTATTGTTTATCTATCTCCTGTCTTATTTCTAAGACTGAAAAGAAAGGTCACATTGTACATTTTCCCTTGTTTGTCTATATAATGCCTTAACCGTAAGACTGAATTAAATAACCACGTGGTAAATTTTCCATTGCTTCTCTTGATAATGCCTTAAACGTAAGAGTGAAATAAATGGCCACGCGGTAAATTTTCCATTGTTTGTCCATATAATGCCTTAAACGTAAGACTGAAATGAATGGCCACGAGATAAATTTTCCATTGTTTTTCTATTAACTGCCTTGAACTTAAGACGGAAATGAACGGCCACGCGGTAACTATTCCATGATTTGTCTATATACTGCATTGATGGTAAGACTGAAAATAATGTCCAGACGGTAATTTTATATTGTTTATCTTTATGCCGCCTTAACTCTAAGACTGACAAGATTGGCCACGTGGTAAATTTTCCATTGTTTATCTATATACTGCTTTAATCGTAAGACTGAAATGAATGGTTATATTGTAACTTTTCCATTGTTTGTCTAGATAATAGCTTAAACGTAAGAGTGAAATAAATGGCAACGTGGTAAATTTTCCATTGTTTTTCTATATAATGCCTTAAACCTAAGACTGAAATGAATGACCACGTGGTAAATATTCCATTGTTTGTCTACATACTGCCTTAATCGTAAGACTGGAAAGAATGACCTCATGGTAAATTTTCCATTTTTTATCTATTTAATGCCTTAAATGTAAGACTGAAACGAATGGCCACGTGGTAAATTTTCCATTATTTATCTATATACTGCCTTAAACATAAGACAGAAAAGAATGGCCACGTGGTAATTTTTCCATTGTTTCTGTATATACTGCCTTAAACGTAAGATTGCAATGAATGGCCACAAGGTAAATTTTCCAGTGTTTGTCTATGTACTACCTTAATCTTAAGACTAAAAAGAATGGTCTCATGATAAATTTAACATTCTTTATATATGTACTGCCTTAAACGTAAGACTGAAAAGAATGGCCTCAGGCTAAATTTTCCACTGTCTTTCTGTACACTACCTTAATTGTAAGACTGAAAAAATGGCAACGTGGCAAATTTTCCATTGTTTTTCTATATGCACTATTTTACATAAGATTGAATATAATAGCCACATTTAATCAACTTTCAATTTTATGCTATGTTTTATGAACCGTTTTGATCAGGATATTTCGTTAAAGTTTTACATGCGGCGTAATTTTATTACTTTTTAAAATTTATTTTATACATAATTTAAGTATGATCTACTTTTTCTTTTTCATCAAATTCGAATTTCGTTGATTTTTCACTATTAACTAATCAATTTCTAAAACTCCAAAACATTTATATACCACCCATTTTTAGTGTTTTCTCAAATAAACGCGTATCAATATTTGTCCACAGTTTTAATTTTTAACTGATATATTTCAATCTGCATTTTCACGAGAAAGATTTTAATGAATTGTAATTGGCAGTTTCTAAATAGTTGGAACCTGCCAGCTAAAATAAAATACATTTGTTACTAAATAACATCACGCAATTTGCAATGATTTTACATTTAATGTTTCCAAATTTATTTATATGTGACAGATCGTTGATGGCTTATGTTTAATTTAATCTTCCTTTGTCATATTTACTGTGTATTAAAATTGGCTAACTAGCCCATTCGTTTCATATGTTGTTTCGTCCAAGATTTTAATAAAATGTTATAATTCGAATTTGGATGAATTGACCGCATCTTCTACAACTTGATTGGATGTAAACGATAACGTGTTACTGATCTGGAAATTTTTACACACGATAAATTTTGCGGACTACTTTTGGTTCCTTGTCTTCAGCTCATTTTATGTGAAGTTGTATCTGAATCAACACCTTACATGACAATAATAACAAAACCCGCACCTACACACCCCTGTAAGTTCCCATCAAAATTTACAACCTTCAGTTTAAAATAGCCCATTAGAAGTTAAAACAATGCAATTGCACAGGCCTTCCTGCACTCCAATACTCTCTCTTTTGTAAAAGAAGGCATATGGCAGGCTTTAGAAGCCAATATTCAGAATATGTTGTATTTCGCTTCGATAACATGTTCCAGGAGCTATCAAATGGCAGTCTTTAAATGTAGCCATATGAAGGGAATTTTGCTGTATTTTTTACAAGTCATAAGACAGGCAATACAATTCTAAATTCATCAAGTAATCTTTGTAATCCTATAATTTTCAATTAAAACTGGACAAATACGTAATATAGGTTTTCGCCATCAAATGCTAGGAGGGAGGGAAGGAAGGAAGGAACGAACGAACGAATTGCTCGATCGATCGATTAATGGGGGTAGAATTGCAACGATAAGCTGTGACTAGGAGATCAATAAATCAAACTTTGTTTCTGATTTATGTTTCACTAAAAAATTAAGCGTATAGAGTTATTCAAAACTAATGATGAAGTTTTGAATTATTTAACTTCTCGTTTTTGAAAAAAATAAAGAAGTCACTTGGTCAGATTTAAACGTGTCTCATTAACTTGTTACTGAGTGCGGTAGGTTCAATAACTCTACGATATAAATGAAAAGATCTTAGTTTTGTCATCGTTATGAACAAGTATCACATATTTTGCTTTCATTTCCTTGTTTTTGGCCAATATCGAAATCACTTACCAAGATATTACCATATTCTTACCACATTTTAAAATTTATAAAATTTGTGCGTCTTGAATGATTGCATTGGTAAAATTGGGATACATTTGTATGGAAAAAAGAAAAGGAACATACTTGGCAGCATATAATTATTTAATTTCCAAGAAAAAATCTTCACTGCCACATTTGTTTTAATGTTGTTTTTTTTTTTTCTTTCTTATGACTATGATTGTAAACTGCTCGTTATTTATCATCCTATTAAAATGTAAATGTTTTTGTTGTTTGTTTGTCCGTCCCTTGCTCTGCTCAATGCACACATACTAAGGCTAGGTTGTGTTGTTGCGAGAAGACGATAGTAAACATTGCGATAGTAAACAATGCAAGCTTTTTAGAGAACGCTAGTGATGATTTATCTACACAGACCTCACAGCTTCAATCATTTTTAAATTTTAAAAGAAATTTGATGTTAGTTCCTGAAAAAATCACCTGTATAATTAAAAACTGGATCCAATTAAAATAAGATCTGGTTGGCACCGATAACGGCACATATTCTGGTGATCTGTACAATTCAATGTTCACCTAAATTTAAGAACTTGTTAAGTAGAACGTGAGCGAGTTATCGATAGAACCGATAATGTTCGATTGACGTTTTTAACTTTAATTAAAAAATAGTTCTAATCTGATTAGTGAATTGACTGGTCAACAGAAATTTACTTCGTATCTGTGTTCATCTCCATTATATAGGAGTGCACGCGCGCGCGCGCGCGCGTGTGTGTGTGTGTATGTGTGTGTGTGTGTCGGAGTTTTAACGTAGCTTTAACGATTTTTTTTTTGTCATATCACTACGATGTCTGCAGTGTGACAGTTTAAAGTCACACTGCAGACACCATTAGAGTTATGTCTTGCAGTGGGACATCATTCCGCAGATATGTAGCATCATGTCCAACCTTGACACATTAGCCTGACACCAGGCCGACCAGTCCAAAAACTAACCTCTAAATACTGAGCGGTTAAAGCGAGGCAGCTACTAGTATCATCTCTTGAAGTCTTTGGTATGACTCGGCCGGGGTTCGAAACCGCGAACTTCCGCATCCGAGGAGGACTCTCTAACCACTTTGACCACCGGAGCGGTCATTTATGAAGGAGATCTGGACTGTAAAACAAGTTTAAATAAATCATGCACGTATAGTATAGGCTATACTATTCACACTCTTTAGCACCTGTTTTAATATACGTAGCGGGTTGGGATAGTTGTAGCTATTTGTACAGGCTATTGCCGTGTTACTTCATATTCGATTTGTCCCGTTTTATTGGTGTGTAGAGTGTGCACTGTGACTTTCAGTACAAACAAAACTGTACTAGCGAAATAAGAGAGACAACTCGCACGACCTTACTTCGGTTCTCGTAACAAAAACTGATAGACACAAAGCGTGCATTCGGAGTTCAGCTTTTATAGTAAAAGAAGTGTCGATTGTCCCGTTTGTGCCGTATTTTTGCGTGGTTTTTTTTTTTTGAAAAATAATGTTTTGTCTAGTTGGATTTATATAAAAAGATCTCACATCCCTTTTGTTTTGAATTTATTGTAAAGAAAACATGACAAGCTTTATTTTAATTTCCTGTTCACGGCATGTACAATAGTATATTTTATAATGTCATTATTCGATATTGATATAAAAATTATTTGTTCAAAACAACGACAAAATCTGTTCCTGTTTTTATTTTGAAACAGTGCAGCATTTGTACATTTGCACAGGGTACTATCGCTTCATGACAGTAAATGTCTACATATATGATTGTTCCCCAACTGTTGTTTTGTCGAAGGCAAACATATATGAAGTATGGATAGAAGAATGCTTGGGTAAAGTATGGCAACGCTCTGGTATTTAAATTCTTCAAGGCCTAGTCGATAACATTGTACGTGTCATTACACATTTAGACACATTTGAACCCACCCCACCCCCTTCCTCCGTCGCCATAAGCATTTATACATAATGAATATTATTAATATATAATCGTTAATGCTTGCCTTTACTTTATATATTCTGTTCTTCGCGGTTGGATGACTGAGCAACATCGCCGAAGAGTTACAATGTGTGCCGAACGATTCAGTTCACTTTCAGTTTTCTGAAAGCTGCGCGTCCATTGGCTAATTCAAAGTTCACCAGAACACCGTTGCAATGATTTGAATATTATTCAGCCTTTTTCCACAAGTCTACAACAATCGGAATATCATCGGCATTTTCCGTCAAGGTTAGATAGAAACATCGGTTCGTCGACATTAAGAACTATATTCTGAACTACTTTCTTTCATAGGGAACATTGTTGTCGCAGGAGGAAAGAAAGTAACAATCAGTATATTCTCAACATTTTCTGTTGTAATACATGAGGTGCAGTCTGCCAGAGGCGAATCACCAAACACATCAAATTGATGTGTATTTCTGCCCCCATTGCGAGTTTATCTGACTCCTGACAGGAAAGGCCGCAATGCGCCTTTAAAGTCTAAAAATACCATCATGCGGGGTTCTCCCTCTCTATATTTAGTGAAGAAGGCATAGGCGTCCATTGATTAGGGATTATTACATTGGCGTAAGTCAGGGAATACACACAAGGTAAGACATGGATATTTCAAAAGCTAAAGAAATGAACTTGCTACTTTAAATTAATAAGTAAGAATGGAACATGATTATGTTTCCAAAGCGTTTGACTTAATGGATTTGTGGTAAACTCTCCAGTTTTGCATGCAAAGATTCTTCGCACGTTGCCTAGTAACGCAAAGTACATTTCCGAATAATGTTAAGTACAGCGGACAAATACAATGATCATATTACAAATCTTTATTTCCAGTTGATCTCTATGCTTGGATTAAAAATACATTAACGGTAAGGTAGGTAGACATATCATTGTGGCAATCGATCACACTTCCTCCTACCAGAGGAAACAGTTGTTACTCGACTTTAAAATGAGCGAATATTCCATTCCTAGTAATTCTTGTATGTTTTAGACTTTTACAAAAAAGCCATCACTTAAGAAAGGTATATTCTGATGTTTAGGACCTGTAAATGTTAACCGCATCAAAATAAGTTATAGCTTTATACTATGTATGTGTAGCAACGAAAGAGTATTACCTTCCATTCTTGAGTGTTCTTCTCTTCTAAAGATAAGTATAAAATATATACAGTTATATATATTTGGTTCACTTATCAAAACATTCATTTCACTTGTCCAGCCTTTGATACTTGTTCACTGTGGCCATTTATTTTCTATATTCACAGTCCTTGTTCAACCATGGTCATGACTCATCCTAGATGTCAATGATTGTCTTGATCCCAAGTCAATGCATCAGTGAATTATTACCATCTCGCACAGGGCTACTGCAGATGAAGCTAATATTACCATTACGCACAGGGCTACTGCAGATGAAGGTAATATTGCCGTTACGCCCAAGGCTACTGCAGATGAATGGAATATTACCATTACGCACGGGGCTACTGAAGATAAAGGTAATATTACCATTTCGCCCAAGGTTACTACAGATGAAGGTAATAGTATCATTACGCCCAGGGTTACTGCATATAAAGTTAATATTGCCATCACGTCCAGGGCTACTGCAGATGATAGTATTGTTGATTGTGGGAATTTACAAAGAACCACATACAATATGCACACAGTCCGAATTTACACAGAAACACATACAATATGCACACAGTCCGAATTTATACAGAAACACATACAATATACACACACTCCTAGTTATATAGAAACACATACAATATGAACACAGTCATAATTTATACAGAAACACATACAACATGCACAGAGTCCGAATTTATACAGAATCACATACAATATGCACACAGTCTGAATTTTTACAGAATCACATACAAGCGGTATTACGTGATCTTACAAAGGTACCGGACCGTTTCGTAGTCGAGCAATTTATCTGGTCCCAAAACGTGTCTAAAGTGCAGATGTCATCGAATGTGTACACTTAAATCTATACAATTTGTGTGTGTTCAGTGCAGTCAGACATATTGGGACTTGTCAGTGTTGTAAACACCTGGTCTAGAGTATAAAAAAAATAGTTGCAATTGATACTGAGGACTTTACATAATGCATAGTCTTATCATTTGACATTACTAACACATATTAACATTTGACATTATCAACACATATTAGCATTTGACATTGCTAACACATATTAACATTTGACATTATTAACACATATTAGCATTTGACATTACTAACACATATTAACATTTGACATTACTAACACATATTTGCATTTGACATTACTAACACATATTAGCATTTGACATTACTAACACATATTAGCATTCGACATTACCAACACATATTTGCATTTGACATTACTAACACATATTAGCATTTGACATTACTAACATATATTAGCATTTGACATTACTAACACATATTTTCATTTGTCATTACTAAAACATATTAGCATTTGACATTACTAACACATATTAGCATTTGACATTAGTAACAGATATTAGCATTTGACATTACTAACACAAATTTGCATTTGACATTACTAACACATATTAGCATTTGACATTACTAACAGATATTAGCATTTGACATTACCAACACATATTTGCATTTGACATTACTAACACATATTAGCATTTGGCATTACTAACATATATTAGCATTTGACATTACTAACACATATTTGCATTTGTCATTACTAACACATATTAGCATTTGACATTGCTAACACATATTAGCATTTGACATTACTAACACATATTAGCATTTAACATAACTAACATATTTTGTTTCTTTGTAAAATGGTTGGTTGAGTATGAATTACTATAACAATGCGTGGAACTTTCCAAATTCATTAGATATTAAAATCTTGATTAACTTGTTTAAACAAAATGGTTGGGGGTATATGGGCAGCAAACGTGAATCAACTTCTGAAAATGTTATCGATACTAACAAAATGCGTGGTTACGTTGCGGATCCGACAACAGTTACGCTCCTTTCGAAACTTTTGCGGAAAACTACCCCGTGTATACTTGATTAAACGACAATTAAACAACAATGGTTGGCAAGTTTCCACGTATTTATGATGAGGTTGCAAAATACAAATCCTTATCCAACAAATTTCGCGAATATAACAAGTATTCCTGGGGTAATCCTATTAACCTCCTCTAAGACACTTTGATTAAAACGTTGTCATATGAAATCCTTATTCGTTTAAGGTTGTTGTGTTCTTATTACCTTTATCATAACCACCAGTATTCATTATTCACTATTCTTAAATTTCTTAACATGAACCAAAACATTGTTTTATTGTTTTGTAAGATTGTAATATTCTGAGATTTACACTAATATATTCACGAGTTTCGAAACGGTTTGGGGATTCCAGAGTCATTAATCCCCTCCTCCGCCTCCCCCTACGCAAACTCTGATAATTGATTCCCAAAGACTGATATGCAACAGGAATGAATAATTGTTCACCAAACCTCTATTAATACATATTTCACTTGACCTACACAATACAATGTTCTGGAAAACAAATAGTTTTCATGGAAAATTCCACTAACCCTTGAATTCTCAATCATGGACAGAAATCAAGCACACATAGTATAATTTAATATACATACAGATTTCATATGCCTCTTTTAAGTTGGTGTATTCAGTTGTGCATCAGCCCATCTGTCAGTCCATCAGTCCATTCATCCATTAATATTTGCTTCTCCATTGCTTCTCCAGCCAATAACTTTGCAGTGGTCGGAGACACTTTTATGAAACAATGCCCATATATATGATGGTGTTTTGCATAGCAGTGCTAGGCAGGTCAAGGCAATGGTAGGGGAACAATGTATTTTTTTCTTTTACTTAAGAAGTTCTAGAGCACCTACTTTGACCAAGATTTGGGGAGATCTTGCATTGAAGAAAAAGCTCAGTATAAGTCCCATACGAAATTAATGGTTTCTGCACGGTAAGTTTAGAGGTCAACGTAACTGAGACTAGTAGGTCAGTATTCTCCCTAGTCAATCATACTCTACTAGTGTTTACACTGAGGACTATTAAACACAAGACTTACTATGTACCGTACACAGTAGTCTTGTTTTGTAATTACTGCGGTGTAAAAGGGGGTCCTTTTATATGAACATTGTAGGAATTTTATCACATTGTAGGAATTTATACAGGAGCGTATAACATTCACATTGTACAAGTCTAAACAGAAGTACATAATATATGCACATTGTACAAATTTATACAGAACTATATAACATATGCACATTTTACGAGTCTATACAGAAGCACAGAATTTGTATAAAGTCGTTTATAGACACTAAATTAACTAGATTTCTTGGAAGACTAATAATTATCTACCTTAGCCCCTTTTAAGTGTTTTCACAAGCCAAACATGCTTTCTGTTTATTATCTATTGTTCATTTTTGCCTGCTTTTAAACTATATGTTGTTACCATTTCAGAATCCTTATCAGAAACTCAACTTTCCAGTCCATGCGTTTGTTTCGAAGACAAATAACGCCCTAAGAAAGTCCCACGAACTCGAACACTGAAGCGATGGGCAGAAACTGGAGGACTTAAAGGTATACTTGATTCCATCAGCATCTGTTTTCTAAACAAATTACCTTGGCTGGAAATCGATGAAGAAACCAAACCAGGCCTAAGGAAAATCGACGGAAATGTTGTAATCGGAGTGATGAAAATTCTGATTTGTAGCACTCTCGTTATCGAATGCATAACGAAGTGGATAGAAAACGAAGATTTATATATATATATATATATATATATATATATATATATATATATATATATATATATATATATATATATATATATATATATATATATATAACGAGCTTTTCTTAGACTTTGATCTTTACTTGAAAATGCATAGTCAGGCATAGTGTCCATTTTCCTGCTACGCACCTGTTTGCCACCAAGTATAGTTTTGAAAGAGACCCAGTGTCGTTTTAGAGTTCGATGAGGTCGCGAAACCTGTCCTGAATGGGCACTGGTCGATTTGCGACCTTAACCTAATCTTCAAATGGCACAGGGAGAGTTTGCGATCTTGACCTTGCCCTGAAATGCACGCGGTCTTTTAGCGATATTACGTGGTCTCACAAAAAGTACCGTGTCGTTTTGTAACCGAAAAGTGTACCTGGTCGTACAAGATTTCCATACACACTTCTACTGTTGACGTAGATGGGGACTTGCAAGTACTAATACTTCTCATAATGCATATTCGGAGCATTTGACATTACTAGCACAATTTAGGTTTCTTTTTCAAAATGTTGTTTGCATGTCTGACTTTGTAGCTGTTTTGGAACTTTCCAGATTCATTAGATGTTAAAATGTTGATCATCTTGTTTAAACAGGATGGTTAGGGGTGTACGGGTAACAAAGGGAATCAAAATGTAGACAATTTCATGGATATTAATAGAATGCATACTTACGTCGCTTATTCGATAACAAGTTTGCAAATTTTCACATATTTGCAAAAAAAAACATATTGAGTCTAGTTCCTTCAACGATAATCCAAAGTTAAAGGTTAGCAAGTTTCAAAAGATTTTATTGTTGACATTTCTTCCCTTTCCATTACAAATCATTGCTCAAAATATGTAAATCCAGGCGTCTTGCTCTTTAACAGTATATTTGTCACATACTGTAACCTTACGACAATAAACACATTAAAAGTCGTACCTTCTCCAATATTTTTTTTTAATATTAAAAATATTCTACAAAGATCTCGTTTATTGTACGTCAATTAAGGTTATATCGCAATCAAAATAACGTGCTCTGAGAAACTCCGAATAACTAGTTGTATCATATGAAATTATCAGGCCTTAAAACATTGATGATGTGCATGTCTTACCTTTCTCTGATTAGTATTAAATATTCCCACATTCCTGTACATAAGCCAAAACCATATTTTGTCACGAAGTTAAAAACGTTTGTACATTCTTAAGTAAAACCTATCATACCACCCAATGAGTCACCTTGTAATATTTCGAGGTTTACAGTCCGTGCCTTTTGGAGTCATTGCATTAACACCCACTCCCCTCCGTTCCCTCACCTTAAGGACCAGTTGACGTAGAATATGCCTGATACGCCAGCCTGCAGGTCGTATGAGGCGACTAACGATAGCAAGATCTGCAGTGGCTCAGTGGTTAATATGCCGTGCTCGCGACAAAAGGGGTGCAGGTTAAAATCCTACCATAAGATCTGTCAGTGTCAGCTACTATGATATATTCTTGGTTAAGGCGCTTTACTCCAGTTGACTCGGCACTAAATAACCTGCTTGAGTGTTATTGACGGAAATCACCAAACAACCGGGTATTACAATTATAAGATATTTTTTCTCCCCTTTTCCGCCCGATGTATTTTTGAAGTCCGAACACGAGAGTGAAGTTTAAAGCTCGGTCTGTCCTTACTGGACAACATGCTGGAGAAGGATAAAGCAGTGTAAGAGGAAGGTAGGTATTCTCGAGTCTGCATCAAATGGAAAGGTTAAAAAAGCGTTTCTTCTATCGGTAAGGAAGGAATGTAAACAAAGGTCTTTGGTATTTTACCCGCTATTTCAACTTTATTTTACCATGTCATATAGGACAACAAAAGAAGCAAAATTAATTCATGAATCAAAAAATTATAAATGAATGACTCGTAATGAGAAAGTGTCAAAATCGCATAGATTTGTATATTCCGTCGATATATGGTGATTGCATTTTATTTGGTTAGAACGAGGATATCAGTGCGAAAACAAACACATACTCGAATATACAGGCTGAATAACCAATAGCAGATTTGTTGATAGGGAAAAGTATGTTACATGTACATCAATACAGCAATTACTTATCTGTACAAGATGTGATTTTCTTTTTAAATTGTTTCTTTTAAACCAAACGTTTAACACATCATTGGCTATATCGTGTCGAGGAAATGGGAATTAAGTGTCTTTTCTAAGAAAACACAGAGAAACTGGCTCGGGCTCTCCTTTGCTACCCTTTCAAGTCCGACAATCCAGAAACCAAGCAACCACTGCTCCCACAAGATATGCAGACAGTCATTAACGGACTAGTGGCTTACGTGTGATGTAAGGGGGCAGGGGCCAGATTTTATTTACAAATTTAATGCCGCAATCAGCGACCTATTATAAAAGAATCATAAAAATACAAATACACAAGTGAGGTCAAAAAGGTCCATATGTTTAGATACCAATATTAAAACAAAGCATAAGAATAGTAACCGCTTGACTAGAAACGTCAGTGGCAGTTCATAGTTGAATAAGTTTATGCATCCCAACCCCAAATTCATACCTACAATTTTCATGTCCGAAGGTCATTTTGACATCATGTGATGCTCACAGTACAAACACAAGCCTTTTCCCTAGATGACAATTCTGCAAAAACAGTGTGTACTAAACAGCCTGATGCAAGTGAAAATAGTTGTCATCCAAGCCAATTTTTAGATATTCTACTTGCCCCAAACCTATGTGTTTACTGCTATGGGAGGCTAGCTCTTCTTCCTTGCCGACTATTAATATTTCACTATCAACATACTGCAAAGTAACTATGGAAGGTGTACATGCCTGACATCAGTTTCAAGAAAAATACAAGCCCGAAACATCTAGGTCACAATATATACAATATCTTATAAAAGTAAACAATAATAGCTGAGAAAGTCACACCATAGCCTTAAGTTAAGAAATTTGCCAGGGGCCAATTACGAAACTGGACCCTGCCACCTAAGACACGATACTCCACGATATTCCAGCAAATTTACCATGTGACTAGTCGATAACGTGAAAACCAAAAGCGGGGTTAGCATCACAAGCTTTAAAGCGAAGTAGACTCTATTAAATGTTAGAATGTATTCATTCAGTGTCCAACAATGCGAACAAATAAGTTATAGAGTGATGAGATAGAACAGAATTATGTGAGTGTCAGATATAACTGCCATTTTAAAAACATATATATGAATGCATTTCGAGAGAGAGAGAGAGACAGAGACAGAGAGAGAGAAACAGACAGACAGACAGACAGAGAGTCTATGCAATGTTGGACCTGTCGCTATTGATAATTGATCAGAACCAACCTCATTTTTCTTTAAAAGAATGAGGGTTTTTCCCCATTATTTAGGTACACAATGACAGCAGTATAATTTCCCGCCCCAACTATCTATATTGTCTGACTCGTACTGGAGGAAGAAGATACCACTGATATGTTGTTGCTCATCAATACTGAAATCCCTGAGACTGAATTGACATGATTGACAACTCGACTAGAACTGCTGCGTTTTCGGGAATCAATCGAGATGACCTCATGTTTCTTAAAATAGGAAACAGGGGTTTAACCCATTACTTACTTCATATAGGTCCAAAATGGCGCCAATAAAAACTCAGGCTCCATCCATCTAGATTACCAGACACGTCTTGAAGGAGAGAAGATCACAGATTAGATGCCTTTGCTTTCCCAATCGTTGACCAATATCGAAATCCTTTCGACTGATATGATATGATTTATTCTACTTGTACAGCTGCCTCCCAGACTTTTATGAAAGTATATTAGGTAAGAAAGTGTTGTTTTTAAAAATAAAAAAATCCGTATTTGAAACTGACACTACTATATATCATATTAAACGCTGTGTTGCTGTGCTGCAGATTCGTCAAACTTTTAAAATGATGTAAATAGTATGCAAAATATTTTCAACATACTCAATATTTTTACAATATCTCTTTCAACAATTTTTTCTCTTATTCAATTATCAAGAATAATTAGGTCGAATTAAGGACATGCACAAATAATTAGCGATATCAGCTACCTATCGGATGAACCGTTGTTATTGAACATTAGGTCCAGTATCAATAAACCGAAGAGAACAAATATATAACTAAATAAGTAAACGATAACGAATATCGATGTATCTTTGCGTCTTTATAATAGTGCAAGTTTAAAAACTACCAGTTGTAAACTATTTCCTAAGACCTTGTTCTTATCTCAACTAAATACGAAAACTTTACTATTCAACCCCAAAACATCTTTTTTTTCCCCCCTTCATTTAACACTAACATCACTGGCCTTAGCAGTCTAATATATCCAACTTAAACTCTTTTCCTTTCGTTATGCATATTATATATAAAGCAAATTCAATTAAATGTTGTTTTTTTATGTTTTCTTTTTCTTTTGTTTTGGATTCAGATTTCAGTGTTTGAACGCTTGTATGAATAGAGTAACGTTTAACAACTGGCGTAATAAACGTTGTTCAAGGACTCTAGACTACCGTATACACCTGATCAATGGTACTCATTGTTAACATTGTCCAGATTTAACATACAGTAAAATACAATACATGATGGCAGAGGCAGAATCTATCCAACCAAATGAATTAATCAAATTGTGTAACGCACTTATAAGTAGATTCTTTCTTCTTTGAAAAATACTATATCAATGCATACTTAATAAGAGACAGATCCACTTTGCATCTATTTATAGCAAATCTAAACTGTTCCAGTTATACTGTGGGACCATTGAGCACGATCACAACTTTGTCAATAGCACGCATGCAGTTGTCAGGACATCACTGAGGTTTAAAACCTCCATCTCCCCAACAAGTAAAACTAAACAACACTTTGAAAAAGAATTAAATAAAACTTGCATAGTTTTCCTGTAGTGATATAGAAAAATACCACTAAAAGATTCTTACGTTTTATTATCATAATGGCCTGGTAACAATCAACCTAATTCCGGGAATTCAAAAATATTAAAAGAAGCATTATCAGCAAGTTAAGAACATAGAATGGGTGATTATATTGTTCCCTTACAGTATGATGACAGTACTTTTAATGATGATTGTATGTCTGATTTAATCCTACCCAAAAATAGCTTAGCTAGGAGATTCCCAATTTTAAGGATAGATGTAATCCTACCCCAAAAATAGCTTTCTTTTGGAGATTCCCAATTTTAAGGATAGATTCTGATGTAATCCTACCCCAAAATAGCTTTATTTAGGAGATTCCCGATTTTAAGGATAGAGTCTGATGTAATCCTACCTCAAAATAGCTTTCTTTTGGAGATTCCCAATTTTAAGGATAGATTCGTCATATTATACTGCGGCTTCTTAGAGACTGGTGAATTTTCATAATTTTTGTACATGATCAAAATAGATTCATCTTGTTTAACTCTCCAGGGGACAAACATTCCTTTCTTTTCTTACATTTAGTTGTTATTTGTTTTGTTTATACTCTTTGAAATGCAGAATGACTGAAACTGATTGAGGAAAAAACATTGCACGTGGTTACAGAAGGCTACATCCATTGAAGAGGACTCCAAACTGTGTGATTAAGACATATGTGGAAGGTTCACTGAAGTATTTTAAGTACATTGGTTTAATGTAAAGGTACGTTTACTTTATTGGGTTAAAATATTAACCACTGATAACTGTTTTAATAAATTAATGAAGAAAAGAAACTTGTTCAAATCTTTTATTACTGCCCCCATCCCACACCATAAGAGCTTTAGAACTTTAGTGAGAATATATAACGATGACAACCAAATGCATTCTAATTAAATCTAGTTATGACAGTCTGAAATTTATTGTTCTGATTATTTTTAAATAATTACATGCATCCACCAGCTTGTGCTTTGGTACAATATTGCCAAATTAAAACTCAATAACATATATTTGTATGCATACTATCCCATTCATGTCCTCTAACATTGTAAATCATAGGATCGTTTCAAACGTGCACACATGCATCCTTTTTGATCTTTCATCCTTAAAATGTTTTTACTTTCAGAGAAAACTAAGAATATCTTTCCTTGGAAGAAAAAAAAAAACTACCAACACAACACCTGTTAACACTTCTACATTATTGGGTTTGACAATGAACTGGCAAGACGTACTTGCACGTAAGTACTTATAAAAGTCCTATATAATAATATCCTTTGATGGAGTCTTTGAAATACTTTTACATTTATCCTTTACAATGTCTCTTGCAAAAAACTGAGACGCATGAATTAAAATGCATATAGCAAACAGTTTTTGGAAATATGCATATTGTATTAGCAAAGAGAGGTTTCAAAATGCACGAACTGTTAACAAATGAGCATCACACAATTCTAAACCTTCTCCTGATATATTAAGACTCATTCGACTTGATAAGAAGTGTGTGTTAAAGATTTGTTCGTAATATGTTTAAGTGAACTTTATGATGCAAACTACTAACACTAAAATTTGTAGTGGCATCGGTAGTAGTAGTAATAGTAGTAGTAACTGAAAAATATATAGGCGTTGGTGTTGGAGACTGAAATTAAATAGTTACTGCTGCTGGATTAGAAACAGCAGTAGAAGTGAGAGTGGTTCGTCTGGAACAAGTTTTGGTTTCTTTTATCGAGCAGAAATAGGAACATATCAGGAAAGATATATCTGTATGCATCACGCGTGCTGACATATGTTGGCCAAACTGTTTAAATTTCATCTGATTTTCAGCTGAGTGTCCGAAAGATACATACTTTGATCCACATACAGGCAATTGTGATCCATGTGCCCCTTTATGTTCTAAGACGAATTGCACACAAATTTGTCCAGGTATTTATTTGTTCTTTATATATGTATTTCTAAATTCTTTCTTTCCTACCTAGTTAATAGACTTGCAGAATGTCCCCTTGTCCCATTGTCCTCAAACGTTTGGCAATCATTTTCTTATGTTCCTTTATTGTCTCTTCAATAATTGCTGCTATTGAAGAAAATTTTAAAAATAGAAGGGATACATGTTGAATTTGTATAAAAAGAATCAGTATATCCAATATCTTTATCGATACAAGTGTCGCCATTTTGTGACATAGCTTTATAAAGGACATGTTGAAGAATATATATTGAACCCTTCCTTTGTTAGAAAATACATATAAAATCAAAGATCACAGATTATCATGTGCAATGTATCTTTTCAGGTTTCAAACTCCTCGGTATTCCTACAGTTCCGGATCCAGTTTCATCTTCAGGCAGAAGCGGGGCCACCATTTATTTGCCCGTAGTCACAGTGTTCCTAATTTTAGTTGCAATTTTTGCTTTCTCTGTCTTTCTGGTCCGCAAAAAATACTATAAAAAATTGAAATATTGGTTTATACGTAAGAGAACCAAACTGTCAATACAAGAGAGCAAAAACGATAATGACCCACAAACGGTTTCAATACATGAAGGCACAGAAATATGAGAATTGTGATCAGACTATAATAGCTGAAGTGCATAAAATCCACCAGAACATTACTTTATTTCTGAAGACATTGGGCACATAAATCTGATAATCGCATGAAAAATGTATTATTGCTTCATTCCAATCAAGTGATCTGTCAGCGATTGATTACCTTCAGTAATGTATAAACTACCACGCTGTACCATGACAGGATGTGATAAATGAGAGAGAGAAAATTGTTGTGGAAGTATTTCCATTACAGGCTCTACATAGTTTAGTCTGGGCACAACATTATCTCTCTCTCTCTCTCTCTCTCTCTCTCTCTCTCTCTCTCTCTCTCTCTATATATATATATATATATATATATATATATATATATATATATATATATATATATATATATATATATATAGTCGATCCATGACAAAACCAGAAAAGTGGTAAGATAATAATGACATTTTTCAAACGGTGCGCATTTATTCTATATTCACATTGCAACAGTCGTTATGTAAGAGCTGCGTTATGATATCCATATAACGTCAGTCGTTATGTAAGAGCTGCGTTATGATATCCATATAAAGTCAGTCGTTATGTAAGAGCTGCGTTATGATATCCATATAACGTCACTTTGTACTCAGTGACTTAATTGTATCCCTCTAGAAAAGAAAATATTTGTTTTCATATAACGATATAAAACAGCAAATCTAAAAATTTGACTCGATATAATGGTCATACGTGGTACTGAAGAATCAAATTATTCGGACTATGTTGCAACAACAGTATAGAGTTCTCGTTTGTACGATAACGACCGGATAGTATTAGAAGACCGTAACATTATTTCTATTAGCGAATTCTATTCTTTATCCTGGTCGCAGTCATACCCGATAGCTAGAATTTAAAACGGATCTACTTTTAAAGATAGGTTTGTCTCTTTTTTATGCTAGTTCTGTCGTCAAGAGTGTCTAGCATTATAGCAGCCGGCGAGAAGAAATAATAACATTCAATAATTAAACAAATAAATAAAAAGGTTTTTTGTCAGAGGACTTGCACAAGCCCTTAATAACTGCGGTAATTTGTCACAATAGGACACAACTGAATATTGTTTTGTAAAATATGATTAACATTTGTGAACGAACTTATTTCATTGAAATTTGGTTAATTAGGTAAGAGATTTTTGAAGCAAATTCATGAATTACAAAGAATTATGAACGCAAAAAAGACCCGGTTTCTACTTGTTCTCTTATATTTGTAACTGACACAATTTCTTCAATATTCTTTAGTGGGAAGACAAAATATAAATGGCTAGTTGAAGTCCTGCAAGAACCAAAAAAATATAACAAAAAATAACGGGTATTTATTATCATTTTTTAAATATCTTCTCCGAGTCCTAAATCTTTGTTTTTTTTTATAGAAATGCCCAAAGTCCGATTGTTTGTTTAGTCGTCGCGAAGCAAAGAATAATCCAGTGATAAAGGTAAGTCGAAAAACAATTGAGCTTACACGTACGCAAGAAAAGGATGACGACATTCTGTGACGTGATTTAACTCGAATTTTGCCACATTGCTGGAAATGTCATGGAATGACTTCAGATCGTCAGTTTATATGCAAATTGTTCACCAAAGTTTTTTTTATATATATACTGCAGTGAAATAATTTACACCATATTCAGTCTTAGGTCCGAACCCACTCTACTGAAATTAGAAAAGAATGCTCGATTCAAAGGAAATTGAGGAAATGAATAATTTGCATGGGTGTAATGAAGAAGCTCTACATGTGCACACCAGACATGCGCATACAACGTAATTGACATACCAAACAGGTTCGTGATATGAGCGACATAATTTGAAATAAAATCAATTAAAGAATGTAACATGTGTAACTCTTGCTTCTCCTGACGTGACAGTGCAAGCTGAAATCAACCGATTTCTTGTAGAAATGCCTAGATTTGCGTTTTCCACACGTTTCGATAGATTCACAAGAAAGTAATATAATAAATATAGATGATAAATGATAAGCCATCAAACTATTATTATTATTATTACTGTTATTATTACTATTATTATTATTATTATTAACTCTTAAACTTTTATCGCCAAAATGTAACCCAGAAATGGCTTATTACAGCTGAAAACAAAGCTGTTCCCAGGAATTATAATGCTGTTTTTTTTTACATAGGCCACTTTGTATAATACGTTTTCATTTCATACGTAGGTGTGTTTTGAAGTTACTTTGACGAAATCTGTGGTTGAGGTGGGGTGTTCCCAATATTTTATTTAAACTATTTTAGAAGTCCCACCTAGGCTCTATTTTGTTGGAACTTAAATTTAGTGAAAGATAGACGTAAAGCTCCGAGCCCCCAGCCAGCAATGCCGATGGTTAGATAGTTAAATACACACAAGAAGTTGAAATTCATTGAATAACAATTTAATAACAATTCAATAATCAAATGACTAAAATTCCCAATTACACTCGACCCTTTAATAAGCCTCTTGTATCACTTGATTAAGTGTGGTATTGATTTCCACCTCTCCTTGTATTTCTACTCAACTGTTGTATCCGTTCTCTCTTCTATTTCTCCCAATTCCTTCTCCTCTTTCTTCTCGACTTTCTCTAGACTCCTTCTCTTCCTCCTCCTCCACTTTCTCCCCCATCATTACACTTCTGTCGACTTTGACCGTCTCGGCTACAGTCTCAAGTCTGTCTCCAACTCTTGAAGACTTGGGACCCAATGGAACCGGAAGTTCTCTGTCCCCTAAAAAGCTTCTTGAGAAAACACAAGGATGGTACAATCGTTTTCCTTAGCGTTCTCATCTCATACTACACACAGCCTATCATCAGATAACGGCTATTAAATTTCTTCGGTCACGCATTCACATCGAAATACCCATACGTTCTTGTATGGTAAAACAAAGGTCATAATATAGCACGGTATGAATTACTTCTTACACATATCTCAATAAATTCCGTCACATCTGTACATATTCCTAATCTCGTTATCATCATTTGGTACAGTACTTAACACCATGATCTCATACTAATGCATTTGTAATTGTTGATTTTGTGTGTTTCGGATCACAACTGGAATGTATGCGTTTTCATGTACTGTGTGCAAATGTAGTTGATTAATGAATAATTAAAAAATATTAAAAGTTTTTTGTTGTGTGGTTTGTAATGCCTATTCTGGTTTACATGAATGGAATTGGGCTTTAGGACACCACGGTTCTAGCCATATGACACTGTCCTGTTTCTATCTATTTATCTATATATCTATCGATCTGCTTGTCTGTCTGTCTACACAGTATAATTTATTAAAATATTTGATACTTTCCATGTACATAGTCTGTATACTGGTAATACGAGAAGCAATGATCCACATGTGTAATTAATTTGACATTACACGAATCATTGCATCATAATCTATTTACAGAGATGGACACTTGTTCCACTGCGTACATAGTTTGCTGAAAAATGGATTATATATCGAAAAATATCAGTATTTTGTTGTGAATATTATCGAAAACCAAGAAGGCGACTGCATTAAAACTGTTATTGCTCCTGGAAAACAGAATTACTAATATTTTTATCATTAAAACCTCATGATTATTGTTACAAAAATCAATTTCCTTTGAATATTTTCAAATAAGATTTCTGGCCGTGACAGAGATAGTCTATTTACCAAATAATGGTTACCAACATTGAAATCAGATCTGATACCTGAAAAGCATTTAATCACTGAGTCATCCAAAGTTTGTTGCACCTGCTGCGGATCCCAAGAAAGCCATTATAAATATATACTTTTAAACACCCCCACCCCCACCCCTGTTTACATATCGCGTGTTCCATACATCTATAATAGAATACATAATTGTAAAATCCCCTTTGTGCACATCATATCTCTCACTTCTCATACATCTATACATGTCCTCACAAACTGTTCAGAAATGCATGTATATGATGTGCAAAAAGGGGATTTGAGACGCTGCCAGGTGTCTAATTGCATTTATGTGATTGGATTTGGGAAAAAATGAAGGCAAGGTCTTTACTGTTATGATTGTCCATACCTTGGAAAATAAATTACTGATGTATTAAATGAATGAACAAACAAACAAAAATCCACGAGCGATAAATTCAGTTGACATAATTTCATGAATGATTTGGATTCATATACCAAAATGGATAAGAAAAAGTTAGCAATCAATAGCTCTGCGAAAGACAAATTTATAAGCCCGTATTAGGCTATATGGATTAGACAATCACAATTGTACGAGAGAGAAAAGAACAAAACCATAGCTTTGTCCACTCTTTAGCACGAACGAACTATAAAGTATCAATTTAATTTAGAAACGTTCAGCATATAAGTTCTATGACAACCACCGAAAAGATATATTTTGTGATTTATGAACCCAAAATTTCAGTACAGATTTCACTGACTCATTTTAAAAGAAGGCTATCACGATGAAGCTGGAAGCAAACGAGAAATATGTTTTTCCTGTATTTTTAATTCTTTAATTCAGATAGAAGAAAAAAATTAATCATCACTGTCCCATAGTATGAAAGTGTCCAATACTTAGAGATCAATACATTACGTCGAATTATTATTATTGTATGGTAATTGTTTGGGTAGAACGCGCATCTCATATCCAACGGTGATTGCCGGAAAATGTATGCTTCATATATGTAAATACAGGAATCAATCATCTGAATTGTGCGTGTGTTTTTCTGTTGATGTATCATGCCGAGAGAATGGGAGTTTCCCAAACGACACATGGAGACAGCCGACTCAGACTGGCTTGAGCAGGAATCGAACTTGCGACATATGCACTACAAACTGAGCGACCGCCGTTCACAGGAGGAATGTTGACTGCAATTAAAGGCCTAGTATTTTCATGAGAAAGAAATATATGCATGTAGGAAGAGAATATGCAAATTCTAGGCAATTTTGGATCTGTTACTATCAATAATGTAGAAAGAGCGCATAGAGTTCATATTTCGTCAGCGATTTTTTGGACTCTTGGAGACGACAAGTGTTTGCCTAATATGGGAAAGAGGGTTTCTCCCATCAATTGCTATATATAGTCAACAATATAGTTATTTATTTTCGCCCCACCCGTTAGATGTACGACATATATTTAAGAAGACAGTGTATTAGATCATACATAATAGTTCGACCAATCGGGGATCAATATCGAAATCCCTCTGACCATATTGACACGATTCACCACTCTACAAGCAGAGCTATCTTCCAGACTTGTATGAAAGGTTATTAGGTAAGACGATTATCTGTGGTAAATAAATTCATATTTGAAACTTACAATACTAATTATAAAGATTCTAATATTGAAAATTATAAAATGTTGTCAATGCTATATACAAATTATCGCCATACCGTATCCTCCTGTTTTTCTTTTTTTTTTTTACAATTTCACTTCAGCGGTATTTGTTTTACTCCTATATAATTATCATTTAGCAACAATAATTCAGTGTAATTGCAAACACACGCCATTAAAATCACTCGTAGCCATCCAAACGATCAACCATTATTGATCATTCGGTCGAGTATGAATAAAACTGAAAATAAATTTAAAGAAAAGAATAATTAATACATGGAAACGATTTATGCATCTGTGAAGACTTAAAATAAGGGAAGTTTCAAAAACTTCCAGTCGTAAAATATTTCCTCCTACCTAGTACATATCTAAATAAATACAATTGTCTTACTAGACGACCTGATAATTTTGTTTTTAAATTAGCCGTCTAAAATGCCCTACTCAAACTAATTTCCTTCCATTATTTATGTTACTGTTAAAACCAGTACAATTAATGGTTTTTGTTATTACCTGGTTTACTTTTTTTTTAAGTGAACGACCATTGCTTCAACGCATGTTTATTGAATGACGTAGTAGAATCGGTAATCAAGACTACCGTATACACCAGTGCAATCGTATTCCAAACTCGCGTTATCGAGACATAAATAAAATGCGATGCATGCTTGCAGAGCCAGAATCTATCCAACAAAATTGACATAATAAATTTCGGTAATGCATTTACAAATAGAATTTTTCTACTACTATATACTATATAAAAACATGTTGCAATAAAGAAGAGCCCTTTTGCGTGTATTTTATTACGAATCTAAACTTCCAGTGCGAGGTATGTTACAAACGTTTGCAGCGCTGTCAGCAGTATGTCTACATTTGTCACGACAAGGCAGTTTTAAAAGTTGCAACTCCCCAAGAAGTAACTAATTAGTAATTTGAAGAAGAATGAAATAAAACTTGTACAGATCCAGAAAAGAAGTACAAAAGTACAAAGCCAAAACACAAAAGAACAAAAAAGCAAATGGCCAGGTAACAACAAAATGATTTCCGGGAATTTAAATATATCGTTAAAATGAACATTATCAAAAAGTTAAGAACATTGAATGATGATTATTTTGCATCGTTATAGAATAGAGCTTTTAATTATGCTAATTATATGAATGACGTAGCCCTATCCTAAGATTAGCTCCTAATGGGAGATTCCAAATATTAAATATAAACACATGATGTCATAATGCGGCTTCTTAGCATATGATCAAAATGATTTTGTTGTCTCTCCAGAGGACAAACTTTCCTTTGGTTTCTTACATTCAATGGTTATTGTTTTCAGAATAGCCATTACTTGTTTTACTTGTACTCTTTGAAATGTATAATCACTGAAAGTGATACAAAATTTAAAAGACAAAATATTGTATGCGGTTACAGAAGACTACATCAAGTGAGGAAGAGTAGGGTACATGTGATAGGTTCACTGAAGTGTTTCAAGTGCCGTGGTTTATTGTGAAAATACATTTATTTAATTTCTTCTTAAAAATATAAACCACTGATGAATGTTGGAACTATATTAAAATATGGAACATAAGAACTTGTTCAAAATCAGTACTAATCCTACCGATAAATAAGAACTGTAGAACTGTTGTAGTAAAAAATATATAACCCTGAGAAACAACTACAGTGTAATAAATTCTATTTATGATAGTTTGACATTTATTGGTCAAATTTCCTTGCATAATCTCATGTTCACGTTCTCCAACCCTGTAAATCTTAGCTTCATTTCGCTCATGCACATTGGCTTATCACTTTCTCTATAATTCTTAAAATGAGTTTCCTCTTTCAGACAAACACTAATAATGTCTTTCGGAATAAAACTGGTTCTACCAACGCAACACCTGTTGACACTGCTAACATTATTAGGTTTGGCAATGAACTGGCAAGGGGTACATGGACGTAAGTACTTACACAAGTCCTGTATAATATCATTGTGATTGTGTGGATATGTGGTATGCTTTCGTTAAGGACTATATGATTTGTTTTCATGGAGTGTATATATTGCTTGCTTAATTAAATCCTATGTGATGGAGTGGACATGTGCTGTACTTATATAAGTCCTATGTAATATTTATAGGTTACTGCATTTGTATGAGAAAATAGGAACGAGTTTTCGGAATGAATACTGCACGAACGTGTGAGTGCAGTATATCCTTCCGACAAAACGAGTTCATATTTTCCCATACAAATGCAGTAACCTTTTTATTATATGCTCATTTTTTTTATTCTACCTAAGGTTTAATTATATAAACAAAATACACTACAAGAAACAACGTAAATGAATGAATGCCGTATTCCAAACTAAATACACAAGCGCAGATTTGACATTACAAAATGACATCATTATTAATGCGCACATAGCTCCGCCCAGATAAATTTGAACTTAGTCGCACGCTCGACATAACTTTCGAAAGAAAATGGCGTGTCAAGTTAAAACTGAAATTTGCAGTCATATTGTGAATGAATGCGCATTGCAATGACTTTTCCATTTGATCTGGAGTGAATATATTTTTGTATTTTGTTTCGATTCGACGAAAGTCTGTGATTTGGACTGGATTCATCTGTGCAAATTATACATGAAATACATCGGATTGAAGTCTCGCGGGAGAAGCGTGTTTACGTCTGCAAATGTGTTTCTGTTTCTGTCATTGAATGTTTGAAATCATAACGTGGGAAAATATGAAGTCTTTCAATTGCAATTTTCAAAAAGACGCTATGGAATTTAATGTGTATTTTATTTTGAGTGCAGTAAGGAGGATGCAATTGCACTTATCGAAATTACAGCACACTTTCGAAATGTGTAATCCAGATTGAAAACTTATGAAATGGCTCATGTAATTCGGATTTGCAGAATTAAGGAAAAACATTTTGAGGAAATTCAGGATGTAAAACTGTAAGTATATTTTATTTTGCCATTCTTATCACCAGATAAAGAATACAGTATATTCCTTGTCACTTGTATGCTATTTGTAAGGACATAATTTTCCGTCTTTTATATAATGTAGCTAACCTAAATCCGTAACATTGTATCAACGCGGAATGTGCCAAAACAGCTGTTTTTTTTTTTTTTTTTGCAGTCCACGAAACATGTTTTAGTTCATTCAGAAACAAATTTAAATGACCACAACGTAAAGAGCCTCTTACGCGAGTGTATATGATTTGTTTCCAAATCAAAAGTGCTGGTGTCTGCGTCATTGTTTGTTTACAGTAGAAAGTAGTTCCTTTTTTCACGTGAATGCTATATGTGTATTGTCGCGCGCGTTCAGTATCGGGGAATACTGAACGATTCTGACAATTTAAAGTTAACGGGGAAAAAAAATGAACATATAATAAATAAATAAATATATATATATATATATATATATATATATATATATATATATATATATATATATATATATATATATATATATATATATATATATATATATATATATATATATATATATATATATGTGTGTGTGTGTGTGTGTGTGTGTGTGTGTGTGTGTGTGTGTGTTGGAATGGATACGAAGTCCAATATACTATTTTTGTGATGGACTGTATATGTTGTGTACTAAAAAGTCTTTGTATTGGAGTGGGTCCGTGGTGTACTTATCAAGTTCTGTGTAATATCTTTGTGATGGGGTGGATATAAAATGTACCAACATAAGTCATGTATAATATCTTCGTGACGGAGTGGGAATGTAAATACTTAGGTAACTCCAATATAATAGCCTTGTGATGGAGTAGGCATGTGGTATACTGACAGGGCCGTAGAGAGCGATCACGGGCCCTGGGGTAAGAAACACTCGGGGATCTCCTAGTTCTTGTTCTAACAAAAACAAATTAAAAAGTGTTCGACTTTACGGGGCCCGGGCCGAAGAACTGCCATCTCACCTCTGTCTGCGTGGGTTCGAGTCTTAGGCTCGGCTAACGTGGGTACGTGAGAAAGCTTGTCAGTAGCTTCTCGGTCGGTGGTTCTTCTCGGAGTTTTCCAGGGTCCTTCCTCCACCAGTTATACTGGCCGCCATGTATAGTCTATCTTGTGCTGAAAATGGCGTTAAACCCTACAATAGCAACAACAAAAACAACATAAAAGACGAAGAAATAAGGCAAATCAGATTCATTTTTTTGTATGTCTCTTGGACAAGATAATATGAATTACATGCATGTGTGCGGAGAATGAATTGGGAAGAACGTAGTGTATGTAGAGAGTCATTTCGTAGTAGTCACTGAGCGGTTAAGTTTATGGACTGGTTACAACTGAAGAACACACAATACTATATTTAATATCATATACATCGGACTCGATATTTAACGCATAGCAAGGAACATGTTCTGAAGATTTCTGCGTAGTGTGTTAAGTGAACGTAGTGATGTAAACTACTGGCAATAAAATGTGTGCTGGTAGCAAGCGCAACAGTAGTAGTATTAGCAGCAGCAGTTGCAGTAGTAATAGTAGTAGTGATCGAAATAGTATATCTTGTTGTTGTTGTTGTTGTGGGGTTTAACGCCATTTTTCAGCACAAGATAGGCTATACATGGCGGCCAGTATTAATGGTGGAGGAAGAACCCGGGAAAACCCCGGAAAGAACCACCGACCCTCGAGAAGCTACTGGCAAGCTTTCTCACATACCCACATTGGCTGAATCTTAGACTCGAACCGCCGCAGACAGAGGTGAGATGGCAGTGATCCGTAACGAAGAGCGCTTTAGACCACTCGGCCACTCGGGGCCCCTCGAAATAGTATATAGGTGGGGTCCATATAACTGGAACTGAAATAGCAACTGTTGCAAAATTAGAAACGGCAGCAGCAGAATTGACATGTATAAGAAAGATTTTGTTTTAAATGTTGTAGAAGTATGATAAATGTCAAACTCGAAGGAGATGTATAGAGCATGCACCCTAACCTAAATTGGCTTTGTAACTGCAAATTTTATTCTGGTTTTTAGGTGAGTGTCAGAAAGATGAATATTATGACCTACATACGGGCAACTGCGATCCATGTGCCCCTTTATGTGCGGTGACGAATTGCTCAAATGTTTGTCCAGGTATTTATTTACTGTTGAAAAAAATACCTAAATTCTTTTAATCCTACCTAATTACTAGAATTGTAAAGGGACTCCGTTAGTAAACTTTTTGGTAATCGTTTCCTTATGTTCCTAGAGCTTTTTACTCTCTTCAATAAAAACTGTTTTTGAAAATAAATTTTAAAATAATATTATGAACACGTGATGAATTTGTTAGAAAACTGCATGAGGGAAGTGGAAGATAATTAGGAGAGAATTCCACCATGCTCCAACATTTGGGACGGGAAGAGCTTCAAACTCGACTCCAACAAGCTAAAGATGTTATGGTATACCGGATTGTACACCAGCTAGTTGACTTCCCAGCAGCACCATATCTCCAACAGACAGGACCTAACACTAGAAGATATTTATGCAGATTTCTCATCCCCTTCACCAGAGTCAACGCATCAGGAATCCGCCCGCGGAACTCCTTACCAGCCTCCCTAGTAAACACCAATTCCACTGATGCTTTTAGAACAGGGATTGTTATAGGGATCGCTTAGCTCCATATCAGGGATGTTTTAACCTGTTTTTAGCTGCACTTGGACCACCTACTCCATGTACATAGTTCACGCCAAGTGTGAATATGTTCCAGAGGAACCCTGCACGTTATTGAAAGAAGAAGAAGTAGAAAAATTATTGGAAGGAGGACTTCGTCGAAGTCTAATACATTTTAAGTAGGGAATATTTAATGAATCTAAAATGTTTATGGACACAAATTTTAAGTCTTCCTGTGACTCAGGTGTATAAAGAACATTATGAAAAACATGCATTGTTTGCCTCATCAATGACTATATATACATGTATATACATAATAATTATACTGTGCAATGTATATTTTCAGATTTCAAAATCCCTGAGTCTCCTTCAGATAGCATTTCAGTTTCGTCTTCGGGCGGAGGTTTGGACACCAAATATCTACTCGCAGTTATACTGGTCCCCATTTTAGTTTTAATTGTAGCATTCGTTGCCTGTCTGATGCGCAAGAAAAGTTATAAGAAGATTAAAGATTGGTGTTTACTTAGGAGAACAAAATTGGCAATACAAGAGAGCCAAGACAATGATTACGTAGAAGCGGTTTTGTGATCAGATTGTAAACTTTAACATGAAGTGTGTAAATTCCACCAGAACAGTAATTTATTCTTGAAGAAAATGGGCAGATAAATCGGATAGAAAAGAACATCAGTGCTGCATTCCAAAGTTGTGAACTTTGTGTGTATAACTAATCACAGTGTATGATGGGAAGAGCTGTTAAACGAGAAGATCGTTATGTAAGTGAATCCATGCAGGCTGCACATAGCCAAGTCAGGGCTGAAAATGCCCCCAACCCCATCCCTCAGTCCATCCCCGATCCATGAGAAAACCTGAAACGTGCCAAGAAAATTAATTTTATTATTAGTGAAATGTGTTCTTTATCCGGGTCTCGGCCATAATAGATCACTAGAATTGAAAACGGATCTTTATTAAAAGTTTTGTTTTGCTCTATTTCTTTTGTCAAGAGTATTAAACGGCATTATAACAATCTGTGAGAAAACGTAATAATCAAAATTGTAAAACGAGTAACGTTTTGTTGTAAAGAGTTTGCATCGAAACCCTCAAGAACATGAATATAATGAACACTTTGAATGGATATATTGAACACTTTGAATGGAAATAATGTACACTTTGAATGTATATAATGAACACTTTGAATGGATATAATGAACACTTTGAATGGATATATTGAACACTTTGAATGGGTATATTGAACACTTTGAATGGATTAAATGAACTCACTGAATGGATATATTGAACACTTTGAATGGAAATAATGTACACTTTGAATGGATATAATGATCACTTTGAATGGATATATTGAACACTTTGAATGGATATATTGAACACTTTGAATGGATATATTGAACACTTTGAATGGATATAATGAACACCTTGGATGGATATAATGCACACTTTGAATGGATATAATGAACACTTTGAATGGATATAATGAACATTTTGAATGGATATATTGAACACTTTGAATTGATATATTGAACACTTTGAATGGATATATTGAACACTTTGAATGGATATAATGAACACTTTGAATGGATATAATGAACACCGACTGGATATAATGAAGTCTTTGACTGGATATAATGAACACTTTGACTGGGTATAATGAACACTTTGAATGGATATAATGAACACTTTGAATGGATATAATGAACACTTTGACTGGATATAATGAACACTTTGAATGGATATAATGAACACTTTGAATGGATATACTGAATGATTAGCACTGATGCATAAAACCAATTGTGAACAAACTGCCTAATATATATACCAAACAGGTTCATGACGTCAGCGATATATTTCAAAATAAAATCAATTGCAGAATAAAACAGGCAAACTGCTTCTCAGGTGACGCTCTCGCCTCTCTCGAAACGCCACTGCCACTACCACTACAACTTGAAATCAGCCAATATCTTGCAGAAATACCTGCTTTCGTTTTGACCTCGTGTTTCGATAGATTCGCAAAAAGTGACATAAGAGACAGTTAAGAGTTTATCCAGCAAATAGTCTTCTTCTTCTTCTTCTTCTTCTTCTTCTTCTTATTATTATTATTATTATTAGTAGTAGTAGTAGTAGTAGTAGTAGTAGTATTGTTAATTTGTATTAGTAGCTTTTCATCTTTTTTTGGGCCAAAAATTAAACGCAATAATAACTTATATTACAAAAGAAAACAAGGCTGATCCCAAAGGTCAAAACGCTCCGAAAAAGCTATGTGATGTCAGTAACGTTGTTAACATACGTTGCTAAGCAGCAATTTGCATGAGTGGTTTTCAGTTAATAAGTATTTGCGTCGTGAGGCCGTTAGAAAAATTTCCATAATACTTTAATGTCGTAAGAACACATTATATATATATATATATATATATATATATATATATATATATATATATATATATATATATATATATATATATATGTGTGTGTGTGTGTGTACGTGTCAATATTAGCATTTTGTACATTACTCAACATCATGATCTCATGCTTATGCATTTAAAAATGTTGAGTGTGTGTGTGCTTGTGTGTTTGTGTATATGTGTGTGTGTGTGTGTGTAAATGTGTGTATGTAAGTGTTCTATTATTATCATTGTGTAAAAGTACTCAAGATCCATTCACAAATAAAATATATACTTTGTCAAATGCTGTGTACAAAATTAGGTGTTTAATAAATAATTAAAATACATGAAAAATGCTATCATGTGGACTGTATTTTATATAATTTAATTCATTGAATTGTGTACTATTTGATACTTTTGACATGTGCGTAGTCTATGTAATGATATTATGGGAAGCGATGTTTCATATGTGTAACTAAGTTGACATTACATGAATCATCATTTACAGAGATGGACTACGTACATACTGGTCTGATAAATTCATTCTACATAGACAAATGTCAGCATAGTGCCATGAATATCAACGAAAACCTAGAATGCGACTGTAGTAAACTGCTCGCACTCCTGGAAATCAGAATTTTTCATATTTTCCTCATATCATCCTCATAATTAGTCTAATCAACGCAAGACCACAATCTCACAACTTGCAAAATATACATCAACCACACATATGCATCGTTCCCCTTCATCAAATTTCCGTACCGCCAGCAATTCACGCCGTAGAAACTATACATCTATCACCTAACACAGGGAACCACTTTAACTACTCCACCTTAGGCTAGTCAATCCATGGTTTCCAGGCACATTTCACCAGTACAACTGCATCACATTTGCCACCATGGCGACATAAACGGTATCTACCGAGTCCGTTCTTATTTATTCCTGTGTGTAATTTACCGGTTTCCTACCGTAAATGCTGCCAATGAAGTCACACCACTAATGTACACCACTAGATTTTTATAGGGAATATGGTATGACAGGGACATTCATTCGGTTTTGACCTGAATTCACTACTAGTGAACCATGGCATCATGGAAACTCGCTATTACTTTACTCCGTGACGTTTATTCCTAGTTAATGGCTAATTATTTCGGGCTACGGAATATTTCCATTGCACCGAGCTCCAATAATCAAACAAGCAATCACAAAATTCTAAGAATTCCTTAAAACGGGGCGCTATAACCAAGAGCGCATACTCCAGATTTATTACAATATACATGCACGTACAAATTAAATTAACAATAAGTGATTGTAAAGATATAAATGTATGTATAAGAAAGAAATTCCTCTAAAATTCACTGTAAATATGTATGCCATAAAAGAAAAGACGATTATCAAGATTTGACATATAAAAAAATAAAACAACATAATGTCGGCCCTGGAAACAGTTACCAATTTCAATAAAGCTACAGTTAATAACGCATGTGATCCTTTGATCCTTCCTTTTCAAAATGTTCATCTGGACACAAATGACCTTGGCTCCAAATTCTCACAACAAATTATATTTTCCGTCTTCCTTTAAACACACGTTCCTTCGGTAATTGTAAAGTTTGGATAATGCCAACATGTAAAATTTATATTTAAGTTTTCACAATATACAGGTATATTAACAACTTATAACCACTGACTCTGATGAATTTTACTATGTCAAGCCGCGCGCTGATGAGGTGAATTTAAACAGTGAAATGTTTGCATGGTACGATCAAGGAACATCGCAACGAGAATATCACGTGGATTTTAATTGGGACTCAGTTCCATATCCCAAACACTGTCCACGCTTTCTCAAATGAATGAAAGTTTTGTATATCAATTATTAATATTGGCATATTGGCAATGAATTAGTAAAATAGAGATATAACACGTATATGCCTAGTACAAGTTCAACCACAAACAGCCCCATATCGTCCCAATAAAAGTCGTCCCGAAGAAACTGTACAAGGCGCTACTGAAGAGGCATGTTCCGAATTTGGCCTTCATGTAACTTAATAAAATGGTAAACGAAACAGGTGAAAGCAAAGGCATATCGATTGAAAACATCTGACCACTTTACCGAGTAAATTAAACGACCAAATCAGAAAAAAAGATTAAAAGTAAACTGATGTTACGAAACCGTTCACGTACAATTAAAGAAACGAGAAAAAGTGCTATTAAATATTTTGAAGTTCACGTGATATTGATTGGTATTAACTAATTTTATATACAAATTGACGTGCACCTAAATAATTGAAATTTAACTGTGAAATGTTTCAAATAAAAAACCGAACAACGTGTTAGGTGCGAAAGACCAGTACACCTTTAAAAAAGATTGCATTTTTATTGCATCTTGTGATACCTGCAATTGCTCAGACTTTGACCTGAGAGTGCATATGTCAACTATGCACAACTAATATCGAAAGATCACAAGAAACTGTTTTTACAAAATGTATGAGCTAAATTTCTTCTTACCTTTAACATCTTTCCATGTAAAACAGAAGACGAACGATATACAAAACTTTCGGAGTCGGGTTAGATAACAAATAGTGTTTAGATGCATACATGTTTTTTTTTCATTCATTACCAGTGAAGTAAATAGGTACAAGTTCTGAACTATAATGTTTACTGTATAACCGTTTGATTTCCTGAGGAAAGTGTACAAATTGCAAGTAATGCAGGGTCTGTTGTACTGGGATTGCTATAGAACCGTAAATTTATTGTGCTGCTATTTTTGTTACCTTCATTTTATCTAGATTGAACCAGCTTTTGAAGGAAAACGGGGTTTTCCATTTATATTACTATTAATAGGCACAGCATGATTGAATTTAAGTTATGTGCCTCCGCCCGAATTGTCATACGTCAAACTCGTCTTAGAGGAGACACCATATTCGATTGTAAGTATTGCTATTCCTAATCGATCACTACAGATAAACCTCTGTTTGATGCAAGAAACATATTCTAATCTACAAGTGCATATACCTTCCAGGTCGCAATAAACGTTTTACAAGGTAAGATGGTTTTGTTTACTAATAAGTAATTGAAGTTGCGGATTTTAAATAAGATAGTTTTACAGATATCTTTAGCACTAACATCAAATTTTCAAGAATTGTGCAGTTAAAAAAGAAACACAGAAAAAATGGAAAGTATAATTCATGAGAATTATCTCATACTTGACTTCATATGCCACATACTGATGTTATTGTAGGGTTTAACGCCATTTTTCAGCACACGATAGGTTATACATGGCGGACAGTATTAATGGTGGAGGAAGAACCCGGGAAAACCCCGGAAAGAACCACCGACCCACGAGAAGCTACTGGCAAGCTTTCTCACATACCCATATTGGCCGAGTCCGAGACTAGAATCCACGCAGACAGAGGTGAAATGGCAGTGATCCGTAACGGAGAACGCGTTAGACCACTCGGCCACTCGGGGCCCCACATACTGAAC
Organism: Sinohyriopsis cumingii; assembly: GCA_028554795.2. Taxonomy (NCBI): domain Eukaryota; kingdom Metazoa; phylum Mollusca; class Bivalvia; order Unionida; family Unionidae; genus Sinohyriopsis; species Sinohyriopsis cumingii. The sequence goes on from CM068838.1 coordinate 127,665,292, forward strand.
TCTAGCCAAATTTTAAATTAATGTTTACAGCTTATTGTTAATAGATGTGCATGAAATAACCAGTCATTAAAAATAAAAATAAAAACAGCAGAAGGTATCCATATTTTCAAGTTGCATGCCTAGCTTTTGTAAGTTACGATATGATTCATCGCTGACCGTTCCGGTGGCCTAGTGGTTAGAGCTTCCGCCTCGGATGCGCTATTTCGTGGGTTCGAGCCCCGGCCGAGTCATGCCAAAGACTAACAAAATGGTACTAACAGCTGCTTCGCTTGGCGCTCAGCATTAAGAGGTTAGTGTTAGGACTGGTCGGCCTGGTGTCAAGATAATGTGACTGGGTGGGACATCATGCTACATGTCTGAGACATGATGATCCAATGCTAGACATCACTATAAACTGCCACACTGCAGACATCGGAGTAATATGACGGAAAAATTGTTAAAGCTACGTTAAAAATTCAATCACACACAAACACACACACACACACACACATCATTCATCAATGATGATTAATGTTGGAATGACCTTTGACTCGTTTACTTGTGTTAAATTAAACAAAAGTCTCTTATCGTATCGTATCTAACACGCTTGGCCACAGATACCTGTACTAGTTTTGAACAAGTACGTGTCATGTATCACGCTAATGTATTACCCTGCGCATAACAGAATAAATCTACTAGTTTAAAAGAAAATTTACAAGAAAATGGTCTACTGTGTTTCAGCTGTCTGAAAGTGTACTTAATAAATTAAAAAGTATAACTACAAACGTGATAAAACGACAGCTCAGTACTTATATGTCGATTTCAGTTTGAAATGAATTATTGCTGCAGTCGACGTTAAAAGCAAAAATTCATTTACGGGGCTAAACATAAAGAAGTATAATATTGATCCAGTTGTACCAACACTGTCTTTAATTTTTTCCCTTAAATCCTATTAGATCGTGTTGAAATGAAATTCCGTTCCTTTCTTCTCAGTTATTTCAGTAAATTCAAAACCTTGTGAGACTAACTGTGTTTCACAACGGTAAGAATGTAATCTCTGAAACACGGGTGGAATGAAATTTAAATCAACCATTCTAACGTAGAATGCAGAATCTAAAACCCAATAGATATAGTTTGACGCAGATTACAAGGACGTATTAGCTGTGCAGGTAAAAGAGTGAATAGGTATGTAGTTACAGATAACCCGTTGTTTAATTTCATTTATCATGTGTGCCTTTGTCTCTGAGACGCACGAATGTAAGTTAATAAGCGATATAGTAAATCAATAAGCTAGGGAGATACAGACACCTGCATATCATTGCATTCCTCAAAGAAAGTGTTTTAGCGTTGCACATATCCTTATTGGTATATTTAGACACACTACGGACTTTTGCGTATGCTATTTGGGGAGGATTATATTTAGAATAAAATAGTGTTTTGCCAGCTGCTTACATTAGAACTAATTAATAAAAAGATTTGCCAGATTAATTTCACCTGTTGAAATTTACAACATATTCTAAGAAGGGCAACATAATATTGTTTGTTTTCTATCCACAGTTTTTCATCAGTCTAGATTTACAGTGAGTTCTGGATAGTTTTCGTCACTCCTACACACCCGTCTGTCAGGAAAGTCTATCAAGGTAAGAGAAATTTGCTATTAGGTTAAAATGGAAATTTATGATAAATTATTAGCTAGAAGATGCTATTATTTTCTTTAGCATTTCCTTTGCTTGTTTTGTTTTCATCGGTTTATCTACGAATAATTCAGTGAACGTGCGGAAATGTCAAGCTGGCGAGAATTATCCTAAACTGGGTACCTTGTATATTTTGTTTAGAAAACAGTCGATGTACATCATGCAATCCATGCCTTCATGACATGCCGTAACATAAAGAAAGTTATTCTATGAAAGGGATATGTATTGACTGAAATTTTCAATTACAATAGTATGTTGAAAACTTTGTAAAAGCCTGTTTGTTTTTTTTTTCCTTTGTTCAGTTTCTTTTTCAGTAACATTGTCATAATGCAGAGATTTTAAATTGTCCTTCTTCTACAAATTTAACATAACACGGAGAACGTGAATGTAGTTTAGCGAATTAAATGTAATGTATAACTCTAACACAGCTGGAATTAATATTTGCGTTGAAATTAATGACTGAACATATGTCTCCCCACTCCCATCCAGAAAACAGCGATGTCTAGAAATTCAGTACAGTTGTCACGTATCCATGTAGACCGCTCCGGTGGCCTAGTGGTTAGAGCTTCCGCCTCAGATTCGGAAGGTCGCCAGTTTTAAACCTAGTCGAGTCATACCAAAGACTTATTAAAATGGTACTGGCTGCTGCCTTGCTTGGTGCTCAGCATTAAGAGGTTAGTATTAGGTTTGGTCGGCCTGGTGTCAGAATAATGTGACTGGGTGGGACCTCATGCTACGTGTCTGCGGCACGATGCCCCAGTGCTAGACATCACTATAAACTGTCACAAGGCAGACATCGTAACCATATGACTGAAAAATCGTTAAAGCTACGTTAAAAATCCAGAACACACACACACACACACACTATATGCTCTATGTAACGCTTTGCGATGTCTTTACGCTCCGTGTAACGCAGTGCCAGAGATAATCGCATTAATTTGTTTTCTCTTGCACAGTTTTCTGAAATTGATTATTATGGAAATAAACAAAATATTGTATTTGAGGGTTTGACGAGTCATTTGTGGTTTATTTTTGTAAATTAAGTCTTAATGGCAACAGGCAGGCATGTTCGTTGAAACAAGCTTTATTTATTCCCATATAAGGACTCGTCGTATCTGAGGCCATTAAAACGAATTTTCGTGGATAACATTTGAAAATGCTTTACATTCAAAGATGAATTAACATTGTACCTAAAGAAGGCAACAAAGCACATTTCATAACATAAATCATATTTAATATTTTGTTCAACTAATCATTCAGCGATCTTCTTTTCATGTTACATCATGAAGTGTCATAAATTCATTGACATCAAGTATAATATCTCCTTGTCATGTTATAGCATGATTCGTCATAAAATCATGAATAATTACAAACTCATTCTTTAAATCGTAGAAATGTTCCATTACAATAAAAACTTTCATAACCAGACTTTTATTTTGAATATTTTCCACTTTCAGGAAAAACAATTGTCATGTTTCGTGTAAGAATTGAAAGCCTTCTACTCGCTGTAGGATTTGCGATCAATTGGATGGTGACATTTGCTCGTAAGTATTCCTGGGATTGTCTGGTCTTGTTCTCTTAGATAAGCAGATGTTGATATTCCTTTATACGATTTCCCAGGTTTGGGAGAAGAAAAAATAAGTTTAAAATAATTAAAATCTGTCCGGCCACAACAAGTGTACACAGATTTTTCAATGCTATATATGATTGTCGATAGCTGGTTCAATGGTTTTGTCTAAAGAGAATGTTCGGACACACCCCACGGAGATGAGATCATTCCCCATATAATAAGATAAAAATAAATGAAAAGCTCACCAACATCAACAAACACAACAATTGGTTGTGATAAACCTGACCAACTGTAGACGCACAGAAGTTCGGAATATAAATATTATTTTATAAGTTTTATAAATCAATGCAGTTTAGCATGTTTGTACTCTAAAGACAAGATATGACAATTTAATGAGTCAGCACTATTCAGTGTTACATAATGTCAGATAGAAACTGCAGATTTAAACTGTTGGATACTCAGTCTAAGGACAAATCTTTTGTTGGAGATGGTTATGGAGTATGGTGTTTTGCATGCAGTGTCTACACGTGAAGTGGCAAGCTAAATGTACAGCCTAAGGATAAACTTTGATGGTTCTTGAGTATAGGCTTCTGTATGAATTGGGCACAGGGCTAGACCAAATGATGCTCCGGGCGAGGACCATCTTCGTCCGCCTATCTATTTGTTAAACGTTTCAATTCCTTAGTTTTCATTGCCCAACATCAACCCATGGTCCTCTGCCCTAAATATGACCCTGACTGGAGTTACTATGTGTGGGAATGTATTATGACAAGCATCGATTTTTCATAAGAATCTGCATCACATCTTCATGGTGGTATAGGGCACGATAGAACATTTTTCGAAAATGAATTAATAATAAAAATATAAAGTATAAATGAATAAATAAATACGCTCACTCATATTCATGATGGAGTCACTTTTAAAACGAAAAAAAAATCGTAAGAACAAGAGTAAACAGGGGAGAACGTTGTGAAATAAGCCAACTAGAAACTAATTCAAAATAACTGATCGACACACGAAATACTGCGCTCTTCACACAAAAGAACATATATATATTGTACAGTTCTAAAAAGAGCTGCATAATCAAGGTCACACGCGAAGAGAGGCACCAGCAACAGCTTTAGCAATAGTATCAGCAGTACAAGTAACAACAACAACAGCAGTACACATAACAACAGCAGTACACATAACAATAGCAACATCAGTACAAGTAATGATATCAACATCAATACAAATAACAATAACGACATCAGTACACATAGCACTATTGTAAGCAGTGTAACAGCAGTATAAGTAACAATAACAACAGAAGTACATGTATTAACAACAGCAATACAAGTAATAAAGTAACAGCAGTCTACGTAAAACTAGCAACATCATTACAGATAATAATAGCAACAGCAGAGACACTTATGTCTTAGGACATTCTTTCACCGTGAAAAAAAGAAAACTTTTGAAACATTAGAATATGCCTAACTATGTGTCGTATGAACAAGCTCATCTCGACTAAATTATGAAATTTATTTTGCAATTTTCAGGAGATTGTGGAAGTGACAAGTTCTTGGATCCGTTTACAGGGAATTGCGACCCATGTGGTCCCGTGTGTCAAATTGGAAACTGCTCCAGTGTTTGCCCCAGTAATCTTTACACACACACATACATACATACATGCATACATACATACATACATACATACATACATACATACATACATACACACACATACAAGTACACACATACACACATGCACACATACATACATACGTACGTACGTACGTAGGACCCATGTGGTCCTGTGTGTGCCATTGGAAACTGTTCCAGTGTTTGCCCCGGTAATGTTTACATACATACATACATACATACATACATACATACATACATACATACATACATACATACATACATACATACATACATACATATCTTAGAATTGATAATTGTATTACAAAACTTTTCCTTAAAGTATTGAAAATTACCTTTTTTTAAACAATGTAGCATGCATCAACTAACTTACTTCCTAAATTTGACCATGATTAACTCAGAAAAGAGTTCTGACAAAAGATGATAAATTTATCATTGTTAGGATTATGACAAAACTGTTTTAAACCAAAGTGTATGAAATTAGTGATCTTTTTTAGCTAGGCTGGCACAGAAGTTACCTAATAAATACAATCAAACATATTTCCACTGACTTACATTTTACTTTTCTTTGTTTCAGATTACGTGATGCCGACTTCGCCTTCCAACACTACCACGACAGTAACGTCTTCTGACAAGAGTTTGAATACGTCACAGTTACTTCTCATCATATTTCCTCCAGTACTATTCTGTTTAGTCCTGGCAATAATTGTTTTGACTATATATAGAAGATTTTGCAAGGAGGATAAAGCATGCTGCTCCCGGATTGTGTATAGAAATCCCGTTCAAGAAAGCGGGAAAGATATAAACAGGGAAGCAATTGCTTTAAACAGAGATATAGAGAATGTCTGACTTGTTATTTAAGTTTCCATCGAAGTCCGGCTCAGAAGGACAAAAGTACCGTCTGTACTCGTTTAGAAGTCAAATCCAACTGCAAAATGCTTTAACCCAGATCTGCCGTGGCAAAATGAGCCGGTAGATATGAGTCTATGCAGATTGTAGTATCCGACGGCAAATCAAGGTCTATGTTGCTAGCATTTGGACCAAAATTATTGTTCGAAGTAAATGCTCTTGAGTTTTGGGCAATCAATAAATATTTTAGATTTCTTTTCAAACAAATGCTATTCTAAAAAAGCCACCACCCCAAGCAAACAAAAGACAAAACCAGAAACAAGCATATTTTTTTTTTAATTCTGACACTATTCGTGAATGCGTTTTATTGCAATAGCTCTTATACCGTCTGGTCATGTTGCATGCATTTCCTCGTTAATTCTGTAATTATTTGTAAAATGTGACTGTGTCCATTCATGTATGTTTCAGTGACTGTATGCAAGTGTCAAGCTTCGTACGCCATGCAAGTATACATGATATTACTACTGTGTCACGTATGAGTTTAATCTACAAAGCCTCTTCATTCATCCAGGTCACGCAGGCATGTGCAACCTACAGCCCGCGACCTAGTTTTATCATACTTTATGTTTAAAAATCTCCATAGGGACTTCGCCCTGGAGGAAGTTGCACATGCTTTATGTAAATTAAACCGGCTTGTTGTGACGATTATATGTGCCTTAGTTATATTGCTCAAAACGGTGGCATTATGTATTCTGTATTAAACAGAGTTGTTTATATAAGCCTGGTCAATGTCCTATGCGATCGCAACATCAAATCTCAAGCTATTATTTGGAGTATTATAGAGCGCTACACAAAGAAACATGGAAATTCGATCCACCGTACTGGGTGGAGCTTGATAGGGTGTGTGGGAGTTCGGAATAAGACACATATACTATTGGGACTATACCGTTTTTCAGATACGTTACAAACATGCCATATGTGCCTCTTCTACAGCACCGTCTATAGTCGCCAATAAGTCAGGCCTAGCTGTAAACAACATGGACCCTGATCTGGCGTTGCATGATCCACGGAATCATTAGAGTCTGTGTTGTTTGTTTTACTGATTACTCCTAATATACTGCATATATCCAGATCTGCCGGCGCTTTATGCGACGACATCTGGATCTATGCCGTTTTTAGTCTGATTGGTGTTATACGCGAGTATATGCGGCTATTCAAATTTGATGTATGTGTGCGTGGCATGGAAACGTAAACTTTAAATTGCTTTAAAAAAGGTAAAAAATTCGATTTATATAACAGGAGGACAATAATGATTTTCAAGTCACATGAAAATTAATATAACATCTGTTTTAGGTTTTCTTGTCACTGAAAATTTTCGACAAAATTGTTCTTTACGTTAAAAAGGAATTAAATTATTTTGGCTTTAATCTCTTACTCTCGGGTAATATTTACCTACAGTGATGTTTTTATGGTGAATTGAAGGAATGTTCATTCTGCCTTAATATAGTGCATGATTCTATTTATTGTGTATGTTTTGTACATTGGATAACATATGCTGTTTGATTTATAAGCTCAGAGCTCTGGAATAAAGGAGCCTTAAATGTCTGCTTGCACCACATTTATTTATCAAATTCAGTATTCCACACCAGACGACTTTGGGAAAAAAAATTGTTCTTGTTATCTTCCAATGTTACATGAATCATATTTTAGGGATATTTCCATTCTACGTTTTTGAACGATATGACTATGTGGTTTGAGCTATGTAACTGAGGAGCCTGTGTTTCTTTGGTTTCCCAGATAATCGTTCCATGTGAAATAGATGTACGACACGTGTATTCTGAATGCCATGCATTTGATGATGTAATCAAATTAGACTGTATTTTGTACATACCATTTCATTACGTAATAACTACGCGTAAAATCGAATTAACCTGTTAGAAAGTATTTATTTATCAGAGCTTTCATTGTACGTTGTGATATGAATCTTAGGGATACAATTCATCATCATCATCATCAGCAGCAGCAGCAGCATCAGCACCAGCATCAGCATCATCATCAGTTTTCAGTAGATTTCAAATAATGTTGTTTCTGATAACGAATAAACGCTTAAAAAAAGTTTGTATACCATTCTTTGTTGCAACTTATTTATTTGCGGCTGAATAAGAAACAGTTTATAGTCAATACACAAAATGCAAATGATGTGTATTTGAATTAAGACTATATGAGTAAAACAACAGTGTACACAATTGTGTTTATCTAAAACGATGCAGATGAAATCAAATCAAATTAAATCCAAGCAATATTCACAAAAGAAACATCCCCCCCCCCAACAAAAACAAAAAAAAAAAAAAGAAAAGAAAGAAAACGGGGAAAATTACATTGAACGATTTTCACATCTCTGATCACATCGATTTAAGATACGACCGTATTTCACATATAGATTCAATTCAACGCGACGTTGATGAAAAAATGTAGTTTAGCAGAGGTATTAGTAATAGGGTTAAGATTGGGAATTCTGTTGTGCAACTGCCTCGAAACTTTCCTCCACCTAAAGGCATTTGGTGAAAACATTATGTACAACTCTTGATTGTCGTTGCTGACCTTGCTCAGAGGTCACAAATGTATATTGGCATCTACAGGAGATATAAAACTCGTGCGTCATAATTTAAATATTTATCCAAAATGTATGCGTCGTTCACCGTTTTTCTAAATTACTTAATTCAATATCTAACACCGACGAATTGATGGGGTGGGGTGGGATGCTGATCCCCCCCCCCCCGAAAAAAAAACAACGAGAGCGATACAACTGGCATGGAACATTTTTAATAGTCAATTTTCTTGGCAGCTAGATGGTTAAAGTTATGCCTTGGATACGCTTAGTATGAAGGAACATCTGGAGCTCCCCACCCGGCCTCAACATAGGGTTCCGTTCCACAAACCCATCGCCTACTTATTTACGCAAATCCTAAACGATATTTCTGGGTCAGCCCCTGATGTCAGCATCACGTATTGGATACTTTGCTAGAAATTTGTACGATGCTTATGTAAATTGACAATTAAATCTTTAATAAATATTTTTGCAAAAAGAACTATTTATATTAGTAAATGATTGAACTATTAGAAGACACATTTTATCAGCTCAAAGTGCTCAGTGTTACTTCTGTAGGGTGTAAAGATCATTATTACATTGAACTGAAAAAGCCACCTGCATGACTATTACAACAGTGAATGGAGTATTTGCATGATTTCTTAAACTAGATGTTGATCAAAAATAGTAACATTTAGTAAGTGATTCTGGCTTTCTTCCATTTTCTCAGTAGCAACAAGTATCTCGTATGTGTACACGCCATCGATGGAATCTTAGCTTATGCAATAAAAACATCTTGCTCAAAGAGAGTTGTTTTCGTTAAGTAAAGTTTTGTTTGGCTTTTCTTTGTTGAAACGCGTCATACTGGTATTAACACGTCGATAAAACGAAACACATGTTTTTTCAATTCTTGCAATGTTGACAAAATGTATCGCCTCATATTAAATCTATAGAGATCAAGACTATAGAAAGTCATATATAGTGAAACATGACTAGTCCCATTAATACCAATTGTAAATAATTTTGCACCGTGGAAAAAAAAATCTTATTAAAATTTACTGAAATATAGAAATCCAACAATAGTAACAGCGGGGGATATTATAAATTTAAATTAATATTTGACGTGGAAAAATGTAAGCAGAAAATCTTCTTTGCAACCAAAAGAGTTTCTGTGTTCTGTACACACACACACACACACACACACACACACACACACACACACACATCCATGCATGCATGCATGCATGCATGCATACATACATACATACATACTTACTTACATAAAGACATATACATACATACATACGTACGTACATACATACATACATACATACATACATACATACATACATACATACATACATGCAGCAGATCTTTCTTAACTCAGGAAATGTTAATACACGTTCTTGTAATGTACAATTTATAAATGTGAATACATGTCAATGTTTTCTGGAATGTTCATTCTACATTATTAAATTTATCTTGTGTGTGCCCATGCATTTGCGGCGCCTGTGACATTATCCCTCGTTTTCCATAAATTGTTAAAATATTGGCCTTTGAAATAAAGTTCTGGGTACAGGTTGAATCTAATATACATAAATAAAATCTCACTTTACTGTAGATAATAATTTCTTTCATCGTAAATACAAGAGTACTGTGCCGTGACATATTGATAACTTTTTACCGGATGTTCTTACTTGTGTATTATTTGTTCGCGTCATTTGTTTTACTTGACATCGTGATGTATCAGATTCTACATTTTGTAGGATTGGCTGGAACCACACCCTTCTTTCTGGGTCGCTTGCAACGCCACTCCTAATAAACAAGTTTTGAACACATCTTGGGAATATATATATGAATCTTTCGTTTGTAGATAAATATATCTATAACGCAATTTCTAAATATAGGCTAGCCCTGGAAAGTACCTCTACTAGAAATAGACCACACCAGAAAAAGGTAAGATGAAATTTTGGGATCGCTTTATTCTTCACTCAACTGCTGGTCAATATGTTTCAGCCGAAAACGTCGAATCTAAATCTTAACTTGATATCGTAATACAACAGGAGTTATTACTCACTAAATAACACTGTGAGCTAGATACCAAGTAGACGTTGTCACTAAAGTGTACGTTTGCCGGAAGCACTGGTAAGTATGTTTGCAAGGGTTTTTGCATGTGCACTTCATTATATCATAAGACAATCGCACCCCTTCAAATGAGCACTAGGGAGGTAAAAGGTTTGAAGTCATATTATGATGTAACTTTAATATCCTCAATTCTAACTAAATGTCATTAATTATTTTAGGGCAGTAGCATAAATTACATTTTGAACACATTTTGCTGACGTTGTTGAAAGTTAAAAACAATCACAAATCTCAGTGTACACTTTATTTCATTTTCTAGTTCATCCATTCAAATAAAAATATGTAAAAACTGATCATGACCTTGTCCTTCGCACTAGCCAGAACCAAAGCTTTGCATTACGTAATCGGAACCAATTTCATTTTCCGTTATTGTAAGTCGAGTGTCAAACTCTATACCTCTTCCCACGACAGGTGTACTAATCGCAATAACGATAATCATGTCAATTGAATAAAATTCTATTATATTTTTACTTCACGAAGAAATTTAAAGTCGTGTACCAAAACAACACTTTCTTTATAAAATAAGGCAGCATGTGTACAACTGTAATATTTATCAGACCCATAATTTTCTTTTATTGGCAGGTGCTCTGAAAATAACGAAGGTCCAAATAAGAACTGTTATAATTATTGTTATACCTTTTGGCCGCAAGCAGAGAAAAAATATGGCAGGTAAGTAATGTGTCATAACTATTGTAATTGATCGAGGTAGGTACTGTATTACAACTTCAGAAACTGATTTGCACGTGCGTTTTGTGTATTACAAGTAAGGAAATGTATGGAAGCAATATATAGTATATTTTATCGCTGATCAACTTCTGGAGCTAATTTATCATTGCTTCATATCAGAATATGAGTGACAAGTGTCAGGTTTCTTCTAGAAATTATTCCAAGATGCTCAAACTTTCTTTGTCTCGTGAATTTAAATGTGGAAATGCTTATAATCTTCCAGGTGAAATTAGACACACTCTTCGACCAGACGTAGCAATCAAGAAAATCTTTTAGCTTCTTTCATACATTTTATTTTTGTATTCCATCAAGAATACAGTAATTGCATTTCTTTGTCCTTGTATGCTTGAATGCAAAACTGTTTATATCATGAAGAAGTTCATCTCTCTCTCTCTCTCTCTCTCTCTCTCTCTCTCTCTCTCTCTCTATATATATATATATATATATATATATATATATATATATATATATATATATATATATATATATATAATTCTTATGACTTTGGAAATTTCAGACGGTATAATTTGCAAGTACAATGAATATTTTGACCCATATACGGGAAACTGTGACCCATGCAAACCTATCTGTGATGTCTCAGACTGCACACAGCTGTGCCCATGTAAGTTACCTTTTCTTTTCTAAACCAGAATTCTGTGTTGGTAAAACGCATATCCCCACGCTTATTGATCTTGACTTCCACAACCCGCCTTCCCCGGTCCATTTTTTGGAGTTTTAGTTAAATTTCCGAGGGTAAGAATATACTTAGCTGCAGGAAGCTATATTGACATCAAATATGCACAATCCTTTTCGTGTCCAGTAGCTTATGCACTTAACATACAGGGGAGTATAATTGGCTCAGTAATTTAAACGTTAGAAGCCGGGCACTAAGTCCGTAGGGTTAAGAAAGCCGGGGGACTACTTTCTTTATGTTAGGGACAGTAAGTTGGACCAATATCAGTTGTATATCTTAGTTCATATTTGTATTTTAAATAAGATAAATAATGTTTATATGTGGCGAGTCAATAGTTTTAAAGTTTTGAACAAGGGGCCATATATGTTTGCCAGGGACATGACCCGTGGATCTCGTTTAAACCTCATATTTTATGTGTTGACACCCGGGTAAAATTACTACCACCATTCACTAAACCACGCCTGTATGGGAATGGATCAAAATTCTAATGCGGTTCGTACACGTCTACAGATCGTCACAAAATAATAGTCTAAAGGTTTTAATTCTCTATCTTAAACCGGGTAGGATGATTATTATACTATTTATACGGTATTAATATGTACCCCGCAATATCTAACCTCCACCACTCTCACCAGGTGAAAATCTACAGACCAACCTCCAACCATTTCAGAAGGGTTTAATTTTCTATCCTGAACGGCGTGCGAGGCATTGCGACATGACGAACTCGTGAACTCAAGAGTACGAATGGGCAACATGACAAACACATGCACTCAATTACCACTGAGCATTATCTGACAATTCAAGCACTTTTCGAGGATATTTATATTTAACTTTGCAAAATTGTAAGTTATGAAGAGGGGGTAAACAAGCAATCGGGCGAATGGGATGAGATGAGACAGACAGACATACTGCCTGACTGTTGGAGTTAGTAAAGGAAAGTTGGATCAAAATATTTATTTATTATGGTTTTCATGTCCTATTGTGCCTGCGTGTATGGATCATTTTATCGACATAAGAGGAGGATGGTGTAATTTTTATTAATAAGGATAGCACGGTAATCGATTTAGCCTCTTTGGGCTGGCACTAGTATACACCTGCTATGTTAGTCCCAGATTAGAAATAACTGAATAAAATGGTATATTTATAATATATTATCTGGTGTTTTTTCAAAATAATTAATCTTAAAATTTTAAAACTGCAAGGGCTGACTGGTATTTAAACAAGAAAATTCTATTTATGTTCTATAAATATGCATATAATAGCAGGCATTGGTTGTATATATATATATATATATATATATATATATATATATATATATATATATATATATATATATATATATATATATATATATATATATATATATATTAGCTGGCTTGCGATTACTAAATTGGGATACTTTTTAACTAAATAAAATTAGATGTAAATTATTAACTTATTCGTATATTATTCTATATAAACTATGTGCCATTAACTTTGCACTGAACATGATTATAACAAATTCATGGCAGTGATCAATGAAATTACATTGAGATAAATCCATAAGCTGGACCGTGGGTTTTAAAAGTGAACAATAAAAATCTCATCCCAAAAATACTGGATGGGGCATTTAAGAGGAAAAATACAGTACCAGATATCTATTCTAACTATGTCTTGCAGTCATAAAACTGCTGATTAGTTTTGTTGTGTTTTGATATGACCATCGTGTCCAATAAGTTAGAAAGGCTTTGAGAAAGATTATGAAGCGTTGCAATGTTTTGTCTGGCTTATGGATATTTGAACGTAAATACGAAACTATTCTCTTTTTCAGACTATTCAACAATTACGACAACAACAACAGATGCTCCTGCTGGTGAATACAACACACATATCATTTTAATAATTTGCTTAGTATTAGTGTTTATAAGTGTAGTTACAGCAGTGATGATTGTACTATACAAAAGATACCGTCAAATTATATGTACATGTACCAGGCATCAATACAAAACAACTGACGATATAAAACAAGCAATTCAAGCCACTGACGATTTGCTAGTATCTATTACTTTGCATGATTAGTGATCTGCGTACTAGTGCACAAGTGTGGAGATTTCACTCGAAATGTTGTGAAAATGGCAGTTGGAGATCTGACTCATTTAAACTGTAGACTTATTAAAATAAATTATTTTTTTTAAGAAATGGTGTATTGTACAATGTTTTAGAGTCACACAGCACAATCTGTTCTCACATGTAGTTCTATATATCACTGAAACTGTTACTTTTGGGATAACTGTAAACATCAGTCATTACGTATAATGATGGCATGACACCTACATATGATATACTGATATTTTTCAAGTCTTTCTTACGTAACGAGCTAGTTAGTTACAATTATAGCTTAAAACAGTAGAACGATTCATACAACAGACCGACTCGTGCAATAGACCGATTCATACACGAGTGTACTGATGGATCTTTAACATTAAAAAAAATGTCTGTGTTTGTTGATATATATGTGTACCATCATGTACTGACGTGAGAATATTGATATATTTGTAACATTGCAATGGCTGTAAGTGTATTGACGTATCCGTAACATTAAAATGGCTATGAATTTGTTGATGTATCCGTAACATTAAAATGACTGTCAGTATATTGACGTATCCGTAACATTAAATAAAATGGTCGTGAGTATATTGAAGAAAATACATTGTTTTTATGTCTGGGATTGTGTATATGTGAAATAAAAACACATTGTCTTTATTTGAAGGATATGTTAGAAAATACATCATTCCATCATTTGTTAAATTTTATTTTTAAGTACAAATTAACCACTTCTAACAAATTTAATTGTGCTATGAGATCTGCGGGATATGTTGTAAGTTTATGTTATGTGGATAACGAATCACATGTTATCTGGATACTGTGATACAAATTCATTAGGAATTCCTTCTTCTGTTTTACATACTTTTACTATACGTTTGAGTAAAGTGTGATACACATAAAGGGATACTAATTTAAGAGCAATACATTTTGTAATATATATTGCATTGACATGTTTATTAATGTCTGGTTTATATCAATAATCCCAATATCGCAATTCAATGACCGCCTGATATACAACATTAGTGCATTTATGTTTATATGTATCATTACATATATTGTAACCTTTATTCTATGTCTGTTAATTCACGTATGTGTGACAGATTATTTCTGGTATGATAAATGTATGTTTTCTTTCTTTCCATACACTCATATTGTAAGTGTTAATACGTGTGTATGTGTCCGTGTGCGTGTGTGTATCTGTACACGTGTTTATGGATGCTTGTGTGCATGGAATAAATGATATAAATAAACATTAAGTATTTATAACTTGTACGTACTTTATTTATCTACCTTACTGCTGACATATTTTGAAATAAACAATTCTTATGCACATACCTTTGTGATGGAATAAATATATCCGTATAACTATAGCTTCATAGACATTTTTATAACATTATCCACATCATTTGCTTCCGTACTCCGAATAAATAACATTTTCCTTCAGAATTTCAACACAGAAAATGGATTCTCAAAATGGTGCCTCGGTGTATCAGATTTACACTGTGTCCAGTAAATGAATTTAACAATTCACAGTGAAACCAGTGACGAATCAAACCCACATGCCAATGAAAGCTGCAATGTTCTAATTTCATGTCCCCTGTAAGAAATAAGAATTGTAGTATTATTATTATTATTATTATTATTATTATTATTAATGTTGTTGTGGTGGATGCTATTATGATTATTTTATATTTATGATTATCATTATTATTAGTAGTATTATTGTTATTATTATTATTGTTGTTGTTATTATCATTATTATTATTATTATTATTATTATTATTATTATTATTATTATTATTAAGTATTTGAAGTGAGTGGACCATCTATTAAACGACAAATAGTTCATGCCTGAGAGTGAGCGATAAAATCTTCATGAGGACGGTATCCGTGGCTTGATTTACGTATTGTACATTTTTTTTTAAAATGGCTTGATTCGAATGTTCTCTTGAATAGGAGGCTTTTATCAGACGAGAAATATATTGAATATTATTCACTGAAAAGAAAATTACATTTATCACAAAATGCCATATTCATCATAAAACGATAGAGATTTTCTTTCACCGATTATTGTATACCTTACATGCATGGATGTTTCATGATATCTTTTAAAAGTATCCAACTGGGCTGAAAATTTGAATCTATCCGTATGTCAGACGACCCACCATCATGGCGGCCCTTGTCAGCCCTACTCTATAGGATTATCTAAGAAACCGCGCCTATCTGCCCTTGGGCAGGATGCCAGATCGGTTACTACGATATATTTAAAACAAATATTAATGCAAACGTTTTACTGATTCTCAAATCCTGATGATTTCTTGAATTTTGGCAGACATGTTCAATCAATGTTACACCACCTTCATGTTTTAAACAGGTCGACCTTCACTCCGTTAATAAATAAAGATAAAACGTACAGTAGGTTACTGTATATAGACAACTAAACAGTAAGTAACTTACTTACTTCCATTGTACATTTACTCACCTTATTTCAGTATCCCTTAAACTATTTCGCTGTATACATGTGACAAAACATTCTTTACTTGCTATTTTCATTCGTTTCAGGTAAGTGTTCATTGTTTGCTAGGTCCCAGACGGCCTTGAATATTGTAGGGGCGATATCCCCAGACGTACTGGGTGATAAGCCGGTTTGTAAACAGTATATCGGGTCAAAGATCTCTTTTCATATGCAAAGTTATATTCAGTATTTATGTTTGGTGTAGACGGCTGTGTGAGTATACACTTCTAATTTTGTCTGACCTTGCCTAGAATCGGCCTTAAAATATGTTAAAGAAAGAAAGAGTATTTATATACAAAGCTATTTCTCTCTCTCTCTCTCTCTCTCTCTCTCTCTCTCTCTCTCTCTTGGTAGCTCAGACGGTTGAGCGTCTGACTGGTAATTCAAAGGTCGCGGCATCGTTACCCGTACAGACCAGAAGGGGTCGGCTGCATCAGTGTATCTTTGGGAAAGACACATAGCTTCATGATACGGTCGATGATATGTAAAACGTGTCATTAAAACGAAACATGACTCCCAACACACACACACACACACACGAAAATTAGCAGCAAACAACATTTTCTTAGACAAATACAACACAATTCCATCGAGTTTTCTCCCTTGTTGTTTATTTTTCGCATTGAAGGCAAAAACTTAAAATAAAAGACGCTACTTCTGATTAAGAAATGCTTGAAAAGTGTTATGAAAACACTCTTTGGATTAATAAACGAAGTCGGAATGCACTTACATTTAATAATTGAACAACTTATAATACTTATGTAGAGTAATCACGTGAATTTATGGCATCATGGAATAGGTTGGTAAAATGGAAATCTCTGGATATTCTAATGTGTACTAAAGTGTTTAGTAATTTTAGAAGGAATAATTCTCCGTGTTAAATTTTCGGGTTGCGTAACATCATGCATGACATAAAGTACTTATATTAGGCTTGGAAAACTTTACTAATGAGTCATACAAACGTGAAGGTAGAAATACAATGCAAATGTAAAATTAGAGGCTGGTGATGTGTGGTCATTAGGTGACTAGGTGGCAATTATTTGAAGTATTTGCCTGCTTAATAATCCTTGAGTTGATATCTTCTATTGTCCTTAGGTCATTGGATAAAAGGGAAACTATGAACTAGAAGCCAGGCAGGTGTTTGATTCGCGATCTATTGTGAGACCTCCTGTGTGGTCCAGTACTTCTGAAACTGTATGAATCTCTCCTGTTCAAATATTGAGACATTTAAGTCAAAAACATTTCTTAATTTTCGAGATTCTTATAAAAATATAAATTAATTCAATTCATGTTTATAATACAAACCGCCTCCCATTAATCTCTTAACTTACTCATATGCTCAAGTTTTATACACATACTGCCACCCATTTTGCGGGAACTTGCATACGTCACTTCATGCTTTTGCTGGTAAAAAAACAACCCAAAACGATTCCTAACGAAGCCAATCGATTTATTCGGTCTCTTTGACGAGTGGCTGGTATACAGATTTCGCTTCGTGCCCTCGTTCAAATTAGGGGATAAGATTTTTGTATCTTAGGATTTAAAAATGTACTAGACTGATTGTAATTATCCGTACCACAATGGCAGAGTCATGACATCATGCTAGTTTCCTGCGGTATATAAACTATTCATGTAACTTTCTCACAGACGGAACGCCATTTGGGGGCGCTCTACAAATATTAGGAACTTATGACAAAGTGACAGGTGTAGAGTGAATTTCTTTGGATTTGCAACATGTACATTAGAGAGAATGTTCGCATACCTCTTTGTTACATTCATGTACCGTGCTTACAATTTCTGTGGATATTGTACTTGTGGAAATTGTGCATGATCTAAGCACACAGCTGACCAAAATGATTGAGCCCATGTGCTCGAAAAATCAGCCTGAATTAGTCTAAAGTCCGCTACCTTTAGCAGTTATTACATTCTTAAAACGACTTTTGCCACACTAGACAACAATACCAGCTTCTGAAAGTGCAATAAATGAATTACAAAATACATAAAATGTAAAAAAATGTTATCGCCTCTATTTGCATTTTACCTCTGAAGTCCAGGAAGCGAAAATGACCAAACTGAGCTAGATGTTTCCTTTCTTTCTTCTTCTTTTTACATATGCACATCTGAGTTAAGGCCACTCTGTATACTCTAAAAGCCTTAAAGCCATATTACACACATCGATCACACATACACCAAAATGAGGGGAACTGATACCTAAGATATATAAGGTCTTTTAAAATTACCTAATGCAACCAATATTACAAGCCTGCATAAATGTAAAAATAAGAAGACAATGTGCATTTTTTCTATGCACCGGGTTCGGATGTAAATAATCCCTTAAAAACTTTTCCTTCGAACACTTAGTTCTAATGTGGATTTATTTCGAAACTGGTTTGATTGATATCCTATTAAAGTATTAAAAAAAATCTCAACAACTGAACTTGAATTTGATAGCTCTGCAAATGGGATAAAATATTTGAAGGTATTGACATTGCTGCTGATATATTAAAACTTTTATAGTAAACAGAGTGTGAAGCTAAACAGGTTGACGTTTTGATCATATTCGGTTCCAGCGATTGTCCGAAGAGCCACAAAGATGGATGCTACCATTACGTTGGTCTGTAAAATAATCTGCATCTAAATGGTATCATTACATCACAAAAATAAATACAGCCATAAACATGTTAGACTTTCTTAATACATCAAAAGAGTTATTAGACCAGAAATGTGTATGTTACAGTGCAGGCAAATTAAGAGATATAATACATAAAGCGGGGTTATTTGCATAATTTAGAAATTATCGGCATCAGTTATAACTTAAACGCTCCTTATATTATATACTTAAATTTTCAAAGTATTATCGTGCCGCATAATTGAACTAGTGCTTTGGAGGAAACATACAGATTCTGGACAATGCAAACATCTGCATTCCATCAGTAGTTTGCTTTTACTTAAAGTCAATTCATAAAGATTTTTTTAAAAAATCATTTACATAAATGCTGATTCCATTCAGGTTGTTTACAACCGGTTGAGCAAAATTACAAAACTAGCGTAGGATAGCCCATTGTTTGAATTCACATAGGGTGATGAAAACATTTTACTTCAACAAATATTTTGTAAAGAGAAAATGGAAGTTCGCGACAATGATTTCTTGACTGGAAGTTATAGAAGTCTTGATAACAAATACTCAAGTCTTACAACTTCGTGTTTGGGAGACTGAACAGTGTGGCTAAAGACAAAAAATGTAGGCTGAACTATTTGATTCACTTTCAAATTTCTGAAAGATGCAGTTCCATTGGCTAATTCAAAGGTCACCAGAAAATGACTCCTAAAAGGCCATTGTCAAATAAAACGGTATCAAAATACCTTTCCAATTCCTCATTGGGAAAACAATTGTGATATTCGTTGATGCGGTAGCTTCTGCTTTGTCGATGATTCTCTATAAAGTGATGAATTCATATAAGAAATCAATTCCATTTCTGTACTTACCATTTTAACCGATTGTACAATTGATTCAGATGTAACTGGACGTAATGTGGGCGTATGTTTTCAAGTTCATAGTCTTCATTTCCTCCTAAAATGACGTCAGCTGTTTTGTAAAAGTGATGTTACATTTAAAATCCCCAAAAATCCCAAAAAGGAACAGATATGATATAGTGGACAATGACCTGAAAGCTTCCGGAAGTAAAGGGATTTTCGATAGTACTTTGCGAACTTTTCAAAATCGTGTCAGCGGTTCATCCATGTTTTGATTATGCTTGTTCTAATCGATATAGTATTATCGATTTCGTATGATATGGTTATTTGTTTCACAAACATTCTACTGCTGTTGGTTATGCTTCGCAATCACTTGTGGTTTTCTCTTTAATATTTTCATTTCCAGATTGTGTTGATTTTACGCAACATATTTAGTTCTGGTATTTCATATTTCGCTTTCCATTTTCTCTATCAGTCTGTTCTCTGTTCGATCTGTAACATCTTAAACTGCTGATGTTTTGTTTCTAAACATGGAACAGGAAATATCGATGTCTGTTACAGAATCAGCCTTGTGGTAGTCTCGCTTGCGGGACACCAACGTTGTGGTACGACATCGTGGTCCGACATCCTGGTGCGACATATCTGAATACGACTACACCATTTAGTTCAGTAGTTCCATTTTAAAGTAATATGAAATGAAAGTTTTGTTAAAACTGAATATTCAAGATCTGTATATATACACACCATGAGTGGTGTATTTGTTTTTGCACCATGATGATGATTTGAAACTTCTTCCAGTATAAACTTATTGTGTTTAATTTTTAAGATCGATATTTTTGTTATAAATAACTAACACTTGATCATTAAATCTATCCTCAATATTCTCTTCCTTTAGGTCAGTGCTGTCTAACCTTTTTGACACCATGGGCAACTGAAAAATATTTTTCTTGAAGCCGAGGGCAGCAGCAGAAAACTGAAAAGCAACGACTATATAGCTGCTCGAGCTCTGGCGGGCTATTTAAAATCAACCCGTGGGCCGCAGGTTGGACAACACTGCTTTAGGTTTTCCAGTATAGCCGGATTACCTAATATTTGCTGCTTGATTCTGAATATTTCCTCTGTGACGTAAGGAAGGTATCGACTTGCAAATATTGCTTGCAATTAGAGATTCTGACTCGTTCACCAATTTCGAATATAATAATTTCCAATGTATCAGTTCTTAAAGAACCGAACAGACTGCACATCGATACTTTTGATCCCTTTTATTCTTGTCAGTTTCAATAGGAGCTTAGTCTATTGGCAGGTGATGTGTCTTTTTTAACACTGTTACTAAACAAATGTTCCATCATCAAACTATATCTTCTCAATTATACTTGATTTTACCCTCTTAGACTAAGCGCATTTTCAGAACACATGGATTGACAACATATATTGGTATCCAACGTTATATTTTCATGCGTTCTTATGTATGTCTGCCTGCTATTCGTAATCGACTTGATTGGTATAGATCATCCTATAAGTGTTAAGGATATTACATTTGTATTGTTTGTTGGCTTTTTCAGTGATTATATATTATGTATATCCATACTTTGTGATTGACCTTTGACCAAAATCATGTTAATGGCCTACCTGACCAGTGATATTAGTTTTCTAAACAAAATAACACATGGCTTGTATTTCTCTATGCTTATAGAATACATATTCAGAACATTATTAATTGTTAACATGTTTACTTCAGTTTGAGTTAAAGATACAGTTTTGATTCTGACCTTAGAATATTCCAGAAAATAAATTTTCCATTAAGTTTACAGAGTATTTTCCAAAAATAGTAATTGTGACTTAAAGTGGAGTGGTATATAAACTTATTTGCATTATGGGTATTCATTCATACCTTAACATCCGAAGTGGAATCAGTCTTATTGTTGTGTTCAGTTTTAATTTCGATGGATTTATTTTATTTATTCCAATTATTTTTTCAACAAAATTACAAAGTGCTAAAAAATAATTTTGAACAAAAAAAGTATTTGGAATTATAGTAAATTTTGTCAAGGACAATTTGGGACTATATTATTGTGATACATCAAAATACTATTAACATATCGCCACAGTACAGGCCGTCGGCACATTTCCACATTATCACATTTAAGATTACAGGCACATCAAGATTTTCAATATGGGCAATTATTTATAATACCAATCGAAGTAAATTGGAACTTCATATATTTGGACTGGGATGGAACCTTTAAGACTATTTGGATTTTAATTCATAATAATGTAAGTTCTTTTTAAATTTCACTTTGTATTCTAGGAAAATAAATTATTTGTTGAACTTATACAACACTTGTTCGTTTTCGCTCTTTTTTCTTACTTAGTTGAATACCGTAAAGTCGTACGGTAACGAAATCGTTACCTAGCTTGCCTATGTAACATGTAGGTAGATTGTTCTGTTAAACATTCCTTAAGTTCGGAGTTTCTTTTTTTCTTTTCATTACCTTGATTTGTTCGAAATGGATTATCATTTATGTAAGTAACCGTACTTACAAGGATAGTAAAGCAGTCATCAAATACCGTTCTTTGGCTTCCTCGTCCAAATTCCTTAACTTAAAATCAAATACACGTTAACTGTTGATACTGAGATTGTTGCTTTTATATTCTATTCTTGAGATATTTATATAATTCTTTGAAATCTGTATAATTTATCACTAAATAGCCTCGTTCCATTATTTATTTTTATAACACTATTTCGTTTTATTTATTTACCACTCCGGTGACCCAGTGGTTAGAATGCTCGACTCGGATGCGGGAGATCGCGGGTTTGAACCCCGGCCGAGTCATAACAAAGACTTACAACAATGGTACTAACAGCTTCCTCGCTTAGCGCTCAGCATTAAGAGGATAGTGTTAGGACTGGTCGGCCTGGTGTTAGGATAATGTGACTGGGTGGGAAATTATGCTACATGTTTGCGGCATCATGCCAAAGTGCTAGACATCACTATAAACTGCCACACTGTGGACGTGGTATCGATATGACTGAATTTGTTTAAACAATTACGTTACAAATCCAAATCACATCCACCCACTTTATTTTCAATTTTCACTAAGTGGTCTACAAAATCGTCTATAGTGTATTATCTAAGTTATAGAATTTTACAAGTGTACTCGTTGTATTTTAGAAATATA